>JBBBVU010000006.1:27973004-27986892 GCA_037177055.1 Atherinosoma microstoma | reverse complement strand
ACATCCTGCAAAGATGTCTACTTTTCATTCTTCTGCTTCTGTTAATTTTTTTAAAATTATGTTTTTGGTGGTGTAGTTTGTCTGTCTGTCTGTCTGTCTGTCTGTCTGTCTGTCTGTCTGTCTGTCTGTCTGTCTGTCTGTCTGTCTGTTAGCTGCATTGTTCAAAGAGTTTTGGGGAAATTTTAAGAGAAATCTCAGAACTGGAATAAAGGAACAACTGATTAGATTTTGGGGTGATCCGGATCAATGCCTGCATCCAGGAATTTGTTAAAGGATTCTTTACTATGGGGGGATGGGGATGATTTTGCCATTAGAGCTTCTAACTCAAAAATAATTCCCACTATCATTGGCTAAGAAAATTAGAATGGCTCAGTGGAGGTCTGGGCACTTTAAATGCTTCACGTATCATATTTGAAACTTGTTAAGTTGTTGATCCTCTAATTTTTTTTAAAGTATAGAGCTTATGGAACATTGTGTATCTATAATAGGTGCTGTTCTGTTAGATTCCTTTAGGACTCTCGGTCACAAGACGTTGCCTTTTTAGTTTAATGTGACTGTTTCAATCTCTTTATTTTTCTCCTGCTAGTGATAAATCAGAAGAATTCTTAACAAACAGACCTGAAAACAACAGAAAAAGGCTGGTTCTTGGATTTAGGGAAATATTGAGCTGAAATATTTTTCTGTGTTACAGTAAATATTTTGTCAATCTTTTCATCCACCCTAACCTCCTCTGTCAGCATTGTTGTCATCAAATATAACCATGGCCTGTAATAAGATGCTGGGAAATTAAGTCTGTGGGTTCATTTTATTGGAGGACATCTCATAAGGAGTTTTGAATTAATTGAAATAGTTACAGCCACAAACAGACCATAACTGACTATGCTGCAGTATTAGATTAAAAAACAAAAAAAACAAAACTCATTCAGTCTTTTATTGTTGCATGAGATTATATCAGGACTTTTGGTCAAAAGGTGGAGAATGCTGACTTTTACAGTACTCTACACAGACAACGGCACAATGCTCACATTACGCTAACAAATTGCTTCTAGGTGTCAAGAAGGAATGGACAATGCCTGGTACTTAATGTCCAGTACGCTGTACAGTCAGGGTATTCTCTCAGTGCCCCGTTAAATGTGAACGTTGGCATTGCTGGAGCAGAGATAAGGAGTGAGGAATGACTGCGAGTGAGACTCAACGACGAGGGGAAAAAGGCCAGAGAAATGCCAAGTCAGGCTTCTGTCACCGAGTGTCTCATTGTTCAATAATCAACTCCTTTCTAAAAGTCTGCCAGGGCGGCTCTGAATGGATGCCAATTATCACGCCCAACAATGTTTCTCAACAATACCTTAACAATCTGCCGTTTCTTGAAAAGCCACTAAACTCTCAGGAGTTAATTGGTTTTTAAGAAGCAATATAAAGTCCCATCTCAATAATCAGTCCTCTTTCCCCCCTCCCATCAAACAAAGACGCTAATTGTTTTAAGAGCGTCTGTGAGCGTTTCATGTGAAATTACCTCGAGTCTGTGTCATAAAATGCACAGCTTGAGTGTTTGGCAGGAGACAGGCGAGACGCTTTTTGGTATTCCTCTCGAATTTTCCACTTAGTTTTACTGTTTACACAATGAAAGCTGGAAAAACTGAAGGCTCTGTTTCTGAGGAAAAATGAGCTCACATGAAATATTGTTAGCTTTAATAAAAATTTCTAATCCCCTTCCTTTTTTACATTCATCTTTAATTTATATCTTAAAAAGAAAACCAACTTAAAATTGAACTGAAGAATAATAGAAAATGATTGCCTGCAACCGTGACAAACAGTAACATATTTTCCTGCGCTTGTATATCTAGTTATAAACTGAAAAGTTATTACCACACTAAGCAACTTATTCTCAGCAAAAGGAAAGAATTAATTAAAGAAATGAATTGGAAATAAAAAGAATATCCTTTTCAAATTAAGATTTTATTAAATGTAGTGTAGATCAGAAAGTTGCAGACTGAATTAAAATCATAATCATTCATGATACATTCTTAGCTTCAGCTGATGACTGCCTCAGCTCCAGTGACCTGAAGAGGAAGTACTCACCACCCTGCATCAGATCCAACATTTCTTACATTTCTAATCATGGAGAAAGAAAGGGAAAATGCATTTCATTTAATGTAGAAAATTAATACTCAAGTTGAAAATATCTTTAAAGAAAGGGGAAAAAAAGAAAAAAGAAATAAAACTATAAAAATCGCGTCCATCAAGCACTATATTCTGGTGTAGTTTATATTTTGGGGGAATTTTCCTGGTGGTTGTGGAGTTTAATGGAGCAAAAATCATATTGTTATAGTTTTAACTAAATAATAATAAAACAACAAAGAACTCAGTATCACTTGTATAGCCTACTTCATATCTTTCAGTTCTGGCTGTTGGGGGAAATTTACATCCGATTACTTAATAAATGATTAATGATATATTATTTTCATTTCATCCTCGTTATTGAGTTTATTATGAGTTTATTATTATTATCATTATTACTAAACAGTAGTAAGAAGAAGAAGAACAGAAATGAGTGCATTTAATTTGATTATACATGTTAGCGGCTGTCTTTTGATCATTTTATGATATTGAACATAAAACACGGAAAATAGCTGATACAAAAATAAAAATAGTGTCCAAGTTTTCTAGAATAATTGTTTTTTTGTTTATCAAACGATCTCTAAAACTGAACATTAAACACCTCACATTTCTTCCTCATTTTGAAAACAGCATGTTTAAAATAAAAAGCCGGCCTTGCATGAAAACCTTTCCTACCTTCGATAACGCAAGTTTAAATGGCCTTATCCCGAGCTGCCGACCTCTGTAACAAGCCTTGTACTGCCATACAATATCAGCCTGGTGTTAATGCTCATCTCCACTTTAGGGTGAAGGAGGCTGCAGCAGTGATTGTGTTCCCTGACATGTGACATACAGAGGGTTAAGGGGATACAATAGCTCCATCGTGTAAGGAAGGCACAAGGCTGGCTTGGAAATATAAAGGAAAGAAGTGGGCTGTGCATTAATGCTCTGCACGTATTTTACATTGAGAGCCTGATCCTTTTTTCTCCCCCTGTCCTCTGTCCTTCAACAACAACAGAGCAATTACATTTCTGACGATAATGGAAGCCCTTGCATGAGGCCAAATGCTTGCTGTAGGTGGCTTTGTGTCTGTCATGGGGCATCTTTCCTCCCAAATCAAAGTCATCTAAAAGCTGACACATTGAATATTAATTTTTTTTTTACAATAAGCTCAAATATCAGTCACCTTATCTCAATTCCTAAAAACATTAAAAGTCAAGAGTGTGTGTTGAATTAATATTAATATTTGAATGTTATATGAAGCATGTGGTGCATTTTTTAAAATTTTCCTATTTAAAACACAGCAAGATTTATCTGCCCCAGACTGTGGTCCTCAAAATCAATTCGTAAGATACGAACAGAATTAGTGCTGGATCAGACCGAATTTAGCCTGATGAAAAGGCGTCTTGTGTCGCCACCACGGGAGCACCCGTTTGTACAGGAGGGGAGGGGGGACAATAGAAAATGCATAATGCTCAGAACAGTGGGATCCCTGCTCCCTCTCCACCTGGGACTCAGTGTGGAGGATCCCCTCTGACCACGGCCCAATTAAATCCTGCACACTACACACACACACAAATAAAAAACACACACATCTCCACAAGGAGTGACCCGCTTCCATCATGAATATGGATGTGCTGGAGGAATGCAAATAAACCCCGGCCGACAACAGACAGGCAGGCAAAGAGAGACAGACAGAAAGACGAGCAGACAGACAATCAGCCGCACAACAAAGAGCTGGTAGGACATGAGAACAAAGGAGCAGTCCAGGGTGAGGCTGCGTGGATGCCTTCACTTCCAGCCAGAACCAGGGAGCACAACACAGCATCAACAGTCCATTCCAGCGTGTGAGTGTTGCTTGAGCTTTTTATGCACTACGCCTCTAACCTGACTCCTAAATGTGTTGTCATTTGACGAGTTATAGGCTGAGAAAAAGGCAGAGCTGACACCCAAGATGAATGTGGGAATAAATTAATCACTCTAATATGTTTTGTAAATAAATACTGCTCTCAGAGAGCAGATATGCTTGTCAGTCAGAGGCGTATAGACCCCATGAATATTAGATGAGGCAGTGGAGAAGGCTGCCCAGAGGACACTGGTGATCCCAGCTTGAAAACACACCAAAAAATAGCTATGTGAGTGCAGGAAGGGGTCATTAGGGAACATTCAAGACTGGCTTTTTTTTTTTTTTTAAACAGGCTTTAGCTTTAAGCACTGTCAAAGCTAGTTATTTCCATGTAAAATAGCTTTATTACAAAGAAAAAATTACTGGCCTTAGATGCAAGAAACCATATGAGATTGAGGGCGGGGTGATGCAACAGATTTTTTAAAGAGCTTAAATAGAATAAGCAATAAAATGGATGCCTTCATAGATTGTGACATTAAATGCAGGAGAAGTGCCAAGCCAGACGTGGTGTACAGGGGTCTGCTTGTAAATAATTAATCTTTGCTCTTCATGTCTTCTTGTCAGTACAGACGAGGGGCTTGTATCCTGGCAACGCGCCATGGTTCCCACATGCTGCAGGGAGAAAGAGGCCCTCAGGGGGGAGACAATCTTCAACCTGCCTGCAGCAAGCACACGGCGCACAAAAATACACAAAACCGCCCAGCAATCTGCTGCACACAGTCACACGTGTGTATTCCAGAACTGATACTAACTAGATGTTTGTGGATGTACATGCAAATGCACGCATATGTGTGCATGTGTTTGTGCACTTGCCTCCCCCCACATGCAAAATAATTTATGGTTGTATGCATGCACAATGAACACTCTTCAACCAGCCAGCAGAAGTGCAGAATTACCTGTACACCAAAAAACATATGCATGGATTCAGGCATGCATACAGTATGCATGGCAGACACTTAGTAGACAGACAGAGGTTCTCATTGTACACACTCACAAATACACACTTTTCTCTCAATCAAGGATGCTTTAATTGGCGCCTCCAACATCAGATATGCTTCAGTGTGGGTGTTTTTCTGCAGTCCTCCTAATGAATTATAACAACAAACAACAAAGTGTAGAAATTAAACCTAGTGGTTGTGAATCAATGTGTCCTGCACACGTTTTTTCTTTTTTAAATGAATAACCAAGTTTTATGTTTTGTCATTTTACAAATCCTAAGAATATTTTGAATTTTTCTTTTTGGTTGTAAAAATACATAATTGTACTTAATTATAGCTAATATGTATAAAATAAATAAGTAAATAACTGTTGAAAATCGAGTGGACACAAACCAAATTTTGCTTTTATTTGTGCATTTTGGAAATATCTGACTCTGTAGCTACTAAAACCACATCCACTCCTTTGTTACACAAGATATGCTTCTTTTAGAAAACCTCAGAAATCCACTCAAATAATTCACATGCAAACACACATTGCTCTTACTATATTTATTGTACTGTACTGTATTTTTTATTTTTAAAAAGGAAAAAAAATAGTGAAAACACAAACGGTATCAAACAATTGAAAAAAATGCTGTTGCTTGCTTTCTTTTAATACTTCCGCTTTCTGTTTTCTGTTCACCGCTGCAGCATGGGTGGATCCAAGGGTTGGGTCATGGGGCACTAGCCCCATCTAAAATCTGCATGTTCCCTGAAATGCACCTGTCCTTTTACAAGTGAATTGTCTCTTAACAAATAATCAACTTAAATACATGACCTCTGCCTTGGCAGAAAGAAATGGAGGTGTAGCCACAGTGATGTCACACACTGGTTTGTGAATTGTCATTATGGAGTTTCTCTCTTTTCTCTTTTGAGCCTGAAATTTAGTAAACCATTTAATTATTTTCAATACGCCAATCAGCACACTGTTTCGAAGAGTGATTTTAGTAAAACACATCCTGATCACTTGTGGAAAAAAACTTTTTTGACTTGGATTAAAAAATTGGAAAAAATTATTACGGATGGATTCACACCAGCTCTTTTGATTCGAATCCTAGTTCGTTTGTTCGGAAAGTCCGCTTGGTTTGGAGATTATTTTTGTGAATGAGCATGGAGATTTTGATTTTGATCAAAGAAGCAAACTATAGTCCGCACAAATGCAGTTCACAGTCTGCTTAAAGTGAACCATTCACATGCAACAGACTGCAAAGCAAGGGTTGTTGTGGGATCAAGGCAGGGGATTGTGGCTAAACACAACCAAAAGTGTGGGACGATAGGCGGCTCCAGATGAGAGAAATGGCTTGTGGTCAAATGTGGAAGAACGCAGTAAAAGTTCGGACAGAAATATGATCAACCCAACACCGCTAGGATCTGATGTAGCTCCATGTTTTGCTCTTGTATGGTGAAAACAGAAGTTGTCCTGCATTGATGAATAGATGAGCAAGTTTTTTTCCTCATCGTGTGTCTTGTCTCCTCCTTCAGTAATTCTTCACGCAGCGCCGCCTTTGGCAAGGTGGCGAATATTTTATTGAAAAGGTCCGGTTGGTTTGGATAGTGTGAAAGCACCAAATCACCCAATCAAACTCAGTCTAACGGACTATTTCTGGTGTAATTACGCCCCAAGAGAAATCTTTCTTTCTTTCTTTCTTTCTTTCTTTCTTTCTTTCTTTCTTTCTTTCTTTCTTTCTTTCTTTCTTTCTTTCTTTCTTAATATGTCTACACTATTCAGAACCAGTGTCTGTATATGCAGTCAGTATTTTTTCCACATGAAATTTTACGAAATTTTTCTTATTTTGTCTCATACTGTGAATTCATGAGTTTTTAAGTGAAATAGCTTCTGCTAGAAACAAGATACAGGTTTTACCAAAAATGCCACAAAGGCAAAACCATGAAGAAAAAGATGCTACACAGGGAAGGAGTCGGCATATCAGTTACGGCTTTGAAAAAGTCATGTGGATAAGATTTTTCCAACTATCTATTCAAATTGTAATCATGAAAGTACATGGGAGATTTTTTTTCACCTAGTTCAGCTGTGAATTCAACACAATGAGACATACAGCCGAGCAAAGACAGACATCCACATCTCTGTCGAGGTTTATGGTGAACTGCCTCATAAAAGGACTTTTGCAACAGTGTCATTTCTGTAAGCCGTCAACGTACACGGATTACAGCTGCTTTGCTTGTATAAAAGTACTAGTGCATACTGTGCTGCTAATACTGGTTAAAAAATTTAGGATAAAGATTCATTGATAAACTACAATAAAGGTGTTCTATGAATAGGATGCGGTCTGTGCAATACGAACTGGGTTCTGCTGTGTTTAAACACGGCTAATTATTGGTGATTATTCCTGCCTTCAACATGAAAAATCTCCACCCAGGCCAGTGATTTGTACATTAATGCCATAATGATCCTGGAAATTGGGCACATTAGCACATATCTGCAAAAAGCATGTGATACCCATTTTTCATCCCATTTGCCAGAAGGGCATTCTGCTACGAACTACTATTGGTTTAACAATTTTGGGGGAAAAAAAGAAAAGAAAAGAAAAATAAGAAATCATGCACAGTAATTATAGAACAATTTGTGACAGATTTTCTATCAAGCCAAGTTATATTTAGTTATATTCCTTTCAATTTGTTCCAAAACTGCAGCATTAAAAGGTTTCATGCTTCATTTTTCTCGCAAGAAATACAGATAAACGAATAAATACATTTTAAAAAAGCTAAAAATCTCAAGCAAGAAAACACTCAAGCCCAGCTGGAAGAAATGTCAAATCTAGAAGCTTTGTTCCTTCAGATTGATTATGAAGATTTATCAAAATACTTTTAGCTCTCATACCAGCAAAATGCATGTGTTCATTATGTATGTGCCTTCAGCCTGCTACCTGCTTTGGAGCTGACGAAGGCCTTCCCTCTTCGGTGGGTCAGGCTAATTATTATTCTAATGGCCTCTCAGTCAGATGCAAATAGCTTTAATGGCAAAGCTACAGTAGAGTTGGGGGAGGTAGTTGTGTGTGCCTACGTGTGTGTGCGTGTGTGTTTGTGTATGTGAAAGGGGGGTGGGGTTGCTGGTGGGGCATGTTGGGGGAAGAGAGAAGAAAGATGGAAGTGCACAAAATTGAATTAGCATTTTTGTAAGAGAAATATTTTACTTTGCATGAGGAGGGGGTTGCTGCAGCAATATGTAGGGTTCCTCTGGATCTACACTTCATATTCCCTTCAGTCTAAATGCAACACTTCAGAGCCTCAGGCAGCTTGAACATGTATATTGAGAAACATATGGTGCAAAAATCCTGAAACCAAGAAGTAATTGCTAGATTTAAGGATTTTTTTCCCTCATTTTTGTTCGCTATAAACACAAAGGGTAAAAGTGTTTCGTAAAAAAAAAAATCCTCATATTCTCTGTAACATACACAAATCTTCTAACATGGTCTGGAGAAAACTTTAGCAAACAGTAAATTAGGCTATAGTGTAGGCCTCTTTCATAGAGTTAGAGGTATTATTAATCTTATATTTAATTCAATAATTAATTCATAACAAGGCACTTTACAGACATAATCAATTTAAGCCAACTCAGTTGTGATCCAATTAAAACAAATCCAAATTAGTCCATTTTATTATAACTGTTCATACAGCCAATTCATAAAAATATAGTAGCCCATCTAAGGAAACCAATAGAAATCTTGTCTTTGATTCAATCCCCAGTCCGGAGCATGCATGGGGCGGTGGGCAACAGTGGGAAGGAAAAACTTCAGAAGAACTGGTTCATGTAGGGCGGCCATCTGCTGGTGATGTGTCGTTCATGAATGAGGCAACTCTAAGAGCTGATTCTTTGTTGTGAACGAGAAGAACCGATTCCTGTCCAAGAGAGCCAAATCTTTATTTTGATGGGCACAACATGTGGTCAGTTACAAGAGGAAAGACTTGGATCATACCACTATAGAAGACAATGTAGTGGTACAGACCAGGGTTACAAGTGTGTCAGAAGAAATGGAGAAATTAGCTAATTTAAAGTGTCAGAATGTTCAGACTTTGTCCTTTATTTACCAGATTTACTTGGTGTGGGTCTGTGTTCAGTTGTTTGTTTAAAGGTTGATTTAAATATTAAACAAAACTTTATTTTCTAATGGAAAAAATGCACAAATAAGACTCTTATGATAATAATAGATAAAGCATTGCTTGCCAACCTACAAACCACTCATAATTGTTAAATTAGGCTGAAATAGACTTTGTGTGAACAGTCTTCGTGACCAACATGTTTTCCATCGTTAATGACAACATTTGACTAAATCATTTTTTCCCACTTGTTTGGTTTTTGACAAAACACAATAAAAAAAGACATTCGCCGTTTCTCAATATACAAACTTGTCCTTGTACTTGTGTCTTGAGTACTTTTGAAACGTCATTAGTTTGAAGACCAAGCACTGTTCCAATTAAAAAAACGCATTAAGTCAGATTCCTGGATGTGTACTTGCTCTGCCCATTTATCGAGGATGCATCAGTGGCAACTTCTGTGGACTTCTGGCAGCCTACTATCCCAGAATGCACTGCGGCACAACATCGATCGTGAATCGAAAGATGGCGGAGATATGAGATATATAACAATATATAATATAATAATTAAAATTGTACATTTTCTTCTGTTTGTATCTTTATAAATACTGAAAAAAGAGACCTTGGAAAAAAAACGTACAAAAGTTGACAGGTATGCCAACAGCAGAAGTCTCCTCCTCCTCGTCATTTCTTTGTTATATAAGATCACCAAACTCTTTATTATGCAATTAAATGGTCAAAACTATTTAAATATGAAGATAAATCTAAACAGCTACACATAAACCATAACATTTAGAAGAAACTTAACGCTTATTTCTTTAATGACAGAAACATTTACTAAATATTGAACAATGTTTTTATTTTTGCACTGTTATTTTAATTTCTCAGAAGCAGTATAGTAATATATCTTTAAGTGGTATTCTCTCATGTATTATGTTAGATTTATGTAAAATGTCGAGAGCAGAATAAAACATGCCCACGTGTAGGTTAATCTGTTCGACGCACCAATTTATCACTTGGAGTAAAAAGCAGCCATCTCGCACCAAGTATCCACACATGCAAGAGAGAACAGCTCACTGTGCTCCCAAACCCTTGAAAGGGCTCAACTTATAAAAGTTTAATAGTTAGAAGGAGATTATTTGGGCAAATTTCAGAAAAATGCTTGATTAGAAAAAAATAGGGGTACAGTCAGTTTTGTATCATTGCTTTGAACTATTACCCAACTACAAATGATGTCAGACGCGTGTAACATGGTCAATAACACATTCACATCTTAAAATCATTGTCATATGTAGCCATTTTCAAAAGCAAAGAATTTAAATACTCCCTCCTCTGCTGTCATCACCATTATTACGTCCCGATTGTTAAAAAAAAGGTCCTTAACAGTAAAATATTGTGCACATTTTTAGCATACTCTATTAACTACACAGGCACACATGTAGCTCATGTCTAATTATTAATTCTATCACTCTCTGACACGTGCGGCGCGCAACACAACGCCTGACATCTAACAGCAGAGCTGTAATTGTTGAAGGTGGGGAGCATTGCAGGGAAGCGACCTTGCCAGGCTATTAAAGCTGCGAAAGACAATGTCACTTCAGACGAGCGGAGGGCGGCTGCAGAGACGCATAGATGGAGATTGCATGCTGCATTGTTTCCATCCTCTCTAATTCCACCATCTTCTCTGAGATTTGAGAACCTCCTGGAGGGAGATACTTTTGTAGTCCTCTGAGGCCTTCGGCCCCCGTATATTGTTGTTCTCGTACTGTATTGTGCTACAAAATGAGATCACTGCTGGGGAATGTGAGGGTTTGGTCATTATCATGATAAGATGACTGTGAGAGAAGGAGCTGTGTGTTCAAAGTGCAGCCCAACACGTGGTGTAGAGGAGGGTTCAGTGGTAGAATTATTTCATCACAATGACCGATCATGTCAAGGCTGTTGGAAAAAGGGACTACTTTATTTGAATTACTGTGGTAATTCAGCACAGCTTTAGGTATTCTTGTTGAATCACAACAGCTAAGTAGTCGGGGAGAAGAGAGAGCATTTTAAGGGACTGTAAAACCTTTCTTTGAAAAAATAAAATGACATTTAAAAAGATTTTTTCCTAAGAAGAAAAACGGCGAGACTTTGACTAATGCATTTTCATTATGTTTATTTCAACATAGTTTTGTATTTAGCAGCATAATTCCAATCACTTTATTAAATGGGCGGGTGTTTAAGACGGATTATTAATGTGGCAGTCTCATAAAAGTGATTTAATTAAATTCATTTTCACTGCTTGCAATTATGTCAGTAAATGGATGGCACATCGATTCTGCACAGGCATTCTGCCTTTTTATAATTCCCAGGAAGAAAAACAACACAATTTTGATCATTTTATTCAAGATAAATTATAATGAATGAAAGAAAGATAAAGAATTGCTTTCTTTTTTTTTCAGCCCGTACTCACCTACATGTAAAATATGATTCTCAGTAGTTTCCCAGTAACCATGGTGAGGCGGAGGATGGGAAACAGCATTCCTTTGGTGAAATGGGGAGCTTTCGCCACAGAAAGACGATTGTTTATTCAAGTTTAGGCACAATGCAGAGTGAGGCTATGCTTCTGAAAAGAGGAAAGAAGAGTGGAGATAGATGGATGGGTAAAGAAAGGTGACAGAAATGGAGAGTTTTGAAGATTTTTCAGATTGTGATTGAAGGGGGAAAGCAGCAGTGATGATGTGTGATAATGGAGGAGACTATACGAGAGCATGTGAGCGTTAGGGCACCAGTTCTGATTTAACATCAAGTCCTTTCACAGCTTGCAAACCACGAGTAAAAAGCATATCTCCCTCTGCCAGCTTCTCACTATTGAACTCTCGGTGGCAGAATTCAAGTCCCCGGGATGTGACAGCTGTGGGCCCTGGAGTGGCGTTTCCCAGAGAGCCGGCCAAACATTCCTCCCTGCTTTGTGACTTACAATGGGCACAATAACTTAAGCAACAGCACGGCACTCAAACGACGAGAGGAAGAAGAGAAGTGGTGGCTTGTTTTCTGAGAGTGTCAATTATCTGGCTGACTATGTAGCTTGCTCTGCATCCCCCCCCCCCTTCAGCTTTCTTTTTCTTTCTCCCACTTTCTCTTTGCTTTGACTGTATCGCCTCACATTTGAGAAACATTATATGGTTTTAAATTCAACACTTTCCACTTTGTCATGAGCTTGGCAGCGCAGCCCACGCATTGTGGAGGAGCTTAATTTCCATCCACTCTCCTCTTAAGTGCAGCTCAATTCATCTGGAGAGGATGTAAAGGCTTGCTCTGAGAGTTGAAAGAATAGTACAAAATGAACGCTGACAAAGAAACACAACCTGCTGTATGGAAAGAGACTTCAAACTCTTTCTCACTTTTTTTAAAATTGCGCATAAACACACGCCCTGTTCCAGCACTTCAGATCACATATCAAGCCAAGACGTTCTTATTCTACTCCGACCAGCTTTGAAATGTCACTTCAATTACACCAGGTCACGACACGTATGCGACACACACCTCCCTACACAGAGTAGCGGAATCCTCCTTCTATAACTAATATGCCATGCATATTTGTTCAGGAGCAAAAATAAATGTACTGTCATGACTTTAAAAAACTATAAATGGAGCTGCACCAACAGTTCCTTGCAGTTCCACCCTTCCCTTTCTTCTTCTGGTCGTAGTTCAGTCATCCACCAGTCGGTTATGGAGGAGAGTTATTGTTGTGGGTATAAATGACCTCTTTTTTTCTTTTTTTTTTTACTGTAGCCGCACTTCTTCTTCATTGTCTTAAACTTATCTGGTCTGGCTTACTTGGTCTACTGTTTAGGTGAACCCAGCCTTCACCCACTGATAATGTCATGGTTTGCAACGAAGAACCACTATTTTTTGGTTCCAGTTTAGAACCGAATTTTCAGGCTCTGAACCAACTTTTCGGTCTGAACACATCAGCAGTTTCATAATCAGGTTTGGGAGCCTTGCCAGAGAGAAAGAGCTATTACTGTACACACTCTGTTTGATCACTATGCTCTGTAGAGGGTAATAGAAGATATTCATCATTTCACTACAAACACTGAAGGACCTAAGGAAGTGAAGTGGGAATAGAAAATGGATAAAATACCTTCCTTTGCAAAGCAATCATCACCTTCATAGATACCATTTTACAGGTTGCCATGGTTACATCTAAGTACAGTAAGTCAAACCTTGTCATTTCTTGGTTGGATTTACTTGGTTATTGTTAGAAAAGGATCATGCTTCGAGTTAAAATACAGTATTTCTACAATTAAACTGATATGGATGCTATTTTTCCTCTTACCACCAAAGGTTGTATATTCTTTGAATTTAATATAAGTCTGTATTTGCCTGCATGCATGAACTTATGTCACATGGGCCATTTTCTGAAGGAAGATAGTCTGGAAATAGTGTTTGAGTCATTTCTCTCCCTCCTAAAACCGACATTGATCTCTTTTGTCTTGTGTGCATTCAAGATGAGGACATTATTCCCACACCATGTCGCTAAACAGCCAATCAGCTCAGCTTCGTGTTTTCAACCAACAAACAACAAACACTCACAGAATAAAAACTGTATGAATGAATATATGAAACTGTATGAATAAGAGAAACACTGTAAAGAGCTTTGCAGAACCCAGACAAGGTTAAAATGGTTATTCTTCCTTTCAGTCTTGTTATTACAGTTCTGTATTTAAACTCACCAATGTGATTATTTTAATATTTTTTTAAACATCCAGTGGTTTTCACTTGAAAGACAACAAGGTAGGAAGGAGTTCCTGAGTCTGTTGGTAGAGCAGCTCAGAGACAGCAGCCTGCTGCTGAAAGAGCTCCTCTGTGC
>JBBBVU010000006.1:27956268-27972904 GCA_037177055.1 Atherinosoma microstoma | reverse complement strand
TCCATCCCCACCACAGAACCAGCACACCTGATCACTCTGTCCAGTCTGTTGGTGTCTCTCTTCCTGGTGCTTCCTCCTCAGCACACCCAGCATAAAAAATAGCGCTGGCAACTAGACCTACAGTTTGTTCCTTGACACATCTTTGCAGATTCCTTTCCTCCATGGGAAAGAGCTCACAGATGCTGCTTGTTGTAGAAGGGAACTATAATTTCATGTAACTTTTACATACGTTCAATACAAGAAGCAGCTTTCTGTCATGTACTGGAGCAATATTATGATTTCTCTGATTACATTCTTAGTTGTACGTAGTGAACCTGAGATCTAGCCGTGCTCCCATACACAAACACTGTTTCCCACAGAAACCTTAGTTGCGGCTGCCAGTTGTTTGTTAACACTAACACGACTAATGCTGGCATTTTTCCACTAGAGCTAAAATGAAGCCATTGCACTGACACCAGCTCTCTGAGTTTCATCTCGCTGTACATTTCAAGTAATATTTTCAATTTTGTCTTCACTACTCGTGCTGTGCTCTGGATCAAACTAAAAAGACCAAACTGATTTCATATTCACCCCACCGTTGCACACATACTTTCCAAACATTTTGCCACTCTTGCCCATAATGCATTGCAACAACAATGGTGGACAAGGAGAAGAATTTTATCTAATTGTATTAAAACAAAGACTTTGAATATTTCAAATACTGTATTTGCATAGCTAAAGCCACATAAATAAACTGATAAAAAGCAGTTGAAATCCATCATAAAGGGTAGAAGCTGACACCACAGCTTTAAATAAACAGCTTAAACCACAGCACCAGAAACAAGGAAAATGAATAGGATTTTATTTAGAATTCTGCAAAATTTCCTTGAATGTTTTTAAATGATATGTAAAAATAATTCAAACATTTTTATTAAGTTTTCTTCCAGTACATTTACAGTAGTACTCTTATCAAGGTTGATGCACCATACATTCTGTGTATTTGTATGTATGTCAGCTTAATAGTTCCCAACAAATCCAGATAGCTAAAAGAAAAAGAAAATATTCTGTCTTTTCATAATATATTAAATGCTTTCTTGCTTTGTGTGGAGACAAACAGGCTCTTAAACATGCAAAATGACTTTAAACCACAAATCTTTTTTCTCATACTCTCTGCTTGTGTAGCCACCGCTCTGTGGTATCCATATTATTGTATTATTCTGTTTTCCTATTTCTTATCATCAGTCTTCTCTGTTGCTATGACCTCCTCAGATGACCCTCACATCTCACTTTAGATTTGCCTTATAGAAACACCTTGGTCCTTTGTGCAGGATCCAGTCTTTATACCTGCAGTGTGCTAATTTGTCTCTGGGTAACAGGGCTTTTAGAAAGCGCGAGGCATGCGCTAGGCAATTTATTAGTCTAATTTAAAATGTCTGTCAGCAAAACGCTATGGGAGGTGGTAACTGGCTCTGTGATGACAGCACTGTGAATAGAGAGTGTCATGTCATAAAGGGGGATACATACAGCCACTGCTTATTATGCTAGGTTTAGGACACTGAGTTGTTGAAGCCAGAGAGGAGCAGGGGTTGAGGAGTCGTTCGCGTCCACATATTCATGCATATCAGCACACACACAGAATTTGAGTGGATTTATCATTTATTACCTGGCAAACGCAGAGCTGACCTGAATCAGAATTATGCATCGTCTCCACCTGTATAGTTGTATGTATGTGTGCACATATGTGTAAAATAGCATCTACAATGACTCACCCTTGGCAGGGACATGCACTGTGAAAATGACTCCATACTCAGGTGTCCCTTTCTAACATTGAACTCTTAGTTGGATGGAAATCATTGGTATTTCTCTCGTTGTCAGACTAATTTATTAACCCGGTTCTGGTTGGAAGAAACGTGTCAGGAGTAAGAACATTGTTTCACAAGCTGAGACAACGTTTTCTTCTTGGTTAAGGACACAAACAAAAACAAGCAGAAAAGGAAAGACAAAGTGGTTGGAAAATGTTATTTTCAGCAATTGTATATTTAAATGTGCAACATTTCTTAAAGGGACATTATGTAAGAATTACTGCCATCTAACACTGGAATCGTGTATCACATTCTAACATACAGTGCATTCTGGCACCTCACTTTCTCAAACACGTATTGTAGCCGCCGTGTGTCAAAAAGCCTCGACAACACCAACAAAAGCATGTCATCCTCATGGAGTGTTCACTCAGGTGAAGAGGTTCATGACTTCATAATATTGCAACTACATCCCATCATTAGTGTGAGTGTGTGAGATGGGAGTCATGTCTTCAACAGGTCTTCTCCATGCTGTGTCTTTGTTCTGCTCAGCCACTAAACAAAGTTCATTCACTGCTGATTAGAATGACCTGGTGATTCCACAGATACACGGCATAAAGAGGATTTGTTGAAAACATCATTCCAACCTCTACTATCCAATAAGTACACATATAGGGAAATACAAGATAATACGCAGATACTACTACTCAATTATTGTGGATGATATGCCAACACCCATAATAATCTAAATAATACATATTTTACATGTAGCCTGCTATCTAAATACATATTCAGATTCACACACTTATTTTGAAACAAAATATGTGCACAAACGTCTAAAGACGAGAGATCACACTAAGGAACTACTAAAACGTAGCTAACAGTGAAGTTGTAGAAAAAAAAAGAATTCAAACTAAAGTCATCATTCACTCCACCTTCACATACAATTAATGATGAATTACTACTGTGAAAATACCTCGAACAAATAAGCATACTTCTTGAAATGTTGTTTAAACGGGGTTGCCTGGTAACCTCGGAAATGTGGGCACCGAGATTTTGTTTCCAGGTTGGAAAACTAAAGAATTCATTACCATGTCACAATGATCTGCCATTACGGTCATGACAAAGGTTGTGGCAGTTCAAAACACAACAAGCCCTCGCCATCTCTAAAAAATACACCTGAAAAAAGTTTACTGCACACCAGTTGTGACTACACTGTTGGCTATGCTTTGTGTGTCTGAAAATCCTGCAATGCGTTACGGTGTGACGTCACATTCCCAAGTTAGAGTTACAGGATAATGTCTCCAAAACACTTTACATGCAAGTGCTTATGCTGTACTTGCATATTACGCAGCATTTTATCTGAGAATGCTTCCTTGTGTGTGATAAAATAAAATGTGAACGACTGAATTAGGTTTTTAGATGCTCTTAAAGGTGCTCTAATAAGGATTTTTTGGGGCTGTTCACAGATTACTGAAATCAGAATTACAGATCACATAGTGTATTTGACTTATGTATATTTTTGCTTTTATTTAAATTGATATACAGTTTTTAAGAACAGATAGGAAATAAATAAAGAAATTGGAGGGTCATGATTTGAAAGTTGCACATTTATCATTACGCAATATGTGCTTCACATTACTATAAAACAGTAACGTACTTTGTTATTGAAACAGCTTGGAGCTTGATAAATATATATTTTTACCTTCTATAAGATAAGGCCATGCCATAGAAATTTAAGAGTTAAATGAAAACAACACAGCTGGTTAACATTCAAGTACTGAAGCAATAAAATTCAAGCATTTCCTTGTGGGTTTGTCTTTTTTTTCAGACTTGTTTTATTTTGTTGTGGTGTACACGAGGGGTCCAGACCCACCAGCTTTGAATTATTAGTTACACAGCTACAAGTGGTCTGGCAAAAACAAACATACAGAAAAACAAAAAAACCCTGCGATAAGCATATAAAACCAATGATAATTGTTCCTTCATGACATTGAATGCAGCCTTGTTTAGCTAATGTTACCACTTTCTCTGGAACACACAGCTTTTTTGCAGAGAAAGGTGCATCCCCTGTTTTCACATGATTGGATCACATGATCCATGATGGGTGGCAGTTCTTTTTAATCCATTGCCAGAAAACAGTAGTAGCAGATAGTCTGTTTACTGCTAATCTTTGATTAATTAACACACTTTTAGAGATGTTTATTGAACTTAGGGTAACATGTGTTTTGGTTAAGGATGCTGATGTTAATGTTTCTTTGCTCTTACTATCTACCTACTGCTTGTAGAGTTGACATTCAGCCAAGTGCAAGTTTTTTCTTGTTAATATTATTGTGTGCCTCTATGATGTGTCCGGGATATAAAGCTGCAATAGCTCAAAATAAATTGTCATTTGACTTACCCCCAGGTCTGAGAGGCCCTCTAACAGGCTTTCAGGGAAGCTCTCCTTTTGATTTAAAAACAAAGATCGTTTTTACTTGTTTTGAGTGACCACCAATGAACTTATTTAGTATAACTATAGGCCGATAATGATTAGTGCCCAATTCATCATAACACACTCAGAACTCTTTTTCCTTCTCTTTGAATCCTTGCTTATAACTTTTCCTTAATTATTATTGGTATTAATTGAATTCTGTAAGCTGTTAGCTTTTAACTAAGTGCTCAAAGTGCAAACATATTTTTCTGTTTGCTAAAGGATTTGAGGACTGATGAGGTTCATGCGAGCACTTGTGAAATTCAATTGATTATGGACTTATTGCTCACACATAACACACTATTACACAGGGTTTGAATTACACAGAGGCTTTTGAAGAAGCCTTATTTTCAGTTGTGCACGACAACTTCCCAAGTCATGCACACAAGCATGTATATTGATGCACAGCAGCGTGGTCAAAAACAGGGTTATGCCAAAAAATTCTGCTAATACTGCATGCAGCTGGGCAGCTCACAGCACACAACAAACAAACAATGCTGCTGTCCACGGTGCCGACAGAAAAGGGGGAAGAGGACTTATTTTGGGAGAATTTTCACCATCTTCCCATTAGATGAGATAAATGAAAAAGGAAATATTTAATCTGTATCCCTGAAATCTTTCTAGAATTTTCTGGGAAAACAGACTTTGGCTGACATGACAACTATTATATATGTTTGGCTTTGCTGGTACATCTGTTTCATCAAACCATACAGATGTTCCCATTTAATCTAACGGGAAAGTGTGTTTTTTTTTTACCTTTTGACTGGTACTGTATATTCAACTCTTCCTGAATCAATTCAATTAGTTTGAATAAAAATTTTTTATATTTCGCCAATTTATAGAGGTGTACACTACTACAAGATTTGGTATCTATCCGAAACCAAGTAATCAAAAGGCCAGTATCGTCAATACCAATACTTTTTAATAGGGCTTTTAAAATCAATGCATTAATGTAAAGAGATTAATCTGTGGAATTAACACGTTAATTTAAAAAAAACAAAAACGCATAAACAAAGTTAATTTTCATGCTATATTACTGAGACATGGCTAAACTCAGAGAAAGCCGCTGACCTGGGGATAAATGGGGATAAATAAACTGTATCATGTTGATTGCATAGAGAAAAGAGGATGGGGGTGTGGCAATGTGCGTAAAGGAAACACATATCTGTAAAATTGTGGAGAGCTTATCTGTTGCAATTGAGGGACTTTTAGAATGTGTTGCAGTGGAAATAGAGCTGGAAATAAACCAAAACGTAATTGTAGCTTGTGTGTACCGAGCTCAAGGTTCCAATATAGAAACATTCATAGACAAACTTACAGAGTGAATTGATGGTATAACATCAAACAAATCCATAATAGTTTGTGGTGATTTTAATGTCAATTTAACAAACCTCTCGGGGTCAACAATAATTCATAATTTTCTCAATGAAATGTATAGTAGATATATGTTTCCAGTCATATTACAGCCCACCAGAGAGACACGCACATGTGCAACATTAATTGATAATATCTTTTCAAACGATATGAATATCCCATGGAAGCAAACCGCTTGCATAGAATATCACTGATCATTTGCCAACTAGGACTGTGATGGATTAGATGTGTATATAATAAAAAAAATTGACTGCATTCTTAAACCGCTTTGTCATAATAAACAATAAACAATAATTTCCCTCTGAGAGGGATAAATAAAGTATTTTTCATTTCATTCATTCATTTCATCATATTATTAATCTCTCCTTTAGTTCAGGTATCTTTCCTCAAAAAATGAAGACTGCAAAGGTTATACCTATATTTTAAAATGGAGACAAGCATGTATTCAATAACTATAGACCAATATCAATTCTGTCACAGATTTCAAAGATCACACAGAAATCATTTACATACAAATTAGATTTATTTTTAGAAAAAAATAACTTATCATTTGAGTATCAGTATGGGTTTGGACCCAACAGATCCACTTCTTCTGCACTTATTCATCTTACTGATGAAGTTCTGGCAGCTTTGGATAAAAAAATATTATACGGTAAGCATTTTTCTGGACTTATAGAATGTGTTTGATACTGTGAATCATAAACTTTTGTTGTCAAAATTACAGGGAAATGGCATAAGAGGTCATATATATAAATGGCTGGAAAGCGATCTGAATAATAAACAACAATATGTTCAATTCAATGATCGGAAATCAGAATCTGAAACAGTTGTATGTGGAATCCCACAGGGTTCAGTAATTGGTCCACAAAACTCTTTATTTTACTTATTCATGATATGTATGAAGCCACCAAAGAAATGGATTTTTTTGCCGATGACACTACTATTTACAAATCAGCAGGTGACTTAGACAATTGAATGGCTTGTATGGGTAATGGAATGGCAATGCTAAAAAGATGGTTTGACAAAAATGAATTGTTTTTTAAATGTTTGTTTAAATTGGGACAAAATTAAATATATGATTTTTGGGATGAGGAAAAATGAGGAAAATGTTAATATTACAATTGATGATGTAAGTACTGGAAGAGTATCAGAGATAAGATTCCTGGGAGTTATGCTGGATACCAAACTGAGCTGGAAGCCTCATATTGAATATATTCAGACTAAAGTGAACAAATGTATTGGCATCTTGCACAAAGTCAAATATGTTCTTAATGAGGCTTCATTATTTCTTTTATATTCCTCATTAATTGTTCCTTATTTTTCAGATTGTATTGAAGTGTGGGGAAATGCATGTACTAATTTAACTGAACGATTGTTTTTGCTCCAAAAGAAGGCAGTGAGAATTATAAATCATAAAGCCTCCAGAGATCACACTAATTATCTTTTTGTTAAGCTAAAGATATTGAAATTTTAAGATTTTGTCAAACTGCAAATTGTGCTGACTATGTGGAAAATCAAGAACAAGTTAGGACCAGAACATATTTACAATAAATTTATTTTTATCACTAATGATGAAAGCAGAAGAAATGTTAGTGTACCGTTCTCACAAACATCATTAAGACAGAGAGGTTTCATGGTCACAGGAGTGAGATTGTGGAACTCTTTAGAGATGACACTCAAATTGTCTACAACAATACACCAACTAAGAAATATGTTTAAGGAAAGTCTACTTCAAAAATATAAAAGTTTGTAACTTCCATAATTTTTGTGTATCCTTTCAGTTGCCATGAAAATTGCCAGTTGTGTTTTCTGAATTGTTGAAAAATTGCTGTTTGGTCATCATAATCATGTTGTTTCTATGTTAAAAGGGGCATGTAAAATAAGACACTGTCTTCATCATGCTCCTCTTCATCCATGTAATTAGATGTAAAGCAATGTAAGGGAATATACTGTACTTGGATGAATAAATGGAATAAATGAAATGAAAATGAATGAGTCTGACAGTTTTCAAGCCTTATATTTAGAGGATGATGCAAGATTTGATATATCACACAAATAACCACTCAGTCGTCCATCTGACATTCTGGTCCACACTCCTGAACAGTAGGTGATGTGTTTACTTGTGCAGTTGAGTCATGTGATGATACAACATCAAAACATAAGAGGGGGGAGGAGGAGCAAAGTGTGACAGACACAGACAGCAACACATACTGCAGAGAGGAGAGGAACTAAAACTGAAGTATCAATGTCATTGATACTTGGTATCGATATATTAATTGATACTAGTGCACTAGCATGAATATTTGGATCGAATCAAACCACCAATTTTAATCAAAAGCCATCTCAAGAACTTTAAAGTAGCATTAGATAACTTTCTGACCTTAGATATGTGTGTTTCCGACTTATTTTGATGGGGCAGTGACATTCATCATGTACATTTCTGGAGCTGTTGTTACCGAGCAACGTCCTGAGGCTGAATAACCACACTTTGCAACTTTTGATTTCGGGACTCGGTGTCACATAACACCTGAGTTTTGCTTTACGTTCCGAGTCAAACGCGAGGACAGGATATCAACACACTGTTAGTTTTGAACACGCAGCAAGGCTGATTCATCAAAGAAACGTAAGCGGACATGAATGGAGGAGGAGAAGAAAAGAAAGAGAGAAAGGAACAGAGCCAGAGATCAAACAAGAGTCAACATTGGAATGACTTTTACTGGCTGGAGGGAGCTCAGAGAACAGGTAGGATGGAAGCGGAATTAGCTGTCATTATAAAAGGAGAAAATCTGCCAAAGTTCTGTTGTGAAGCTTTAAAGATGTTGTCCAGTTCAATCCTGTTCTAATTCAAGACAATTTGATTTACTGAAATCCAGTTATAAACAAATCAAATTTACTATTATCCAGATTTGTTCAAATTGTTTTAATTGTGTTCATATGAAAGTTGTGTTCATAAAGAAAGTTTACTATCAAATTAAACCAAGGGATTGCATCAAATATTCATGAACACTAAATTCAATTATTGCAATGACTAAATCTGCACTGAGAGAATAAATAATCAGAGGATATGGACGGAAAGTCAGAATAAGACAAACAGAATTTTTTTTTATGACCAATTTGTTAGACAGACTGGGAGTTAAGCTTTTGAAAAGACTAATTAGTAACCGTGGAAGATAGCTGCCACTCCTCGTCCATGGCTTGTGGTTCAAAGAATGTAAAATTTGTGAAAAGAGCAAGGAGTATTTGATTTATTAACATTTAGATGATCCTCCTGCTGCAGCCAAGCTTGTGCAAGACAAAATAAACTTATAGAATGATCACCAATCAAGTCATTGACTTACAGAGACTTAGACAAAAGAAATCTTATAGTCGTTGAACCACATTTCGATGTTTTGTTGTTCTGTTAAATCTTCAGTCTTGATTTTTAATATCTTATTTGGTTTCTCCACTTGTGTTTCTGAGAAACTTTCTGAGTGTTTCGTAATTTTAATTAAATGTTCCAACAGTATTATTACAATACAACAGTTTGGTCTCTAAACGAAACGTAATAGTTTATGCAGTTGCCCAAAATGTAATAGCATCACAATTCAGGGCTGAAAATGATCAGATGTGGGTCGTTTTCTGTAGGGGAGCTTCCATAGGACGTTACCTTAACAGTGATGAATGAGTACTGAAACATGGAAATACAATATATGTTTGCCCAACTGTAAACATGCATTGTATAACACATTAACCTAATCATGTATTTCAATTCAATTCAATTTGCTTTATTTGGAAAGCACAAATTCACAACAAACGTATCTCAAGGCACCTTTACAGACACATTTCAACTCAATCCAATTCATTGTAGGCCAGTTCTAATCCAATAAAAGAAATCCATTATATGATCCACATAAGTCCAATTTATAATAACTAAGTTCTTATAAGCCAATTCATAGAAATAATTGCTTAGCTAAGGAAACCAAAGCATAAAATATTATCTCCTGAGCCTGCATGGGGCGACGTGCAGCAATGGTATAAAATGTTGCTAATTCTAACTCAGAGAATGTGTCATAAACTTTAACTCCCAGCCACTAGAACAGGGGTGTCCAGCTCCGGTCCTCGAGGCCACAACCCCACAGGTTTTCTGTGTCCCTGCTCCAATACACCTGACTCAAATTAATGAGTCATTGAGTAGAGCCTCATAGGCTTTTGGATCCGTTTAATGTGAGTAAGGTGTGCTGGAATCCTGCAGGACAGGCCCCCCCCAGGACCAGCTTTGGATACCCCAGCATTAGAAGAACTAGGTAGAAAGTGAAAGGCCCGTTCAAAACATGTTGGATAGGTCTTGAGTTTGTTTACTCTTGTATGAGATCCAGTCCCTCCATCTACATATAAATGAGCTTATCAACAATGTGTTGTGCAAGATGTTGCAGGTGAATATCATCATATACAGAAAAACACGGTGAGACACTGAACCTACATGTAGAAAACTGTAAATGAACCTGTACAGTTTAAAATCACCAGGAAAAAAAAAAACCTGTGGCAGGTTGACGCTTTATACAGATGATGTCATACTGAACAGCAACTACTCTTTCAGCTAATGCTAGCATTTTCATCCATGATGAAATCTGTGTAGCTAGGTTATAAATATTCTGGGTGAGGTTGGTTAAAAGGCGACTCCCAGGACTGACAGTACAGATCTGGAGTTTCGACTCTGCACTCACAGCTGCTTTATTTTTCCAGACTCAGCTGCATGAATTACTATGAAAGAAGATGTAATTTCTGGGAATCGCACATCATTTTATTTTTTTCAGAAGTTAGAGGAGACGAGAAAACCTCTTTCAATAAAGCTCAGGACACAATTACTTTCATCTTAAACATCCCAGACTATCTCTGTAATGTTGCCTTAGCAATCAAATCCCAGTTTGTCCTGGGTGCGTTTATAACTGTACCACTGCACCAGGTCTGCACATGCTCTAAATTATGTTAATATCTGAACTTATGATTTCCAACTTGTCACTTTGTTCCTCCCTGTTGTGACACTTTTTCAAACTTGCTTAAGGAAGCGTCAGTGCAGGTATGGTTGTCCTGCTTTGGCGTCCGTGCTGGTTTACTGGCCAGGAGTGTTTATGTTGTGGTGTGTGCAAGTTCTCTGTATGTGTGTGTGTGGCTCTTGTCTTCAGCTGGTGGGTGGCAGGGCTGAGCAGGACCAGCTGGCCAGCTGTACAGGGCACAGTTGTACCCTCTAACCCCTGGTCAGTGGGGCTTCTGGGCAAATGGTAGCATAGCCATAAATCCACAGACACAGAGCATGTGGATGCAAACAGGAGGCAGGCACTTCACCTGCTTCCTGCCGGCACACTGCTTCCCTCACCACCCTTCTCCCCGCCATCACCTTTGCTCTTTGTCAAGTACAAATTGTTGCCATGGAAATAGGAAAAAACTGATTTTATTATTAAATGGAAGCTTTTTTATAACAATAGAATTTGACTTGGAAGAGTCAGACAGCACTTTGTGTCAATTTCTTTTTATACATTTTTGGATTATACACATAGTATAGACTAATGTTCTTTGTTCCATTCATTAAAAATTACCATTTTTTATACCCCACAGCGAAAACGCAATGACATAGGAACAAAATAATGAACGAATGGCATTTAAACCACTGGCATACGGCACAAAAATCAAGGCAAGAGCAGAGAAACAAATGAGCAAACACCCCCCATGACTCTAACTTCTATTTGTCATATGTGTCACATATAATTCCAGGACTGTGCTGATTGGATTTTGATGAACGTTTGGATAATGATCCATTTCACCACAAAATTATGACACTTTTCAAATGATCATTACATCAGACTAATGGCATTCACGCCGTTTTTACAATACCACCATAAATACACTGAAACCAAGAGACAAGCATCGGTAGAAATAGATAAATAATGTAATTTCCTGTAATGGTGGTGTGACAGGATAGGAGCAATTTTGGCAGCAGGATTCAAGCAGGACAAAATCAAGAAAGCGAGCAAGCAAGAAAGAAAACATTTAATGTCCAAATGTCAACTGCTCTGTTCATTACATGACATTTTAGAGAGCACCCCTGAAATGACTTATGTGATTCTGGTATTTGGAGGAGTAAACAAACACAATCCTGTGTAATTACAGACTTAATTAACTCAAGTACTTGACTGGAAGATGGGGACGGAGAGACGACCTCGTCTCTATTGATTCCTAGAGTGTGATTATGGAGAAAGAGATAGAGTGTGTGCATGTGTGTGTGTGTGTGTGTGTGTGTGTGTGTGTGTAGGTGGGTGGCAGGGGTGGGCTGGGACCAAAAATTGGCCCATATGCAATCATGCACATCACAAATCTTTCTGCTCCCATGAATGTGAATATCAAGTGCGCAACTTCTTAAAACCACTAAAACATGCAGTGAGTTAGCAGGAATCAGTGAGAGTAGACTCGTTAAAAACTTCTTAAACAACTCAGGTTTCCGGTTTACTCTAAATCAGGGTTCCCCAGTCCGGTCCTATGAGAGCCACAATCCAGCAGGTTTTCAATTTATTCCTGCCTCAGCACACCTGAATCAGATCCACTTTTGTCTGCTTTTGATTATTGGTTCTGGCGTCGTCTTTTTTTAAAAACATTATTGAAACACAGCGTGCAATGCAGCCCTCGCATTAACAGACAGTATAAGTCTGTGGCTTTGCCTTCTTTTTTTTCTTTTTCTTTTTGAACTTTATTGAATCATAAGTAGTACAGTGGTTGGGCATTCAGGTAAATCCATTTTTTTGCCCTCGTCACAGTTAGCGAAGAAGAACCACTGCTCTTTTTGTGCCTGATGAGAGCTGACTTTTCAGGTTCCAGCCTAACTTGTGTGAATTTGGTTCGAAATTAGGTTTGGGCCAAGACAATATGTCCCCCACATCATAACAACACCACTAGCCTGAACAGTTGATCCAAGGCAGGATGAATCCATGCTTTCATGAGTCACCCGTGGGTTACTTTAGATAAAAAGGTTAAGATGTTGGAGTAATATATGAACAATTCCTCTTTGAATGAGGAAAAACTACCTCTTAGCAACTCACTGCACCAGCAGGGTGACGGGAGAGAAAAAAAGAAAAGGTTAACCTTTAAAAATGTGCTACTTCTTGAGTGATCGTAGAAAAAAATGATTTTCAGCATTCTTCGTACCACCATGTTTCCCTCAGCTCAGGATATTGTAAACATACTATAAGTTTTTAAATGAAATAATTGTCTCATTCTCTGATGAGGAAATGATTCTTTAATCATTAATTATCAGATGTAGCCCTAAAATAACACAAAGTAAGTCTGGTTTTTAATGCTCCTGATCAAGGGTCAGTTGATGAACTGTCAGCATCTTTAATGTGACAATACACACTTGACTAAAAACAACATAAATTCAGTCTTAAATCAGTTATTGTTCACAACTCAAACTACTGTATACAGTTTAAGTAGACCCATCAGTGGAACATATTTGCCAACAACAGCACCAAAGATAATGCTGTCTGCTCACAGGCTGCAGGCACCCAGTGTTTCTGCTGGCAATAAAGGCTCCTATTTTCAATTACACTTTTGTTGTGTAGAAACGGCTTGCTCTGCAGCTTTACTAATCAATTCCCCATGCTTGTAAACAATAATTGTTTTTTTGTTGTTGTGGAAATATGTTACTATGTGTGCAGTCCTTTTTCAGGGCAAATATTTTCACCCGTCAAGACAGGAAAAGTATAAGTGGAACTAATGTTGAGAAAGGGTCGTTTCTTTTCAAATGTCAGTAATTACACCTGGGGTTTTCATGACACAAAACATAAACAACTTTAAGAAATATGTGCAGTGAAGAAGAGATATTTTCCCTCAACAAGTGTCCCGATTATAAATCTTGATATTTGGAGTCTTGTTTAAAAGACTTTAAATTGGGTTTGATAACAGGAATAACTTAGAAGTATTTTTATTTACATTTTAAATCTGACTTTATGTGGAAATGCTCTGTTTACTTTAAGTAAAATTTACTTATGTGGTTTGAGGGTTGAGATGCATGAAAGTCCAAGCTTTTAGGACAATGTAAGAAAAGGAAAAAAAGTCCAGTTTCAGGGGTGATGAAATAATCAACAAATGCAAGGTGCTATGTTATAAGATTTTAAGGGGTGTGATGGTTGCCACATTTTGCCTCACAACAACCAGGCTTCTTGTTTGATCCTCAGATGGGGCCTTTCTGTTCATGTTCGGGTTCTCTCCAGGTTCTCCAGCTCTCTCCCAGAGTCCATGTCAGGTTAATCGGGATTCTAAATGGATCTTTGATGTTAGTGGTAGTTTGTCTCATTGTCTCTGTGTTGGCCCTGTGATAGATGTTATACCCCACCTCTCACCTGATAGCAGCTGGGACAGGCTCCAAAATGGATGGACTTTATCCATAATGACAAAAGTGTGTCTCAGCTGGTTGTTGGTGTTTGATGTGGTACCGCAAGGGAAAATGGTGTCATGTTGGGCTGGAAACCATACCAAAGTTGTGAACCTCTGTGTCTTAATCCCCAGGTTGTCCTGGGTAGATTCAGGCCCAAAAATGTGTATAACAAACATTGATGTACTTCAAATCAAGTCAGAAGGTTCACAAGCTTATCTAATGTTGCTTTAAAACCAATTTAGGCAGGATTTTCCATTCTGAGCATCTGTTATGAGTTGGATATAAAACATTTTTCCTGTTAATAAGTACCAACATAATTTTACCACTCCCTTACAGTACCTTGCGTGTAGAGAACACGTCATTAACTTATGTTAATTACCTTCAGAGACCAAGCTTAAACATAACCAGTTAACCCAAAAAACAAGTCCTTACCTTAACGTCAGATTACACACTGCCACCAGTTTTTCTCTGACCCCAAATATTGGAAGGGTCACTTTTAATGTGGCAGTATGAACAGATTTATGTGAAAGATTAAAAAATACACTTGCGCACCAACACCACACAGACACCCGCAGCAGCACCTAAGTCAGCAGAGTGGGTGACAGGGAGACAGCCTATTGCCCACTAGCTCAGAATCATTCAGTCTAGACTCCAGATGTTTGCAGAAAATAACCCAGCATCCAGCCACCCACACATACACACATATGAACATGCATGCACGTAGTGCATATGAAGTGGGCTCAGCAGAGCCTAGCTTCATGCAGCAGCATCCCTGCCAGATGTCACTAAGTGTTGATAGACTCTCACCACTGTTGGAGACCAGTGTGTGGGGGAGTGTTTGTATTTGTCTCTGTGTGTATGTGCACACATTTTATGTACTACAACATTCACATGAGCCTATCTAAACATGTCCTCCTGCATGTTTGAGTGTGTGCTTTCATAGTACAGTATGTATATAAAGCCAAGCCCGGGAGCAGCTTGTGAACAGTACCGCCACACAGCAGGAGCCGGTGCAGACAGAGCTGCTCTGTTTGACGAGGTGCTAAATGTTTGTTGTTCTTTTGAATGTCTAATTTGTTGCCATAACATATGCACGTCTTCAGCTGCTGAGTGATGATTATGCACGACAAACTGTAGAATACTGTGTTCTGTCATTATAAAGGCTTCAAACTGCAAATATTCTTAAGTTTAAGCAGCTACGCAGCAGGAATATGAACTTACTGACAGTGACTGATGGAAAGGCGGCTGTTATATCAAGCAGTCAATGTCTCCATTTATCATGTACAATGGCTGTCATCTGTCTTTATTTGTAAAATGTAGTATGTTTTGTCACAGCGAGTTGTTTTATTTTAGGGCACAACATTACCAAATCTGTCACACAGACAACCGAGGATTAACCCATCCACAACCACAAATAAGCAAACTCTCTCTTTTAAATATTAAATAACCCCAAGGTGTTTTGGACTATTGGTGTGCTGGACCAAGCAGTGAAAGAAGTTTTTATTTACACCTCAAAAATAATCAAACTCAAGGTGTTTCAGAGCGTGCGTCAAGTAATCCCGGAAGTATTTCCTTGATGGGCATATCAAGATTGTATAATTTCAGGGGAGTGATGTCATTGATTTCGTCCGAAGCCTCGCAGCCGGTGTAGTGCCAAAATAAGCACCCCCTGCTATGAAAAGACCTTATATTCCTTAGGCCCACTAAACTGACGTGATCTTCTCTACTGCTTCCAGCCTGTTCACTTTGTAGAAAAACAAACAAACAAACAAAAACGGATTCAATTGTTTCAGAGTAACGTTTACATGGTACGTAGACGTTAGAAGTCGGGTTAGCGTTATGGTTTAATATTCCTGACTGGAAATGAGTTATAGTCTCCAAACGCACAACGTTTATGATCGTGTTCTGAGTTAACTCTCAAAAATAAATAAAGTAAACTGGTAAAATGGATTTACCAGCGGGGTTCATAATCTGGCCTACCCCTCTGCCAGAATGTGCACCTCCATCCTGTTTCTGACTGGAAGGGTGCTTTTCACAACAGGGGTGCTTTTTTAGGCCCCACACCGGCTGTACCATGGGACTGTTTCCGAAAGCAGCTCATGTTGTTTCCAAACAAACAAACAAACAAAAGTCTTGACTACACCCAAACAAAGTTGGAAAAACTTTTTTTTTTTTTATAAAAATGAATAAGCTTTCCCCTGCACTGCACATGTTGCTGGTTAAAAGAGCACAAGCATGAATATCACCCCTCCTGCCATCATTGACTACACAGCGATAATAATTTAGCCACATGACTGGTTTGTACACATAAAATGCACAAAACGTAACAATCACAGCTCATTACAAGTGTGATAAATACAGTATGTATGCATTTAAATGGAAATTGTATAGCTCAGTTGATCAAATTGTTGGTTTACTTTATCAGTTTGTTGGTTTTTTTTGGTCATTTTCTCCCTGGGTTTTATCATTGATCTAATGTCATGTATTTGATATAGTATTTGAATACTCACTAGAAAATACACTACATGTACCATACCGTACCGTCCTCTTCCGCTTATCCGGGGTCGGGTCGCGGGGGCAGCAGCTTGAGCAGGGCAGCCCAGACTTCCC
>JBBBVU010000006.1:27886123-27899232 GCA_037177055.1 Atherinosoma microstoma | reverse complement strand
TATATATCCCATTTTAATCGCTTAACAATAGTCGCCTCAAAAAGCAGTTTTTTTGTTTAAAGCAGTTTTAGTTGGCAACTGAATCATATAATAATAGACACAGACATTGATGTTGTCAACTCAAGCTCTTGTAATGTATAGAAAATGCATTTAATTGCATTTCAATTCAAAACATGAGAAAAAGAAATTAAAAAAAATATCCCTGGCCAAAATTGAACAAACCTAAAGTTTATATATGTATATATATATATTGGTACTTATGTGAGTTGTGCTGTAATTAGAGCACCCTTGACTTTTAATCCATGTGCTGTCTTAGTAGATTGCATTCTGCAGGTCGCCCACACTCTGTGAGCAAAATAATAAGTACCCCATCCCCGAGGCCCTACCAAGGCCTTTCAGCCTCTGTGATAGATGGCATTCCCTTTTCTCTATTTCTACTGTTTCCAACATTGCAATGTACACACATAGAGTAGAAACAAATCCACACACACTCGCTCCTGGCTCTGCGCCTCAGTGTTGGGCCCACAGCATCAGTGAAATCCCCTCTCTGGCTCTACTGTCTGCTGATGTATCTAAGAATCCTATTTTGCTGTTCTATTGTCTGCACAGAGATAGAGGCCCATCACTGAGAGTGCAAGGTCACCGAACACATCAGCACAAAGAGCCCTATCTCCCACTCTGTCCATGTGCGCTCTTTTTTTCTATCTCCATGCCTCTCTCTCTGTCTCACACACACACCACACAGGCACATACACATACTATATCTCTCTCTTATTCACTCACTCCACAGACAGGTCCTTGAATGCCTTGACCTCAAATGCGCTGAAATAGCCACAATAGCCTCTGTGACTGCAAAATATCAGGTCTCTCAATCTGGACACAGTGACTCATAGCTCCTATTTATCAGGATGTGGAGAGTGTAGAGAGCTGATCACACTGTTAGATTGAGATCATGGTTTCAGTATTTCTGGAAGGAGGTAAGAATAACAGGAAAAATATTTTCCTTTAAATATAACTCCTTTAGGAAGACATTAGCAGGTATGAAACTACATACGTACCTGTAACTGTGTTTCTCTGTAGCATAGAGATAACCGGACTTCTAATGTTTCTCACTATATGTGTCAAACGGCCCATGCAGAGTTTGTGTCCAGAGACTCTTCAAGCATGAACATTAACTATCCTCCCCCCACCACCATCTTGCAGCATTCTTGCAATGGCAGATGTCTCCACATCAAGAGGTACGATATCGACATGGTCATTGGTTAATTGCTTTGAACCAAATCTGTCCTCTTACCCCACTGGCAATGTAACGTTGGTTACAGACAATGTATATGTCTAAATTTAAGCTGTAATGTCTTAATTATGTTTTGTTCCTTTATCACTAAATCCACATCTACATCACAATGCATCATGAAGCTGACAAAGTTCCACGAAGTCTCACCAACACAGCTTTATTCTTAATATAGAGGACTGGAACTGCATGTATTGTACACTAAAAGAAATAAGACTGAATGAACATATAATGAAATCACAGGATTTGTTTTATATTCATTTAACATTAAGCAATTTTGTTATTCCAGCTTAATGTACTTGGGTCAAACCAACTTAACTTAAATTAATGATGATTCGACTTATTTCCACTTGATCCAATTTGGTTGGTTCAATATAAAATGTTTTGTTCCCAACTTTAAAAGATAAAGTTGATCCAAATACTTTAATTGGACAGTAATACAATTATATTTCAAACATCTAATTCATCCAATTCTTGTAGGTAAAGTTGTTCCAACCAAACTGCTTGAGTTTTGAAAGAAAGTAGGAAAATGTGGGATTCCGTTCCATGATTATTATTTTAGCTTATTTTTTCATTTCATGCATTTCTTGTAAATTCGGACAAGACTGAGGTTGTTGTTTTTGGACCTGAAAAACTCAGGACAAAATTGTGTAGCTATGTAATTAATCTGAATGGCATTAATTTGGCTTCCAGTACTACAGTGAGGAACCTTTGAGTTATTTTCGACCAGCATTTGTCCTTTAGCTCACATTTAAAACAGGTTTCTAGAACCGCCTTCTTCCATGGTACGTATTATTGCTAAAATTAGGGACATCCTGTCTCAGAATTATGCAGAAAAACTAGTCAATGCTTTTGTTACTTTAAGATTGGACTACTGTGATTCCTTATTGATGGGCTGTCCCAAATATGCCCTGAAAAGCCTCTAGCAGCTAGAGTCTAGCTGATCCAAAATGCTGCAGCCAGGGTTCTGATGAGAACTAGGAGAGATCATATTTCTCTAGTTTTAGCTTCTCTTCATTGGCTTCCTGTTAAAGCCAGAATTTTAAATTCTTTTCATCACATATAAAGCTCTCCATAACCAAGCTCCGTTGTATATCAAAGATCTCATAGATCCATATATTTGCTCTCAGACTGCAGGTCTACTTGTTGTTCCTAGAAGTCTTTAAGAATAGAATGGGAGGCAGAGCCTTCGGCTTCCAGGCCCCTCTCTTATGGAACCAGCTCCCAGTTTGGGTTTGGGAGGCAGACACTCTCTCTACCTTTAAAATCAGGCTGAAAACTTTCCTTTTTCATTAATCTTACAGTTCGTGGTGGTTAGCCATCCCATAGGCTTAGACTGCTGAGGGAAGTCTCGTGATGCACTGAGCACTTCCTTCCCTTTTCATCGCTTGGCTCTTTATTTTCCATATAAGGCACCATTGACTTGTATTTTTTCTGTTACAGCAGCTCTCCCTGGCCAAACTCATTAAATAAAGAAGCCACCCAATTTCCCTTTTTTGAGTGTTTTATGAAGGACTGCAAACAATATTATGGAGCATCAGGGATGTTATTGCTCGTGCGTGGTAGCATTTTCTGGTGCCTTTTAAAAAGATTTAACGTCTAGTGGTGAACAGACTTAATTATAGTATGTTCAGATATTTTCAGTCGGCATAATGAAAACTAGCATACACAGTTTTCTTTCTCAATGTGTAAAATCAACTTGATTTATTATTGGTCACAGAAGAAACAACCCATCTTTGTAGCATAGAATGAGTTCATTGTAGTACATTCAAAGACCTGCTATTTCCCCTTTTTACAGTGTATGGTGGCAATTGGTAATAAAGACATAAGGTCACTTTATTATTCCTCATAATATTAAAACTGCAGACCAGCTTTTTGACATTTAAGCATCAACGCTTGTGTTTTGCAACTGAAACTGTATTTCCTAGAACCTGGAGCGGATCTACAGGGGGGCAAGGAAGGGAAACTGCCCCCCCCATTTTAGAACCTTGCCTCCCCACTTGCCACCAACTTTTGTCCATAGATTATATTTGTAAACACACATCATCTGTAAGTCCAAAAGCCTCTCATAGCACTGAAATAAAATATTAATTCACAAAAAGGAAATAATTTTAGAAAATAGTAAATATAATCTTAGGGCCCTCAGAACAGTTAGGGCTCTGCATCAAACCACATCTGACTCCTGCTGCGCCTTGCAGCCGCACGCAGTGGTGCAACACAGCCATGTAGGAGACTTCTGTCTGCAGCCCGGTAGAGCGTAGCAGCTGAGCTGCCCGCCTTTCTCCAGGTGAAGTCAGTTTCCAGGTGATGTTTTACTACTGGAAGTTGAAGTTAAATTAAATGTATGGTGAACAGAATGTCTGCTGCAGGCGACAGACGGTCGCGGTTTAATACGTCTTTTAATCATGTGCGGATAGTTACTCACTCGTGTGGGATTTGATGGAGCATATTTCCCTGTTAGCTGATTCTGATTCTACTAAACAGAAGAGCAGTTTATAAAGAATTTAGATATGAAAGAAGTTCGGAGAGTTTCTGATTCAGTGGCTGAAGCCTCAGTGACAATTCTTTGTTATCAATATCAGCAATGAGGCTGATCAATTAAACCAGGTTACATCCTGATGATCAATTAAACCAGGTTACATCCTTATTGTGAGATAGGAAATAACAAACTGGCTTTGAAATTAGTCTAAATGGATCCATCTGTTATTCTAGCTGGACCACATGGTGTTTTTATTCTCTGTATAAATTCCAGTGCAGACGATACATAGTGATATAACATGGTTATAGTAAAGACGTGCAGGTGTGATATCAGGTCAGAGATATGTGAAGTTTTACTTATGCAGCCAATTTATTTAATCAGTGATTCTGATTATAAAAACAAAACTAAATTTGATGCTAATCTTATAATAGAGGAACACTCTAAAACTCTATTAAATCATTCTAATTGTCAATATATTGTCATATATATTGTCAATATTTTTCAAGTATTTCCTGAAACTCCTCACATCATATGACCCCAATGTGGTTCAAGCATGAGCAGATAGAGTATACATCACAGAAACCATCAGAATGAGTGTAGACATAGTTTTTCCTATTGATCAGATCCTGAAAGGGTTTAGACCTTCCATCTTGATCAGATTGAAAATTTATTCTGATCAAGGCCGATCGGATAAACTGAGCAGTTTACATGATGCATTTTATGCTGATTGAGCATCCTATAGGATCAAAAGTGCTTCATGTAAATCCAACTATTGCAACGCTGTCTACACCTCTTACCTCTCCTTAGCCACACCGTGTAAAATGTTCTAGATCTGCCACTGCCTGGATCATATATGATTTCTTTCACTTCACTTTAACCCTTGTGCCTTCTGAAAATTTAGTACCCTTTGGTGACCTTCGTGGCCAAAAGTGTACAGAAATTGTTACAAAATCATCATACCTCAATATTTTCTTCAGCTTTTTTTTTCTCATAAATCATTTAAACAACTTCGGTTCTGCTCAAAAATACCAAACATACAATCATTTTTAGGATTTTAATCATTTAAATGCCAGTTTGAATATTTGAATTACTTCCTCATTCATTACAAAAAAAAACACAAAAACTGAATTATTTTCTGTATAATGAATATTAGAGGGATGAGTCTTTGGTAATGATTAAACAAAAGGATATGTCAAAGATTATCAGCAAAATTGATTTGATCCCATTTGTATTTATATGTATTTTCAGCTACTCCCTCACGGTAAAAATATATATGCGCAAAAGAACTGCTATATAAGTAAATAATCATAAATCATCATACATCTGTATTTTCTTCTGTTTTTTTCATAAATCACTTGAACACTTTCAGACCAAACATTCAATCATTTTTAGATTTTTAACCCTTTAAATGTTTAACCATTTCAATTATTAATTATTCATTGAAAAACCATTCAAAACATGAAATATTTTCTATAAAATAAATATTACATGGACGGGGCTCTGATGATGATAACAGCCTTGGATATGTCAAAGATGAAAAAACAATATTGATTTGATGTCATTAATATTTATTATGCTATATCAGATACTTCCTCTGGTGACCTTCATTGCCAAAAATTTCCCATTGACTTCCATTAAAAGTACATACATTAATCTCACTATCATTACAGTTTAAAACTATTCATTCTTTAATGTCAGCACTTTATTTGGAGGAAAAGTATTGATATGTGGCGATTTTACTTCATTTCACCAGACTCAACTGGTTGCCCATTTTAGGCAAATGCAGGGAATCCGGCTATTTTTGAAAGTTATATTTTGGAGCTGTGGGACCACCAGAGGAAACCAAAAAGTTTTTTTGTGTATGTGTGAGTGTGAAATAAATTTCTAATCAAAATCAGTTAAGGAAGGCGTAAGGGTTAAAAAGCATTATGCTTCATCATTTTCATAACACAATAGCAATAATTCAAAATAACTATTAGAGTCAAATAAAGGACAGGACACCTGATCCGTGGAGTAAAACGAATTCAAACAAAGGTCTTTCCATCGACAGGAACTGAACTTGAACCTGCTCTGAACTCAGTTTGACCAGATGTTAGTATACAACAATGGAGTTTTCCCCACTAAATACTTTTGGAGGAAGTTTTAGAGCTGTGTACCAACCTTTACATTTTCTCTGGAAAATGTTTTTATAAAACTAGACTGATGAAAACTGAATTGTTATTAATTGTAAATCCATAAAATTCCACAACTATTCCAAACATCCTTTATTTCTGTGTATTCAATGTAAGTGTATTTGAAAGGAAATCCAGTGCAGATCTCTCCACATGCAAATAATATGACACTGATCACTCTGTCTCATTAGACAAGCAGAGCAGCCATCATCAATCAATACACGAGTCCTTATCATTAATAATCTGTGAAGTTATGCATTGCTGTGCTCCTTTGAGAACTTTGATGCACTACTTAAAACGCTCTTTAATCAAACAAGCTTTCCCAACCCTCTTCAGATATATATTTAGCATCTTGGAGGAACATGTTTTCCATCTCCCTTTTTCAAATAGATCCTGGGTTAGATGCTCCTCCTATAGAAATCCCTGGTGAAAGGACTCATAGCTGGCCTGGATTGTGAAACAGACATAAACAGTCACAGAATTTGGGCCAAATCTGAGGAGAAAATGATAGTGGGACTTAATTATGAATCATTTTAAAGATATAACATATTCTCCTATTTCCAGCAGAAAAAGGGAGAAAGAATTTAAAGTGTGAGGTGAATTTTGAAGACTTTTTCTTGTGTGTGTTAATCCACAGAGATATAGTTGTGGATTCTTGGCAGCAACACTTTAAAAGGTTGTGTATGCGTGTGTGCGTTAGTAGCATTTCAGTACACTGCATAAATATTGCAGAGGGTTCTTAACCATCCTCTGGAGTCCCTACTTGGCAACTGAAAGTGAATAATGCATTATGGAGATGCAGGAAAGATTGTGCTTTATCACAGTTTTGAAGTATAATATGAGTTGTTTGCCTCTGAAACTCTTCAGGGGGGAAATACTGCTACTTACTGAGGGCTTTTTTATGAGCCAATCTATTTCTTTTCTTTCCTTCTTTTGATATATATTTAATAATTCAGTTAATCTCTTTCTCCTGTATGCACAAAAATACCCCACACAAAGGAGAACTGTTTTTGTAAGTCACTAAAGAAGCGCACGTCAATAACATGAGACTTCTGATCAAAACCAAAGCTGCTGTTTATTCTATTCCCTTTTTTCTTTCTTTTCTTTGGATCTGGCATTTCTGATACTTTTCTATTCTCTATTGGTGTTTCCATGGTGATATAAATAATTTTCTTCAATTGAACAATAGATCAAATGGAGCTAAAAACAGAGCAGAAACATTGCAGCGTTTCAATGCAGCCTTTATTTGTTGCAATAAAAAGGCAAAAACATGCTCAAGCCCCAAAAATCTCCAGTTTAAAAATGAAAATGCAGATGTCTTTTCTGTCTTTGAGAGGTTTGGAAATAAACAAAAGAAGCTCAGATTACAAAAATGACACACACAAAAATCAACATTCAGGCTGCTTTCCACTCATATCTAAATAATCTGTGATGCGGTATGAATAAATGATATAAAAATATACACACCACTGATTTATTTGTCCATTTAAGTAATGCAGTTATCTATTCTCCCAGCCTTTATTTATTATCATACTGTATCCCACTTCCCACACATGCACACGCACACACACATACACACACACATGCACAATGGGAAATCACATTAAAACCATGACAACAGTTTCTTCTCAAAATCATCAGAGAGGAAAATAAGTGTTGGGGGAAATTAAGTGTTAGGAAGAGGCACAAATAATCCATGTAACTGGAAATTGACTGGGGGTGGTTCAGGAGACACAGCACAGAGAGGCCTGACTCTCTTTCTCAGCTCTTACGATGTGCTGGCTCTTTCATCTCGTAAACAAATGTCTGGGATCTAAAGGCTTTCCCATAGTTGTTATGCTAACCTTGGAGAGCAAAGCCACTCCATTAGCATTTGAAGGAGCTAAATATTAGCTAAGAAAGGGAGCACTTCCATTTAAAGGCATGAGAAAAAGTCCAATGGCTTTGCTACCAAACCATCTGTGCTGGCTACTCTCCCTGCACTGCAAACACAACTTTAGCAACTGCCTGGAGCTCAGGGTGCTAACGCTGAATACTTTGAGCTCTGCCTCAGAAAATAAGCCTTTCTTACGCCACATCTTTTAATTCAAATGACTCCAGCTCTTTGCTCCATCCAAATAAAGCTGTTTGGACTAAAGACCAAGCAGGCAATTTTTCCATGACAAGTCCACTTTTTAAAATCTCTTGAGGTTCCTTAGTGATTGTTGGTGGATGCTCTGTCAAAGCAAACTACTAGTGTGGTGGGATATAAAACACAGAACTCTATAGAAATCAGGTTTGTTACAAATTACATCAAACTTTCTTGAAATTTTACAATTTCAGGATATAATCACTTGTTCCACACTCAAGATATGTGTGAAAATGATACATTCATCATTAAAGCCTTGGTTGTTTTTGCAGTTTTTTTCATTTTTTCTGAAACAATGGACTCAGTGAGAAGACATCTCTTAAAGAGCTGCATATAACAATTATTTTCAGGATAAAAACCTTGACCTATGACTAGAAATGCTAAGAGGAAACCAAAAAAATCATCCTATAATGATATTTTTAAAAAAAACACTTTCTGATTAAAAAGAAGAGACAAACAAGCCAAAAATACCGGACCTTGGTGAGAGCAAATAACAAAACAACTTCAAATTCAACTTCAGATGGTTTATCCAACTACCTGGGACATACAGTGACTGCAATAAGTAAACCATTTTGATCTTATTTCAAATAAATTCAGGAATAAAAGAAATGGAAGCAAGCTTATAATAAAGTGCACAACATCGCTTTTTGGCCGATATCCAATATGCTAATATTTTATAACTTATTTGGCCAATAACTGATACCAACCCCCAGGCTGTTCTATTCCCGCAATCACAAGAAGATCAGAGTGAGATCGGAAACTTCCATACAGCTTAATGGCTGCTGGTTGTCCGGGTTTCGGGCCCTTTTTGTCTGCTTCATGATCCTTGGAGGGGACGCTGTTACATTTTCACCATCATACTCGTCATTAAACACAACTTATTCCTAATATTTTGCACTCACACAAACACTGTCATTCACTATATACCTGATAATACATACTGTGTTGTCCTCCAAATTTAATCACCAATAACTACAGCTGTGCTTTCATAGACATATTGCATGTTTATCTCAGTTTGTCTTCCCATAGGTGCTCCTGATGGTTCTCTACTTAGATTTTTTACACAGGCATTTTAGGTCCAGCATTAATTCAGCAATAAACAAATAAAGAGATAAGGAATAATACTTAATGGTGGCCTGGTATCCACAAAACGTAATTTCCTTGATATCCATGAAGTTCTCCTTGGAAAGCAAATTTATTTGTCACTGTATGGCAGTCAGCTGGTTAACCGGTGAACACAACCAGTTAACCAGCTGGTCTTCTGCTGGAAACACTGACGTCATCAATTAATTTGATAAATATAGGCAGACAAACTAACAAGGTTATAAAACAGCTGTTTTATTGACATGTTTTCATCACTTCATCAAAATTTTGTAAGCAGCTAGCATGTTTGCAGCTAACTGGCTTGCCTGGATCAGACTTACTGGGTTTAATGGGTCTTTACTCAGAACAGAACCTCAGTGATGTTGAAGCACAGCAGCTTACCACAGCTTCTAAAATCATCTTCCATGGCAGCTGGTAAAAGGTTATGCTGTGGCAAACATGTCAATCATATTTGGTCATTTGGCAGTGTTTTTACTGTGCAGTTTCTCTGCGCCTCCTCTCCAATGGGCTGCAGATCAACGTGTTTCATGTGTTGACTATTTGGATGAATGAGTTACTCAGGTACAGAGACCACAGCGAAAGCGGGAGGTGTTTAAAAATTTGAGCTGGCTGGATTTATCGGACTGGATCGGGAGACTTCCTGTATCAACGCTGCTGATCAGCAATGGGAATAGATGATAACAACCTACTGGACCTACTAGTAGGCACTGTAAGGCCCTACTGTTCCATACAAATGGGCTAATAGCCACTGATAATGTCCATTCAACATCCGAATCAGGTGTTCAGTGTCAGTTGGTTCACTGATCAACTGGGTTTTATAGTCAGACTATTAAAAAAACTATATCAGCCAAAAAACAAGTCGGTCCACTGGAAAAATGCTTGATATGCCCGAATTAATCAAGAATCCTGGAAAACATCTATAATTACTTAATCCTTTGAGCCAAGTGCCTATTTGTTAGGCCTCTGCTGAAAAATTACATACACTTAATGAAATGAGTGCATCTCTTGAACCACAAGGTCTATTTAAATTCTTTTGGAGACATAATAAAGTGAACACTTGTGAGATATCAATATATGTTTTACTGGAGAAGAATAAATGGAGATGGAGTTTCAGGTTTGCCTAAAAAAAACAAACACATACAGGATCAGGACTAATATGAATGATGCAGCTGTAGCTCTAAAGCTCAATCAGATCATTATACAACATGTGAACATTATCTCTGCACAGGTTTATTCTATTAAATGAGGCAAAAACATTAGAGTGGTTTTAGTTCAGACAGTTCAGGCGAGGTCTCCAAAATGGACTTTATGGCACAATTTGGTACCATCTGTTCTCAACCTCCCTCAGTTGGAGGATCTCATGCTTTAAAATGCTCAGGAAATTACAAAACTTTCATACAGGGGCTCAAGCTTTGGTCCTACTTTACAAAGACTGTATGTACAGAAAAGCTATTTGTTCTACATACTTCTATACATATGATATGGTGTATTTTTAACTGGGTTTATACACAATTAATGCTAACAAATAAATAATAGCAAGAGAAAAACACGTAAGACTTCATCACAATAAATGACAGGGGGTGGCTGAAGCTCGGGAGGAAGAGCAGTCATCTGCCAATCAGAAAGTCGGTGGGTCGATTCCAGGCTTCCACTTGCAGAAGTGTCCTTGGGCACTGAACCCTAAGTTGCCCCCCGATGTGTCTATCGGGGTATGACTGTGAATAATGGGTTAATGCACTTAGTATATAACGATAGAAGTGCTGTGTGAATGAGTGAATGTGAGATGTAGTGTCAAAGCACTTTGAGTGGTCAACATGACTAGAAAAGTGCTACAAATACAGTCCATTTACCATTTAGGGTGTAATGAATTTCAGTGCATGCATCAGTGTGGCTTATCAGTGAGTTTATTATGTGGTTTGGGGTACAGTGGTGTTCCTGCTTGGCAGGATTTATTCACTGCTGATTTACATGGTGGCCATGTTCCCCTATACAAATATTTAGCCTCACCCAAAGGTGCCAATATTTCAGCCTCATCCCCAGTGAACTGGCCAGCCTTTACTTGAAGGGGTGAGGCAAGTCACACGAGCACCAGGGTGAAAATGAAGTGTCTGACATTACAAGAGATGTGTGTCTGTGTTTCGATGTTCATGCTTTCAAAAAAGAAAGTGATGCGAGTCAGAGGCAGTGCTTTTGTGAAAAGGATGTGCAGTGTTATGTGTCATTTGCACTGTAAAGTAGATAATCATGTTTTGTATGCACAGTATATTGCATACACACACACACTTGTGTGCAGGCTGACATACGTGTTTGTGCACTCACATATGACTATAAGCGAGTGTGTGTGAGTGCCCCGAACATCTCCTCTGTGCTCCTCTCTAATTATATTCATAACAGCAATCTGAATGTGCAGGGCCCATGATGAATGTGCCACCCAAGTGTGACTTGCTCCTAATAGGATTCTGGGATACGCAAGCAGTCGACAAGAGGGGCCCCGGGTGACAGACAACACCCCATGCCTCATAGTTACACACATGCACACAGAAACACTTGGACTATGAATACACACTATATGAATAGTTCACATGATTGTGTCAGTGAGCTTTCTTTTCTTTTCACTCTTTATTTCTCACTCACTTATCAGTATCTTTTGCTGCCTATTCATAAGCTGCAAATGTCATCTTCACATAGAGGTTTTGTGTCTTTGTGAAATGTGGTGATGAAGTTCAGGTCAGGAAGTAGCTTTTTAAACACATCGTATTGAAGTAGCCCCGGCACTCTTTTTGTTGAATGTGTCGAATCACATCATGGTTTAAAAAAATACTTCCATCTTTAACTCATTTAGCTTGTCTTGTATTGTTGGTTCTTGGAATATAAAAAGACACCTACATGTAGGCCTACCTACTTCTGCATCCATATGTGCATATATGATTAAAAAAGATAATGATAATGATGTTTAAACACTTTATAGGACAAAAGATTGATTCTTAAGGACAAATTTTCAGCCTTGTTGTCCAGCTGCTTTGGAGGAATATTGACTTGAAGTAACGGCATTGCTAAAAATACCAGCTTTGTAGCATTCAGTGTTTGTTGAGACTGTGCCACAGAGGTGTTGACTCAATAACGTAGTCACTACTGAGGCGGAAGGTTCATAGCTCATCTGTAGAATCTGGCATCGCTGACTGAATAAAGCTTTCTCAATGTTCCTCTTAAATTCAGCACATACAGTCAGGTTTTATTTTCTAATTAGTTATTGCCTGCTGTGGCCCTCTGGACTTCATTTCATTATACATGTTATTGATAGTCCTGAGCAATGATTAAAGTTTTTTATCGCAATTTATCGCATGATTTTCTGCCATTAATCACATTGTTGCGTGCCAAATTCAGTAATGAATTAAAAAGCGAGGCATTGCACAAAGTACTGCTAATTGAAAAAAATCCTTTAAAAACTTTAAACAAGTAATCCTCTTTTTAACAGCAGTTTACATTAACATTGCAGTTAATGCATTTCTTTTAAATGTCATAAAATATTATTGTAATAAAATCAAATATTTATGACAAAGAGGGATGAAAATTCCAGGGTTTATTTGTTTAATTCTAACAAGTCAGCAGGATGAATTTAAAAGTGTGAAGCTGCTTTCCTTCTAAACACAGAGGGAACAATATCTGATTTCCAGCGATCAGGTGTGTTTCCCCTCTATTGATTGAAAGGGAAATTCAGTTTATGAAGGCCTTTTTGCTGTAAAAAGAGAATTTTTGGGCTTTACAATTTTCATAGAAATGACTATATTGGTATTTAGTTTCAGCAAACGCGGATTTGCGGACTTGTGGACACAGTGGAGATTTGCTGGAGCTAGAGGTGGAAATCAGCACACACACACACACACACACACACACACACACACACACACACACACACACACACACACACACACACAC
>JBBBVU010000006.1:27777766-27793461 GCA_037177055.1 Atherinosoma microstoma | reverse complement strand
CGGGTGAATACGTTCCATTCCTCTATCGAGATGCCGATGTCAACTCTGGGTCTATCCAGCTTCGGGCCTTGAGGCGCTGGGGCTTGGGCCAACGCGGCGGTGACCGGCGAGCTCAGATGTACAAGTCCGTGATTCGCCAGCAGAGCAATGGCGAGAGCTTCAGACACGTCCGTGGTACTGAAAGTGCATCCCGGAACGGAGCATTCAACGACAACCATGGCTAGTGGTCATCCAACGACAATCTAGTGGTGGGCGGTAAACCCTGCAGTTGGCGATGTGGTCTGAGAGCATGAGCGGGAAACGGTTTCCTGCCATAGGCCTGCAGGTTGAGTTGGTGTGACTGGGGGCTCTCTGCTTGTAGCCTGTTGTTTAATGATGGGACCATATGCTTTCCTTGCGATTCAATCCTTTACGATTTTTTTGGAAGTCGATTCGATTTAAATTGCGATTCTTCGATATGGCAGATTTTTGGGATTTCAGTTTGCTTTTTTGACGCCAGACCATGTGATAAAACTGAATGGTGACAATGTCTACAGACTATATCAAGAGCCACATTTCCCAAATTTCCCATCACATGTGAGTCAGTTTTTAAGATTTATTCAGCCGCAATATATTTGAACCAGCTGGTAATGAAGCATCTAAATTTGGAAAACACAACACAGCAACCAGACCATCATTCTGCTGCTAAGTGCCTGACAAGACAAGTTAGAAAAAATAATAAAAATGAATTTCAAAAATTAAAAAAATATATTTTTTTAACAAAACAAAAAGAAAAAACCGTGAAACTAAAAATTGCAAAATTCATGTGATAAATTTTTACCCCACCTCTACTGTTGTTGGTCAGGAAAGTTTCACAGCTGACAGAAGTGCAGACATATTCCCATATTCTCTGCCTGAGAAACATGCAACTTTATGTTTGTTTTCATGTTTAATGGCAGTGTTGCGCTCCTTAACACTCCTATAGAGCAGGGGTATTCAACTAAGATTTAAAGAGGTCCAGTTAGAGAAAAACTTTTGGAGGCACGGTTCAGGGGATTTAGTTTGCTATACTACTTACCATATACAATATATATATATATTTGTATATATATATATATATATATATACACACATAATCATCACTCATCACTTCTCCACAACAGTACAACAACATACATTAGGTCTTTCAAAATACAATGAGTCAAACTTTGTTGTTTTAAATGTGTTATAGAAATAAAGTAGACATTGATGATGAAAAAGGCTTTGGCCACTCTCTCTGAATTTACCTTCCCCACATTTTGATATTTGAATTGTGATTAAAAATTGGGATTGTGGTTGCCAGGAAGTGAGCTTGTATGGAAATCAGTGTTTGCTTGAGTGTTTAAGGGATTTGATCTGAATTCTCCAGGAAGCTAATGGTATTTATTGCAGCTAGCAGGAGAAACATACAAGAGTTATTTTTTACTGTGGAGTTAGCACTGTCATTTATCTGGTTCTAATGTTAGCTGAGGACCTTTTGTGTAGTATTTGTGTTCTCTGGGTGCTCAGTTTTCTTCCTACTGTCCAAAGAGGTGGGCTAACTTGATAATAATAATTATCTTGGACATGCATGGTTGTTCGTTTTGTGCAAATCAGGAGATGAATCGATCCCCTGTCCAGAGTGTATCCACCTCTCACCCTCTCACTACTTCAGCCCCTGATAAGATGTGAATCAATCATAGAGGGATTGTATCCTACAAAATGACACATACTTAAACTGCTATAGATCTGTTACAAATAGTCAGTGTACTGGCAAAGATTTCAGAGTGAGAGCAGTGAGACATTTTCCTTGTAATGATGTAACAGACGTGTAGGAATGCAGCCAGGGCTGACAGCATAACATCACTTGTGAGTTGGTTGTTTGATTTTCTTTGGCTCATTTTCTTTATCAAACATGGACGCAGTGTGGGAAACAGTGTCTACATTTGTTCTTTAGTTTTCCCAGGATGGATAGCCAGGATTGTTTGCATTCCTCATTGAAACCAAGGACACAGCTCTACTGCAGCCCACTGAGGCCCCCTGCTCCCAGGAGAACTGGAGTGTGTCAGATGATGGGCAGATTTTTGTTGTTGTTGTGGTTATTTAGCATGTCGGCCTTTATAGGCGCACTCATTTTAAATATTCAGGTCACAGAGACCGAAAGACTTTGTGGAATACAACATGACATACCAGAGCTGATGAAACTAAAGACAAAAGCTGAAACGATACTTTCACCTCATTATGTGACGAATAAAAGCAATCTGCTGAATTTGTAAATGTCAAGGCACGTCCCTCGATGAAAGATCCTCGAGGCACCACCAAGTCCACTCAGTATTCAGAGTAGAATACAGAGCTTTTCACTCTGCTCAGCAATGTGAAGAGATCAAACAAGGTCATCGTATGTTAGCTTCATTTTCTCATCAGAAGCAGTGGTGACAACCAGAACAAGAGGGTCTCAAGATGATATGTTGCACATTTTAATGCCTTTAATGTATCTATCCATGCCTGATCACTCAGATGTTCAGAGTTTGCGTTGTCTAGGGGATGAGTTGTTCAAACCATTGGGTTTCATGTCATTTAAAGGTATCATTAAGCTTGCTTTCACATATTGTCATCATTATTTATATCTCTGGCAGCAGTAACTCCCAGAGATGGCAGCAAACTCAAACCAGTGCTGGACTGGCCTGTCTACTGGAGTGCAAACAGGCCAGTCCAGCACTTGGACTCGTCTGTATAAGCCGTGCTGCAGTTATACCCACAGCATGCGGTTTAGCTCTGTCTTGCTGAAATATGCAATAGCTTCCCTGATAAAGAAAACATTGCTTTAAAACCCTTCATTGCTGGGCATTGAGGGACACTGCCCCGCATGCTCTACTGTCCTGCATGTTTTAGATGTTTCCCGTTTCCAAAACAGTTCAAATGAAATGGATCCAACGGCTTGTTGTCAAGTTCTGTACAATGACCCATTCAGTTGAGTCAGATGTGTTGAAGCAGGGAACATCTAAAACATGCAGGACCGTAGAGCCGGGCAATTAATCTAACATTAATTGAAACCGGCATTCAGAACCAATAATGGAGGCAATCTTGCTAGTGTCAATTATTTCAATTATTTCTCTTAAATATATATATTTTTAAATCATTAAATGACCATACTGTGTGTGCTCCCTTTAACTTATTTTAAAATCAATATATGCTCTTCTATTAAAACTATAATCAAAATTAAAGCGAAAATGGTTTTGATAACCTTTATTTAACCAGGTGAGTCAATTGAGAACTTATTCTTATTTGCAATGACGACCGGGGCCAGAAGCAACAGTAAAACATACATTAAAAACTTGCAAGATACAATGAGTCACATTTTACAAAATATGGAGACCAACATACACAATAAGCAGCAATTAAAAACAGGAACAGTGATCACAGACAATATTTTCCAATAAGTTTGTGAAAGAGGAAAGTGAAACAAATGAGCCAAGGTTTAGATTTAGTTGTAGGTGGTTCCAGTCATTCGAAGCAGTAAATTGAAATGCAAAACAGCCAAAGGCTGTGCAGGCTTTTGGGATTACTAAATTAATGAAGTTAGTGTAACGTAAGTTGCGATCACTATTATGTATAGTGAGTAAAGAGCAGAGGTATGCAGGAGTTTTGCTGATTAAGGTTTTATGAATAAACTGATACCAAGAGAGAAATATCAAGCCAGATACCAAGGTACTTGTAGTTGTTAACAAATTCAATTTCTGAGTCGTCCAGATAAGAGATTTAACAGGTAAATTCGGTGGTAAATTTCTTTTAAAAATCATACATTTTGTTTTACTTGTATTTAACATGAATGGAGGTTTGAAAAAGCCAACTGCAAACGGTTGAAGCTGTGTTGTAAGGAAGCCAGAACAGTGTTTATGGATGGGCTGGAGGTGCACATGATGGTATCTGCCGCATACAAATGAATGTTAGAATTACCTGTAGCGTAAGCGATATCATTAATATAGATTTTAAAAAGGGTTGGACCAAGTATGGATCCTTGAGGAACACCCTTGGACAGGGGTAGCAGATTAGACTGAAAGCCCCCACCTTTCACAGATTGTACACGACCAGAAAAATAACTTTCAAAACCATGCCAAGGCATTCTCTGAAAGTCCAAGGCCTTTAAGCCTGTCAAGCAAAATATTGTGGTCCACTGAATCAAAAGCTTTTGTCATATCAACAAAAACAGCGACACAGTATTCTTTTTTATCAATAGCACATATTATGTAATTTAAGACTTTGAGTATTGCAGAAATACAACTATGTCCTGTTCTAAAGCCCGACTGCATAGGTGATAAGATACTGTGGAGCTCCAGGTAGTCAGTGAGGTGTTTCTTAACCAGTTTTTTAAAGACTTTGGATAAACCAGGCAAAATCGAAATAGGTCTATAGCAGTTTAAATCTAGATCGTCGCCCTCTTTGAAAAGAGGGGTGACAGAAATAGATTTCCAGTCTTTAGGAAATTCACAGGTTTGCAAGGACAGGTTGAAAAGAGAGGAAACCAGAGCGGCTATAACATAGGCTGCTAATTTTAAAAAAAGGGATCTAGCGTGTCTAATCCAGCTGATGCATCTAGACTTAGTAGCTCCCTTAAAAACAGATTTGATTGCAGTAGGCGGATGAGACGTTTTGTTCTTATTTTCCAGAACTTGAATAGTCTTCCAAAAATATTTAGGGTCCATGCCATTGTTGAGTAGTTGCTGCTTGTAATATCTACATTTTGCTTTTCTGATGGACTGGGTGCATTTATTTCTTAAAGCCCTGAAAGACTGCCAGTCAGAGATATTTTTCGAAGATTTAACTTTAGACCAAAGCTGGTGTTTCTGGCGAATCAGCTCTGAGAGATCAGGGCTGAACCAGGGACTCAGGCAATTTTTTTGTTCTAATTTTCTTTAAAGGAGCATGTTTATTCAAAATAGCTGTAAAAGAGGTTTCAAAATATGACCATGCATCCTCGACAGTTGGGATGAGATTAATTCGTCTCCAGTGGACAATATCCAGTTCTTGTAAGAAAGCTCCTTCATTGAAGTTCTTTAACAGGCGTTTTTAAATGACCAAAGGAAGGATTTTTGAATTGGGACTATTGCGGACACAAGCAATACTACAATGATCGCTAACACCTTGGCAATAAACACCTGATGTGTACTTATCGGGCATGTTGGTGAAGATAACATCAATTAACTTGCCATTATCCAAAGAATGAGCATTGGACCTGGTAGGCATGTGCACAATTTGGGAGAGATTCAGAGCATCCAACTGCAGTTTAACAGAAGAGGGAGGATTTAGCATATCCCAGTTCAGGTCACCTAACAGTATAAATTCAGAGGAAATATGAGGCACTATTAACTCAGTCAAAGCAGGCAAGGCACAGGCAGGAGCAGAAGGTCTTTAACAACCAGAAATAGTGAGAAATTAGTTCACAAGCAAGAGCTCAAACTGCTTAGCCACAGATTTAGGAAAAAGGACAGAGCATTGGAGAGTATCCTTACTGTAAATTGCGACACCCCCATTCAGAGATAACTAAAACATCATGCTTTGCAGTATGAGGATATGCAATGATCTCATCAATTTTAGGAAGTTGGCTACGAGCATTTAAATGCAGTAAACCAAAACCCTTGCGATTACAGAAATAGTCAAAGGTTAGTGACGCAGTATTAGACGACGGGAACGGCTCCTTCCTGATAGCAGTAGAGCTGTTTACAGCTAAAGCTGGACCAGGGTTGGGTTGAATGTTCCCTGAGATCAACAATAAAAGAAAGATAAGACATATTTGTTTAAGTGGTTCAGTAATGGGCTTCTCTTTAGACTTAATGACTGATGTAAGATCAAAAAAGTAGTTTGAATGAATAGTAAAATGGTCCTTTAAAATCATGGAACTAATCAAACGTATAAAATACCACGAATCATTAGGAGATACGGGGGGAAGGTGGTAGCTTCCTCACTTGACAGGCAAACAGTTGCACAAGTTTCCCAGCCAGGTATAATTGGGACTGGGAGAACTGCCAAAGAGTCTTGTGGACCGTAAAGGGTTTCAGTGACCCTAGATAATGATAACAAAAGCAGTACTGCAGGGATCGACATCATTATGTGTTTTTATGCAGTTAAAAAAGAGAAAATGATAAAACAAAAAGTCACCCTTAAAATAGAGAATTTAGATAATATACCAGGTCTGAAACTATGATTAGCACTAAAAACAGCTAAAATCTTTTTTATATAAGTAGGGCTGGCACGATACAAAAATCTCAAACTCGATACCGATACTAAGGATGGTGCTCGATACTCGATACTATAGGGGAGGAACAACTTTTTTATTCATAACACCCCAAAAATACCACAATCTAAACAATACAGCAAAAATGTATGAATAAATATAAGAAAAGACTTTAACAATGTAAAATAAATGCATTATATTAAAGCTCTATTTGTTTGTGCAGATAAATTCTTCTCAGTCTGTTTGCTCACTGTGGTGCAAAAAAGAACGAAAAAAACCCAACTTCAACCACTAGAGGTAGTGAACTTATTTACATACATGTCCTCTGCAAAATACTAGAGAACAGATCAAGTAAACAGCAGAACAAACTAACTAGTTGTGATTATCTAGTTTTAAACTAGATTTATTAATTAAAAACAGTTTAAAAGATGAACTTTTTAATGTTTTTGTCGACAGTCTACATTTAAAGGCATTAATATGTGACTGTAAGCCAGACTGGGATCAGCCAGTAGCAGCTTCAGGCTGCTGATGGGCCTGGCAGATGGTGGTGGAGCCTGCGCCTTGTAGCTTTGTGGTGGAGCCTGGGGGTGGTAGATGGTGATGAAGCCTGGGAGCCTGGTCCTGATAGCTAGATGGTGGAGCCTGGGAGCCTGGTCCTGATAGCTGGTAGAGCCTGGGCCTGGTGGCTGGATGTGGACCCAGGACCCGGTGGCTCACCGGGCCTGATTGTTAAGCTGTGTGGCTGTGAATGGAGCTCAGCTCTGCTGCTGCTCCAATTATCTTATTCTTATTACATGGTCTTCCATGATGTAGTCGAAAAAAGAAGAAGCAGGAAGCGGAGTTTGACGTAAATACGTCACGTCCGCCCCCTGTCCATCCAGAACTCTTCCCAACTTCCTGATCTTAAGCGGATTCGAATAAAGGCGATTTAATGTGTTTTCCATGTAAACTTAAATTTGGAATTATTATTTCCATGTAAACATGAAGATTAATTTCGAATTATTTAACTCTGATTAATAAATTCTGAATAAAAAAACATTATGTAATGTGGCCATTAATTTTATTCTGCTCCACAATTTCTAGTTGCAGCTTTACATCTGAGTGACTGCCTCTCAAGTGCTCTTCTTATGGCCAGTCATGTTACTCACCTGTTAACTAATCAGTAGAAACATATTCATCCAGCTGTTTCTTTTTAATGCTATTTATTTGACCATTTGGAGATTTATTATCAAAGATGAGCAAATATTTTTCATGAAATGTGTTTCCTCCTTCATCCTCCACATCTGAATGCCCCTGGACCATTAAACTGCATAAAACCCTACATTTGTAGACATGCTCACACTTGATCAATGATAATAAATTAATCAAGTGCATTAAGATTAGCAGGACCTACCTGCCACTGACCCTCTTAGTTATTTTATGTTTATGTTATTTTATTAGCTGTACTAATTAAAGAACAGCGCGACCACAAGTTCAATAAAAGTGAATTTGAGTATCTTAAAGGCTGAAGTTGCCCTGTCTGGAGTTCTTGATTTAAACTACAGGCTTTCACATACTGCTGACATTTAAACATAAAATCTCTCTGGCATTTACATTTAAATAACGAGAGAAACAAGGATGTCCTGCATGTAGGGATTGTATAATAATCGTCTTGAATGAGCCTCCAGTTCTCGGATGACTGATTGCTGACACCTGGTCCAGTGATTGGTCCAATGGCTCTCTTTGACCTGTGAGTCATCACGACTGTGCATTTCCCATCTGTGAGATGTGTTGGATCATAAAAATGAAAGACGTTAGATGTGATGACACATTTAAGTTCACTGGTTACAGTCTCTTTTCCACTTCTTCATTTTAGATACACAATCTCTTTCACAGCTCCCATTTCTTATTCATCGTAATAAACCAAAACTACAATCTAAAACATTTACGTAAAAATCATCGTGAATAAATTGGTCTTTTTCAACCGATGTTGTTAAAAATGGAGAAGTTTAAACATTTACTAAGTATCTGTGTTGTCTCCAGTGGTGAAATGTTGGTAGCGGCTGTAACTAGTCATTGTTTGGTCTGTGGAGCTTCCCGGTTGCGCCACTCTGTCTCCAGATTTTATGGTCACGCGCTCAGTTTTCCTTGAAATTTTATTATATTTACTTTGAGAATTTGTTCTTGATCAGCACTTGATCAGCGCCCCTCTGTTGCAACATTTGGAAAACAACATGGCTCTGTGGCTCAGAGTTAAGTCAGCTGAACACACCAGCTGCTTCTTATAACTCAACTCTATGCACGTAATTCTGTGTTTTTGTATATATGTCTGCCACTACTTTGTTGTGGGAGCTTTGAAATAGAATTTAGAGACTGTGTAGCTCTTTTCCACACTGTTCAAATAGAGTCTAGTCAGGTTGTATGTGGGTAGTTATAATAGACAGTGTAATAAGTGAAAGGAGGCTATTCAGATGTCCCCAGAATAGCATTTAATTGGGGTGTTTTTGAGCCACGACCCCCAAGATGACATATGTTGGTGTTCACCGGCTGTGAGAGAGAGGAAAATAAGTGAGTATGGGGAATAAAACGCAACACAAATCTGATGTAAACATATCAGAAAAAACAGAATTATGTCCGGAGCTTCTTTTTTTTTTTACTCTCATCTTTCTCCACATAACATAGCAGGTCCATCTCCACTGCTTGCTTTTCTGTCATAGGCAGTTACTCCAACACACAAACGTGTGACATCTGTCTCAAGTGTCTGTGTGGTACGCTGCATGTTTGGGGTCTGATAAAAAAGCGTTGCAGAGGGTGATTCGTATGGGCTGCTCTCTGCCCTCTTTGGAAGACATTTCAGGCTCAAGGTGTCCCAGCAGAGACACGAATGCTAACACTCTGGCTACAAACTGCTCTGCTGCTGTCTGGTTGGAGATACAGAAGCCTGAAGTCACGCAGAGGAAAAAGTTTTTTAATTAGGATGTAAATCATTACCATCATACAGTATTTTTACTCTATTTATGCACAATTTTAACCTTTATCTATTTCACTGGAATCTTTTTACGTCCACATTTGTCATTTTACTTTCTCATTGTTTTATTTTAGCCTAATTAAAAAGCATCAGTTTATCACATTTGAGATTCTGTAAATGTTTAAAATATCACTAAAACTCATTACACACCTACACTGTATGGAACCCGCTGGTCTTATCTTTGGAGTGCTCCCTTGTGATTTCTTGAGTAAAGAAAAACTAGAATGAATGAATGAATGAATGAATGAATGAATGAATGAATGAATGAATGAATGAATGAATGAATGAATGCATGAATGAATGAATGAATGAATGAACGCCTTTATTGTCCTTGAGCCCGAAGACTCAACGAAAGTGAGACCTGTCTCCCATATACATTAACAGGATCAGGTAGAATGTTCATATATGTATATATATATATATATATGTTGAGAGTACTGTATCTTGGTATAAACCAAACTATTCAGCGCAGTTACAGACCTTAACCCTGTTTGGAAACTTTGCTGGAGATTTTATGCAGCTGTCTGACTCTCCCATCATCAATCAAAGATCTTGGGGGAAATTTCACGCAACTGTGATTTCTAATAATTCCCGAACATCCGTGTAGACTGAAATGACAAAGTTATCCATAACTAAATAATCAGCTTATTTTAATCATGGAGCTCAGTAACATGCAGTAGGTGTTTAACAGGGAAACCTGCCGGCAGGTCAGGAAGTTATAGTGAAACTAGACGTCACTCTTTCCGTCTTAGTGGTTTGGAGCAGGGTGTGTGTGCAACTGTGTCGCTGCATATTTCTGTACTGAGTAACAGATAGTTACCTCTGTAACTCCCATATTTCCCTTCTGGTTCACTAGGTTGTGTTCAGTTTGGTTTTCTGGTCCAGACCGAAGGAGGTCTAGTGGTATGAGAAAAGGTGGAAGAAATTTATGGATGCACCATCTGCACCACCTCATTTCTGAGTGCACAGATATCCACTTTTACTATGTGGTTGTTTCTAATAATTAACATTCACTGTCATTTCTTTACTAATTTGAAAAAAACCTACCTGCTGGTTGAAGAAAACACTTTGCTGGTGTTGATTTGGGCAGACACACTGTTTTACTGTATATCTGCATGTAGAGGGGCGTGTACAAGCACTTTTGTGAAATACAGATACAGATGCATCGAGCCTCTGCGTAACCTGAAGTAGACGCCACGCAAGTATAAACCGGCCTTTACTCCACCTGCTGCTTCAAACTAGCATACGGCTAAACACATCATAGGTTTTAAAATATTGCAAAATTACACAAACTACCTCTGAGATTTTTTATTTACGTTATTTGCATGATAATGTCATTAGCAGGTTATTAGCTGGTGCATTTATGAATGTCAGGTAAATAAAACAGAATTTTTTATTTCAGTTTTTATCCTGTTATGTCTCACTGCACCCTCAGTTTAGCAGCAGCAGTACAACAGTCTTCAGGTTCATGGGGTCAACTGCTCTGGTTCATGGTGTCGGTTGCTTGTGGTTGCACTTCTTTTAGATTGTTTGGATGTGTTAGTTGGAATCATAAACCCCAATGTTTTTATAAACCCATGAGTTCAGTAGTCGTGACGTAAAATAAGCTGGGGGCTCTCCTGAGATGTGAACCCAGAATCATGATCAAGCCCATGCTCTACCCAAAGACTCTCACTAGTCCTGGAAGGTATACCAATTCATACTGAAAACTGGTTTTTATTTTTATTTTTATGACATGAATTTGTCCTACATTGCAAATGCTGGTTTAAATAGCTTAAACAATGCTATGAATGTGTTGCAGTGGGGGACTGTTTGAGGGGGGGGACCATTTTCACTGCTGCACCACTGAACATGCAGCTGAGCTGTATTATTGGAGATGATGAGTGATGAAAGTGGATGGAGAAAGTTTAGAAATGTAGTTGTAGCAGACGTTCAAGTTAAACATGATGACACCCAAAAAATGAGCCCCAAATGTTGTCTGGAGATACTTCTGTTTCAAAAGGTCTGACATGGACCATACAACTAACTGAGCAAAAATTGTCCCCGGAGGCAGCAACAGGAGTAATTTGCTGCACCACCAGCTGCAAACATACCAAGAATGTACAAAGCTAAGATCATCCTCAGGTAAATTTGAAAAAGCTGGAAGACACTCCAGTCAGATGTCACTTGTAAACAAACTATTTGTTAAAGCTGCTATCTACGACAAAAGAAGAGGAAGTGATAGATGGAGATAACGAACCCTAGCACAATCCATATAACTAAAGACATGGTTCTGCCATGGACTGTGGAGAAGGACAGATTCAGGACACTGCGGACATTGAAATGTTTTTCTATTGTAATATGTAATATATTTTCCATTAGTGGATAAAGTGGTTAACACCCAGTTGTGCATGAAAAAAACAAGAAAAAACATAAAATACAGTGAAACTGGTAAAATTTTAAGAGTTTGTGTCCCCCAGCAGTAACTCTTAACAGCCATTGCAAGGCTAGAGATAATCCAGTGAGGCGTAATAGTCTCCAAGTCAAAAATAGACTGAAAAAGAAGCAAAATATCATTAAACATAAAGAAGAAACCATGTGAACTTTCCAGAGAAACCATATAAGGAAATACAGTTCAACACAGTGGCGACAAGTTATTCCTTAAAGGCAAAACAAGGCTCAAACACTTGCTGACATGCATGTGGTTTTAATCCAAAGTGTGAAAACTTAACACACTGCTACGCTCTGTTTCACACACACTCCTCACCCGTTCAGTGACACCCCTGTGTTGAGGCCAGGAAGCTTTTCAGAAGCATCAGTAGCTGCAAAATTGTTAGTTGAGAGGAGTTGCTAAGCTCCACTGACAAGCTTTGGCTTTAAATACTGGCTAGTCAGAAGGTCATGGACATGCACAGGGCTTTCCTCGCTATGTGAGAATACCATGCCGGCTGGCTGGCAGACAAGTGTGAAGAGCAGGGTGTAAACCTCAATTCAAAGGCATTTTTAGGGGTCGTATAAATGCCAGCATAGGAAAAAATGTTTATTATTGAAAGAATGATGAATCTTGTGTTTGTGTCTTAAAGAGCAACTGGCAGGTTAAGAACGTGATTGATCATTTGCTTGAATCAATTTGTGATTCTTTTTTTTAAATTATTGTTTATTAATGATTTTATTGGGATTTTTGCTTTTTGTTGCTGCCTTTTACTACTTTTTGATGCTTTCTTTTTTATCTGTAATGCTTTTAATGTTTAATGGAAAGCACTTTGAATTGTCTTGAACAGGAAATGTGCTGTACAAATAAATTTGCCTTGCCTTGAACGGCATGGTCGTGAGAGAGGAGGAGGAAAATGTAATCATTTTCAGAACTGAAGGACTTGAACCCTACAGTTTTGAACCTGAGGCTACCAACAGGGTCTCCACCATCCAGGAGAGGAGACTGTTGATGGAGAACAATAGTTTGATATTAACCCTCTCAGTCCAACAAACACGGAAGCCTCATATGAAGTCATGAAGCCTTATGCTCCCTGAACTTTCCCAAAGCTACATTAATTTTCATTTAGGATGGCTGTAGCTCAGGTGGATAGAGCTGTCGTCTACTAATCAGGAGGTCGGCGGTTCGATTCCCCCTGACCACATGTCAAAGTGTCCTTGGGCAAGACACTGAACCCTACACTGCCTCCCGATGTGCCCATCGGGTGTATGAATGCTTACACCAAGCACCAAGTATGTTACAATATAGGTGTTGTGTGAATGGGTGAATGAACATGTAATGTCAAAGTGCTTTGAGTGGTCACATGACTAGAAAAGCGCTGTACAGTCCATTTACCATTTAAACAAGGTTTAATATTTATGTGAAGAATAGAAATTTCTACATATTTCAGAGACAGGTCTTTCTGACTGCAGGGAGCGCAGGGGATTTTGTGTTGTTCTATTTTTAGATTCCCGACATTCTGGATCAGATCAAAGGTGTTTCTGCAGAGGAACGTCTAGTAGTGTTGAAGGGAGAATTCATAAATACTATTATGACAATCAACATTGGTCATTATGAGGTAAAAACAGCTACAAAGTATTTAGAAGTTAAAGCCAAAACAGAACAGTCACTTCTGCAGCACTGGGTTGCTTTCCCCCACTTGCTAATGGAACTGCTCCCATTGACTTGAATTGTGGTGATAAGCTGCAAAGCCGCAGCACGGCGCTTCCGTGTTCGGTGGGACCGAGGGGTAACACTATGAAGTCCACGAATGTGAACATCCAATGTAATGCTGATCATCAGATGATGTAGCGACAAAACGTAGCATCGCTAAGTCACCGTTCAAACTTGTGAACAGTCACATGTTTGGGTTTCTTAAAGATAAGGTCCCATATGTTGGAGAATACAGAATACTTCCACATTATCCGATCCAGAAAGTTGGGAAACTATTTTTTTTACCATCTACACATTTGCATGTACATTATGGAATTGTTGCTAATTCAGAGACGAAACAAACTGTTTGCTTCACGTCTTCGATGGGCTGCCCACAGCTTCCCCAGTGACAACAGACATGACCACAGATGTTTTTTTGACCCTACTTCTGCTGGTATAGTAGCCGTGGCATGAACAGTAGGCATTGCATCAGTCTTTAAACATACTCTCGTACATACTTCTGTATCCCATCTTAAAAGCTGTTAAGTCACTTACCACATAGTCTTTTTCTACAAAGTGGACACTGCAGATGATGGAGTGAAGTCCTGGCGCTTAGCCTGGACAAATCTCTTCCAGGAATGAAAGGTAGGACTCTTCATGTTTGGAAAAATGTGGACACGATGTCCGGAGAGATATGAGTTTGTACATTCTGCAAAAAACATAAGTATTCACCATGATGAAACCTCCGATAAAACCAGCCGACGTTCATTATAAGCTGAGCCGCTAGCTGCTGGCTTTCGGGCTGGTTTACCTTGTGTGACGTCACACATCACGTGGAACAACAAGTATTGTTTTCTTGAAGCAGTAATTGCAGACAAACTAAATTTAGTTTAATTTTATACCAAAACATTTTCAAAACCTTTTATTTATTCCACCGTGTCTCTCAAACATTTTAAAACACATTATTGTGGAATATTTAACCTAAAAGATGCTCTTTAATGCCTAGATTTTTTTACTTACTAAGAAATTATTATAAAAAACATGAAAAAAATAAAAATAATAAAATCAAATAAAACGGATTAATAAAAATAGATTAATGATATTAGAATATATTAATAGATAAGACAAAAGTAAATAAGCACAAATAAATAGATAAAATGAATTAATTGGATAAAAAGAAATAAAATGTAAAAAGGCCAGAATTGGTTTGTCACAAATTTCCAACAATAGCCATCGAGGGGTTAAAGCAAGTTTATCTCCATAAAGTTGGCAAGTTTTATTTTTAAACTACTTTTAAACTGCAGTCATTATTTCCCTAAAAGATAGAAGTAGAGATATGTAGGGATACATAACACTTCAGGAGCTTTAATAATACTTCTGAAAATCTCCCTCTGGAGGATAATAAGCTCCTCAAGAATTCACTGAATAATACAAAAAACTCACTTATTACTAAACCTTGATCAGTAGAAGATATTTGGAATAAAGACTTAAAGGAGGAAACTAATGAAGAGGTCTGCTGGGACAGAGTTGGGGATAATCTCAGCGATACATCCACCATCAATTAATACACTACAAATATATTCACTGGGAGTGACGTACATCCTGCTACGTGATGAAGGTCATCCACATCTTTCCAATTGTGATCTACACCCACGTAACACCCAGGGTTCATTCATGCATGTTTATTGGTAGTAGTCTGGCATGGTTAGATTCTGGAAGGAAGTATCCCTCATGTGAAGTGACGTGATTCCAGTCTCTCCAGCCTTGCTTTTGCTTAATGACGACTCCTCTTTGAATCTGTCCCTGCAAAACTAACTTCCGTTTAGTTATATGAGTAATGAAAACGTTTCACAATCGCATCATTTTTAGTCTTCTTTCTTGCTTTTAACCAGAGCTGGCCCAAGGCATGAGCAAACAAACCCCCATGCCGACAGGGGGCCCCCCGAGTGCCCTTAAAATGTCAATATATCTTGAAAAGAATAATTGAAAAATGTTCATACTATTTTACTTATGGTAGTGTGACAAATAATACTGGTTTGATCAAGTCTATTGCAGCTACGGCCTCTTTCATATGGTGCGTGTGCATGGTCTTTTGCACCAGGGGGCTCTGTGATCTTAGTGAATCTGATGTTCACTGATGTAAAAAGTCAAGGACAATTCAGCTACGGTTTTAAACTATTTTGTTGTGCAAAATTGACTGTTTTGCACTAATTAAACTGTTTAATTTGTTTACTTTGAAGATTCTTGGAGTGACAGTTTTATTATTTAGTGGAACGGTTCTAAGTGGGCTACAAACCATAACAGCCGTTGTGCCACAAGTAGGGGAGCGTGAGTAGAAGAGAATAAGAGGAAGAGGG
>JBBBVU010000006.1:27751485-27766105 GCA_037177055.1 Atherinosoma microstoma | reverse complement strand
TAGATAGATAGATAGATAGATAGATAGATAGATAGATAGATAGATAGATGGATAGATAGATAGATAGATAGATAGATGGATAGATGGATAGATGGATAGATAGATAGATGGATAGATGGATAGATAGATAGATGGATAGACTTTATTGATCTCACGGTGGTTGTGTAAAAGTTGTGATTAAAAAAGTAAAAACCGATACTGATATTTTCCGATATTACATTTCATTGCCAATATTAGCCGATGATATCAGTAGGCCGATAATATCGGACATCAGTAGTATGTAATGTATATAGGTAGGGGTGGGTGGTATATACGGTATACGGTAGAAAAGATATAAATTTGGCCAGGGGTTGAGATTTTGGCTCCACCGGCCTATTGCGTTAGCCACATCTACTTTAATCAAAAGCACAGAGCGGGTGGGGGAGGATGAGCTGCTTCTTGTTAAGGAGATTGTGCAACATCGATCATATGGACCTGAGGGGGAAACGACTGAGTGATGTGGAAGCACCGCACGGCGGCTTCACAGCTGACTCTAGTCAACACAAGCGGTGGTTCCACCAGGCGCACCACAGCGCTTCTGAAGACTCATTGGCTCAATCCCAAACCGCTCCCTACACACTGACCCTGACGAGCGGACCGTTAAGCCCTCAGATAGCGAGTCTGGGACAATCCACACTTTACAGCTGCTGCAACGGCAAAATGGAGGAAACAATCAAATGCGAGTTTGTCACACTGACAGAACATCACCAGGTGTTTGATGTGATGTAAGCACAATTAGCTGCATTCATTCATTTGTTTGATTGGAATTGTCAAACGTAATGGGGTTGAAAGACTTGTGGAGTTACTTAAAGGTATGTGAAGTATAATGTAATGGTTTGTAATGGTCTTTGTAATGGTTGCTGAATTTATGATGTTTCAGGAACACTGGGGGGAAAAACAAGGCAGCTGGCGCGACACAGCGCTACACAGGTGTCTTTGTATTGCCATAGCGATGAGTGCTTTTCTTTTCTGAAGGACGGAAAAGTCGCGTTCCATTCCTTCCCGCCCTCCCCTCCAATTAAAGTGCCCTCCACGGCTCCGAGTGGGACTTCATTTGGAGTGACACTCGGTAGTGAAGGGGTAGTGTGTAGGGGTCGGTTCGGGATTGAGCCCGTTATTCCAAAGTTGTTCTTCTTCTTGACATCTTTTGGTGTCTACCAAAAACACATTGCTGCATTACTGCCACCAGGTGGTCTGGAGTGTGGACCACAACATTTCCAAGAGCCTGAGCCTGAGAAACATTAGTTCCTCAGCTATATTTTCTCATTCCCTTTCATTGTATTTCCGTGCCCCCAGTTTGAGAACCACTGCCTTTAAGTACTTTTATTTGATGTTACTGTATTATTAAACAATCCACTGAAATGCATTCACTGTTTTTTAGTTTGTTGAAGAAACAAATGACTGGTTCATGTTTTTAAAAAACAAAACAAAAAAAAACCTATTTGTCCTTTGAATAGTTATTGTTACTCTTTAATTAGATAAAAGTATGTCTCATTTAATTAACCGATAAAATAGTTTTAAGAATACTCATTTGCTGCAGCCGTAGTATCAATTACACTATTTTTCCAGGGAATCACATATATTAAATGTCAAAAAGCACTCCAGAAGCCAAAGGTGGGATCTTCAGATATCTTGTTTTTGTAAAGTCAAGGTCCAAACCAAAGTTTTTCTGTTAGCCATCGCGCACGAAGCAACTAATGTGACCTACAGCTCAGTGTTGAGCCTGATGCATCCTGTGTCGACATGAATGATAAACTGAAGCAGCTGCTGCTTTGCAAACACGCTGCTAATGCTACGCCTCATGTATATATGCAGAGTTAGTCATGAAACATTCGTGCCGTAAACATGATTGATGCTGTTTTTTCTGGAATTACAGCGACTTAAAGCATGCGGCGTGTTTGTGAGAGAGGGAAGTTACAAACCATTCATTCCTCTGTATGTGTTGCAGTTACAAACAGCCCATCACACACATGCAGACTTGTCAGTTTGCCTGCAGAGTTTGTGGCGATAAGAGAGCCTGAGGAGGTGAAAGGACGGCAACTTCAGGAGCTGGCTTGTTCCTCAGCAGTTGTAACACAAAGCAGCTTTCCTCGTACGTTTCCTCTCTTCCAAGCACCCGACGAGCTTCGGTGTCACATCTCGTACTTGAAAAGAGCAACTCGGTACTTGGTGAGATCAAAGGCTGATGAGGTGTTTAATGAAATGTCTGATTTCTTTGGTTAAAGCCTGATAATGAACTGAAGTCATTCACCGTCACGTCTTTTCATTTCTTCTTCCATTCAAGGCTCAATGCAAGAGATTCATTTCCTTTGAAATCCTTTGCAAAAAAAAGTTCTACAACAATCATCATTACATTGTAAACAGATGATTAAGAGTGCACGTTGCTGGCACACGTGGGCTGACTCCAGAAAACTCCTGTTTGTATAACTAATTAATACAATGTTGTTTTTATTAATCTTTATTTTTTTTTCTAGCCTGTGAGTGTAGATGCATTTTTCTGGCCTGATGAGGTTTTATTTTCATCATTTTGGATCCAGCCCACTCTTTCCTTCCTGTAGGAATCAAGAATCATGTTTAATTCCTGTCATTTCCAGTTAAATGATCTGTTATTGAGAAGCACATCGGCTCTGTTGACTAGCAGACTGTCATGGGCCATTCTTCAGCTTGCACTGGAGATATTCACAAGTCATTTTTTGCAAGTCAAAGTCAAGTCTCAAGTCACTTTTAGTTGAAATATGTGCGATGCAACGCCGGCCATCTGGTCTGTTTAGAACACTGAATTGTAATATCCTCCATCTAACAGCATCTAGGAAAATGAAACACTAACAAAGCAACTAAGAGTTTAATGGGTTCTAAAAAGAGTTGTAAGAGAGCTCTTCAAAACTAACACTGCGTTATTTTAGTTTATTTAGATCTTTATTTAGACTTACATGGTAAATATCGTTAACATTACTGAAGAAGCAACAGCTGTAACCTTTTTTTTTTTTTTTTTCATAAACAGACCCAGTAAAACCATGCAGTGGTTTGGATGTTTTTTTTGTCCCAGTTTAGCGTTATGTGGGGAAGGTCAGGGCAAAGCCAGCAGTTTATAGCAACCCACTGTTTCAGTAAATTTCTCATTATTCTTCTGAACACATTCAGTGAATGATGATCTACTGGACTTAACATTATGCTCGTTTTATGAATCGATATTGGATTAATTGCTACTTTTTTTTTTAACCCAGCTCTAGTTTGGATTTATGCTTTTGTCTCATTTATCATTGAATTAATGTGTTAATGTAGATGAATGTATCATTACACGCCTAATAAGACAGCAGCAATTGCACCTCCAATCACAAGTGGTCACTCATCATGCTCGGGGTGATGTATCATCACATTGGGTAGCAGATGAGTTACATAAAGCTGTTCTGTAATCAGATAAACCAATATGTTAATCCCAGGCGACGTCATGTCCTCACCCACTTTACTTAGTAAATCCTCCAGATGTACTAAAGTAAACAACGTTTTTTCAGATTTTTCAGCTGTTTGATTCATTTTCCCCTTTTTTCCCTGTGTTGTTTTTGTTTTTGACAGGTCTGAGTGTGCAGTAGGAACAACAGAGGTTGCTCTGAAGGTCCAGAGGAAGACACTTAAGGTTTGCACAAAATAATTATAACATCTTTGTTTTCTATTTTCTTTAAAGACAAAAAAATACCATTCGATCTCACTTGAGGTTGAACGTGTTTGCACCAACATTCACTCTGCTTTTCAACCATTCACATTTAGACGTAGAAAATGTGCCACCACAAACTTCTTGACACATTAAAAAGATTTTAAAATGAATATAGTGAATATCAATAAAGTTACTGTATGTTCTTTCTTGGTGAGATAGACTTAATGCTGTCTAGATTAAAACTGACTCTTATCAAGTGTTGGAATGATGCTGTCATATTTAACGTAAGTAATTTTGTCCTGTAGTGGACAAGTTGCAGAAAAGTTGTAAAGATCATCGCCCTCTTTCTCATAAAAGGTGGTGTAGAGCGTCTCCTCTGAACAGTGAGATGTTGGGTGGTCAGTCTGCAGTGCATGAGCCCTGTTGTTTTTCCCATGACTTTTGAGATGAGCCAGAGGAAGCCCAATGTGTTTTCCACACAGTTCCCAGGCCCCCAGATCCCTCCAAACTATTACACATACACACGTGTGCACGCTCATAAGTCAGGGACAAATATGTGTGTCTGTTTGTGTTAGTAACATTAAAAGAGATAAATGGCCTGAACATCCTTTGCTCTTTGATGCACACATGTTTCATCCTAACCATAAGCACATACACAGGCATGCAAGGCACTCATACCATTAGACAGCTGCAGTCTGTCCAGTTAGAGATCTACTGCATACAACAAGAGCAGATCGCAGTTTTAATCACTTTTAATCACTCTGAGTAAGTGGGACCTCTGAACTTCCCCAAGAGATAACATCCACAATGCTGCCAGCTGAAGGGAAAAAGGGGAATTTCACGCAGTTTTCACTTCCATTTACCAAATAATGGAGCATCAGCAGATCTGCTGCTTAGGACAGAGGAAGGTATATTAAACTGTCATGTGAAAGTTTCGACTAAAAGACATGAAATATGCTGATTAAACCTGCCAGTGTCATACTCAGATTTCCCTCAAAAGATAAATGCTTTTTGCAGACACCAAAGATTCAATGAACTTCCTTAAATGACATCAGCAGCCAGCCTTTTCTCCTGTGAAGCCGTGCTGTGGTGATGGATGCAGTATGTGGTTCAGCGTTGTCTTGCTAAAATCTGCAAGGTCTTCTCTGAAAGAGACGTTGTCTGGATGGGAGCAGATGTTGCTCTAAAACCTCCATCATGGACATTTCAGCATTGATGGAGCTTCACAGATGTGGAAGCTGCCCACACTATAGGCGCTAATGCAACCCCATACCATCAGAGATGCAGGCTTTTCACAAGCTAGATGCGGCCTCACCTCTTTAGCCTCCAGGACTCGCCCGCCATGCTTTTCCAGAAAAAGCTTCACATTTTCATCCAGTTTTCCACTTTGCCTCAGAGCATTTTAAATGAGCTTTGGTCCAGAGAAGACGGCAGTGTTTCTGGATCCTGTTCACATCTGGCTTCTTCATTGCATGATAGAGCTTTAACCTGCATTTGTGGATTTCAGGATGAACTGTGTTCACAGATAGTCTTCCTGAGCCCATGCAGTGATTTTCAGTAGAGAATCCCAGGACTTAAAGTATTCCGGCACCATGCCGGATCTCCGGTGTGTGGAGTTTTTGGGGCAAAAAAAAGAAAAAGAAAAGGAGAGACAATTTAATAACTTGATGTGTCACATTGAGTTCATCTACCAATGGTATGAGAGAAATGCTGCTTTGCTCTCAATTAAACACCTTAGTAACCAATCAGAAGTTGAGCAGGGCCTTGGTGTGGTTGAGGTCTGATATGTGAAACCTTTATTCTCTTTATGAAAATGCATATAAGGCCCTTTTTTTTATTCATGTATTGTTTGCGTCTAGACTACAATAGACCCCCCCACCCCCCCAAAAAAAGTTCACATAATTTGAAGGCCCCAAGATCACCAGCATCTAGTTTTACATTAAGCCTTGTCCCATGCGCACAGAGACTCCTCCTGTTTCTCTGAATCTTTTGATGATATTACCCGACGTAGATGGTGGGATCTTCAAGACTCCACAGTTTTACATTGAGGAACATTTTTCTGAAATTGTTCCACAATGTTTAGACTCAGTTTATCTCAGATTGGTTAACCTCTGTCCCTCTTTACATCTGAGAGACTCTGCCTCTCTGAAATGCTCCTTTTATATCCTTCTGTCAATTAACCTAATTAGCTGTCAAATGCTCCTCCTGTTGGTTTTGATTTGTACCAATTACTTTTTCCTGTTCCAACTTTTTCCAGATGTGTTGCTGCCATCAGATTCACAATAAGATCATATTTTGCATTAAATGGTAAAATTTTCTCAGTTTCAATATTTGATATGTTGATTATATTTTACTTGCAATCAATGAGATTTGCAAATCAATCATTGCATCCAGTTTTTATTTACAGTTTACACAGAATCCCAGCTTTTATAGAATTTGGGTTGTTGCCATATGCTCTGCATATCTAAAGGAAAAGCTTAATGCACTTTATTAAGTAGGCACAGTAAGAATTAATAAAGCTATCTCTAATATATTACTTGATCATTAATTTTCTACCTCCTTATTGTGTACCTATAGGTAGGATTAGAGAATCACAGATTTTTGGTCTTCACTTCTGCCTTTTTTGTACCGTATTATTCAATGCAAGCTCAAAAGAATTTCTGTTGTCTTCATAAGCAGTAAAGTCCTGAAGCTGGTATTTTTCTGCACATACTGTTCTGCTTCTCAAAACTGCTGTTTAATCGCAACATTTGCAACATAATAAAACTTTATGTTGAGCGTCTTAATGAAGGTGGAGTTTTTTATTGCACATCACACGGTGCATGCAGCCAGTTGATGTCATACAAACATACGTTACAACTTTTTTTAAAATCTTCAAATTTCTACACACTAACATGAAAACTGCAGAAGCATGAGATGTGCAACATTATGTCCTTTTTCTTCTTTTTCATTATCAAAAAACCTTTATTATATTGGTTCGAATATGACTGGAGTTTCCTCTGAACACCTGTTTGCTGCCAGCAGCTGGCTGGATATGAAGCAGGTTTTGTGTGTATTTGCATATAGAGCGGGGAAATGACATCCGATCGTACAAGGTCACTCACACGTGCATTGCATTTTAATACCAGGTGTACAGTACCTCAGTGAGAACAGGCGCATGTTAAAAGCATGTGTGACCAGTCCAATAGACAGAGGAAAAAGGGTCTGATGGTTAAAGTGGTCCTCGATTTTCCTCAGCGGTGCCAGATGGACGATGCAGCTCCTGCAAAGAGATCCTTTTAGTTCATTTTAGTCCAGTTATCCTAATTATTCACTGTCTTTATTTTCAATTATGTAGATGTTTCTAATGAATGTGACTTAAAACTGTTTTGAAGTCAGGCACCACTGAAGGTCTCTAACATCCTTTACCTGTAAAAGCCAGTGTTTTATTGCAGCTTTTAATGAGATGCTTTGCAGCAGATAGCAGAGACACAAACCAGACGCACTGACATGAGATAAATCTATATTATTGTTGTTATTTAACACACATCAGCAGATAATATCCAGTTAAACCTGGTTTGAAAGAATGTTTGACCAAATAGATACTCATTATTATAGTTAAATAACGATTGGAATTATGTACTTGTATATGAAATTGATTATTAATTATTACTAATCCGCTTTGTTTTAATGTCCCACTTAATTAGTATAAAATTCAATTAAAGGGAAAAACGTTTTATGTCTTGCATTTTTAATATTAATAAGGATGAAATATTTCCTCTATATATTGAAACAACTTGCAAACACTGATCAAAACTGTGTTTTATTTAAATGCTACTTTTACTGGAAATAAATATGGATTTAGTGCACAACTTCTGGAAGTAATGAGTGAATTTTTCCTTCTTGCAACATGATATTTATTGAGGACTTGTTATAAAATCTGCAGCGATTTAAAGATTTTTAGCCTGTGACTTCAGTCCAGTGTTAAAGGTCACAAAACTGCTTTTTGTCCTTTTCTGAAAGGATGCAGGTGGAAAACAGCTGCTACTCATTTTAAGAAAAAAAAAGGTTTTTACAACTATGTCAAAGGAAAAACACTTTGTGGCCTCACACATGATTTCTGAAGCATCTCCATTTGCTGAGAATGATAACAAGTAGTGTCGAGCAGTACACCAGTACATACTGAAAACAGGTTTTTATTATTCTGTTATTGGAGATGATGAGAGATGAAAGTTAAGCTTTTAGCAGATGCTGAAGTTGAGCCTGGTGACGCAGAAAAAAGGTGCCGTGTCTGTTGTCTGGAGATTATTTGGTTTTCAAATGTGGACCAAAGAAACTCCTTACTGTACATGCTGTTGAGTTAAAGTTGTCACTGTAGGTGGCAACATGAGCGATTAGATGCACCACCTCAGCCACAAACGTGCTTTGGAGGTCCAAGAAAAGGGATGTCAGGATTATCTAATTTCACAATTAATCACAGTATTAAACACCACGATTAATCAATCGTAAAGATTCCTCAATATCCTCACTTTACACAAAAGGTCTCGTCTGAACCATATGATAAATCAAAAGGGTCGTCCTACTGCCATCCTCTAAATGTAAGGCTTGAAAACTGTCAGAAACTTAATGAACTAGAAGCACTCAGAGAGCACAGACCTCCACCGAGCCATAGCGTGACTCACCTGAGAAAAACCCCACCATCCCACCCAGCACCCCCTATTTTTTTAAACTTCTGGATCCCCAGATCCAGAATATCAGCATGATCCCGGTCAAACATTGGTATTAATAAATCCAAATGAAGGTAAATTAGGTTTTTAAGAAAAACTCTGCCCACTACTTTTAGTTAGGTTGCTAACAGGCAGGCAGGCAGGCAGGCAGGCGGGCGGGCAGACGGACAGACAGACGGACAGACGGACAGATAAACGTACCCTGGTGAAAACATTAAGGGCAGTAAGGAAGATAAATTGGTTTTGGTGGATTTGGTTCACGAGGCACCTACATGCCCAATATCAGTTTAACTCGTCGTAACAATGCCAAATTCAGATTTTTAATATGAAACAAGAGATAACTTTGTTGTTGATGAGTTAATGGGGGAAAAAAGAAGCGCATTCATTTTGCAGATTCATTTGTTTTGCCAGCTCTACTTAAAACTTAAAGACCTATAGGAGTGTTCATGTGATTTTACACATTAACAGAGTTGGGAAATGAATTAACAGATAATAATTATAAAATGATGATTATTTCTTTTACAAGAATCGTAACAACAAAATCTGTAACGGTGACATCCCTAACCAATAATGTCATAAACTAAGATCAGCACCCTCTTTATCTTCAGGTAAACCGGAAAAAGTTGGAGGACACAAGAGTCAGATCTCGTTTGTAGACATATTTGCTAGAGGTGCTGACTACAACACCAACAAAAGCCAGCAGTTGATAAGATAACCAACACCATGAGAACCCATCCAGCCAGAGACCTGCTTCTGATGATCTCTGTGGAGGAAGATGGGTTCAGGGATGTGATCAAGACACTCTGGACATTAATTCTCATGACAATAGAATCATCTCTTAGCCGATCTACTACGGAGTTTATCTCAATCAGTGGAAAATGTGGATAACACCCCATAATACACAGCTCACACATGGTTTACACATTCTAAAAACCTCTTTCGTTTTACACGTGGCTTTTGGGGGGATGTTTTGGTGTCATGTGTGAAAGTGCAGAGGTCGTGTGGGGGGTTGAAGTAGGTCCAGGGCAGACGCGCCTCTTAGCCGGCCGGGGAGGAAGTAACAGATTTGGAGACATTCTGCCTTTCTGGGTTCTGAACTCGCTGAAGTCGCCAGTCTAACCATTGGAGCTGTCATCCCTCAGCTGATTCCACAATGCTGACGTGATGACGATGATGAGTGCGATAAGCACACATTAGATGTGGGACTGAGTTTCCTCTGTGTTGGATGGATTATCAAGATAATCACCTGCTCTCATTTTCCACATTAAAGTAAAAAATATAGATTTTACCAACTTTGTATCATCTTTTTTGCATCTGTCCTACCTTTCCATGACAATACACAGTCTCCAGTGTGCAGAGACAATGACTCTATTTCTGTATGAATATTATTGATGCAGGTGTAGGAGTGTGTGTGCTGAGTATATATACATGTCCTCGTGTGTGTGCGCATCAGTGATTGTGAGCAGGGGACGAGAGAATGAGTCATAGGGGAGGTAGTGATGTGTCTCTTTTTGTTTCTGAGTTCCAACCTGCTGCTCTCTGATAAGACGAAGACTGAGACCGTGGGCTCTGGCTAATCCTCTCCCTGCATCCAGCCGGCCATCTGCCATTAAAAAAAAAAAAACTGGCCATCATTCTTGTCTTCTGCTGTTTATAGTTCCTGAATCACTGAGGATGGAGTGGGTTGTAATGCCGTTGAGTAACTCTTGAGACAGTCCGTTGATTGTATAACAAACCTTGTTTTGTTTTTTCTCTCTCCCAATTTCCTGTTTTTTCACAGCCCACCTCATTGACTATAAATGGAATAAATGAAAGCTTTCTGTAAATAAGATTCTTCAGAAAATTATGGATTATGATCAAGTCTATATAAATGTGTTAATTCATGAATGTCATTGCCAAGAGAGATAAGTGAGCTGGAGCCACTGGAATGTGGATTGTTAGCATTGCATTTCTGAAGGTAAATAAACAGGAAAATGTTTGCTTCAAGAGATATATTTCATATTATGTTGAAGGAGAGCAGGAAACAGGAGCTGTTTAAGGTTTTTGTTCCAGGGATTTTAGCTGGTCTGCTTGTATGCTATAAGGAACGAGTGGGTTCTCTGTTTTTCTCAGAGAAGCAAGTCAGGGTTACAGAAGTTTATTTGTGCTTCAGATCAAAACCCTCCTGCAACAGTCGATACATTCTTCCTGTCATATCAGAGTTTTAAATAAGAGCAATGTGAGGAACAACCTGAGACCCTGGAAGCTGTCTACTAATGGTTGATATTTCCAGGTGTTCATCATCACCCTTCTTTCTACCGCTCCACACTTGGTCTAGTGAGGCATTAAATTACCAACTTGCAGTACTCGCAATGTCAAAGTAAAATGAGGAGGATGTTGCATCAAATCAATTAACACCATCAGTTTGATACGTCATCTGAGAAACCACCAACCAGAGGTTCACAAACTTTGGCGGGAAGCTAACGCTGCTAACGTTAACTTTCATTTTGTACAGAATTTGATCTTAACTTAATTTTTTTTAAATGATGTAGGTAAATATCGGTTATAAGCCATTGCAAAAATATTAATGTCGGTATCGGCCAACATTGGTGCATCCCTAGTTGTTATGTGTTTGAAGTACTAATTATCAATCACTAGATAGAGGGCAAAGTGACACCAATCGTTCATTAACAACATGCTACACTTTCTGCTACACTGCCTTTCTGGGCAACATAGGAAATAAAAATGTTTTTTCATGGTTGCTTACACCTAATCTGTGCATATTCCAAACATTGAACCATTCAATAGGATCATGTTTTTATGTTTAATCTGATGAATGAGGGCGTGGCCTGTTAGATCCCTCCGGTGCTGGAACTAAGATGGTGACCAGGTTGCACAGGTTGTTCACCAGAGGCAGAATTGTGCAAAGGCTGGTCTGCCGGGTTGTCAAGCAGATGTAGATTTTCAGTATACTACACACTTCTGCTAAGATTGGTGAGTGGTTGCCAACCAAATGGAGATCGTTTTACTATTTTGTGAATGTTTGCGTTAAGGCTTAAAATTTTAGGATTACTGCAAAATAACAACTGTGATGGTATTATAGATGGTCTGTAATGTCCCTAAACCAAACATGCCTTGTCTTTTCTTCTTGTTCAAATTGGTCCCAACACTGCCTCTAGCAGTTACTCACATATTGCAACTTGCAAACGTGGTGTTTATTTCCTCAGCATGTGCAAAAACAATGCTTCACAAAGCAGCCATGATAAACACTTGCATGCATATTTAAAAACAACTACATTTTCAGTCTAAAAGGATCTAAATGAAATTTTCTTCTGTATCTGAACTCAGCTGTAGGTCATTGGTCACATTAACAAGGGCTGAAGAAAGCGACCATAGCAACCACCCTTAGTTAACTGTATTCATTGTAGGAGGTAGGTGATGCATTTCTGTGTACGTCTTTGTGACCAATTTCACAAATTCCAGCAGCTGCTTGCCAACCAGTCAGCCCATTTTTTCCTTCCTAACTGAGGTTGCTAGCCCAGTGTGACAAGGGTCTAGCATGGCGTAATTAAGCATGCTAATGATAGCATCATCAAGTTAGAATTTTCTTTGTGAACATGTTGATGTAACAAATTAGTTTGGAGTACTCTTTAATGTAAGCATGATCTCCCAGAGCTACAGGAGCTGTGACTGGACATGCTCTTTTCATACAGTATTCACCTGAATGTGATAACAGCTGCTCCAGCCTGACAACTTCCAGTGTTAAAACGACTGTCTGTATGACTGTGGTCAGTTTAAACTCACTAGGAGTTCCTTCTGCTAATACAACATATACATGATACACCTGTCATGATATTTGTTATTTTTCACCCCTGCCATGGACATTAAGGCAGATGAAAGGGTCATTTGCCAAAATGTGAGAACACATGAATGGATTTTCCGCACTAAATCATATATTAACACAATTATAGCACTATAATATGGTTTAATTTTGGAGAATTTGGGGTTTTTTTCTACTGAAGCTCTTAATTCTTAATGAAAAAAGTCACAGTAATGACTTTCACCAGAGCCCTGACTGCTCTGATCATTTCCTCTAACACAAACTATTGTGAAATAAGTGATAGGAAAAAAAAGTTTGATAGTTTATCTCTTTGTTCATTTTATTTATCACATTATAAATATACAGTTGATAGAAAAGAATATAACTGACTATACTGTGCAGGAAGAGGCAAAAAACAGCCCCAAAAGGTTTATAAGCCTCCACCTATAACAAAACAACTATGAGAAATATGATCAATTAGGTCTTTAAGAAAAATTGTAACAACAAAGCAATGTTTAAATGAAAACATGCATATATGAATGAATGAATGAATACTTGCATACTTCATGCAAGTATGAATGAATAATTGGATTCAATGTAAAGCGACTTTGAGTGTCCAGAAAAGTGCTATGTAAATCTAATCCATTATTATTATTATTATTATTATTATTATTATTATTATTATTATTATTATTATTATTATATAGAAGAGATTTTAGATCAGCACTTAAACATCTCTTATTAGGAAACCTGTTTGCTAAATGAAAAATATTATCCCATAAATCAGCTTCTCTGTGTCTTATTGAAGATCGATTGTGCCTGGTAAGTAGCTGAGGAAGACGAAGATCTGTAGAGTTACATAAGAATGGACCTTTGAATACCTTACATAGATAAAAACACTTATATGAAAAGTATTAATATCATAAAATGTGAGAATTTTTAGGCTCTTAAATAAAGGGAGAGGCTGCAGATGAATGGGGCCGGCTTGTGACCCTAACATCATCTCAAGATGTTCCTCCTCTCATAACTCTTCTGTCAACCTAATAGACTTCTGATTTACGTTAATTTGTTCCTTTTTTTGTTGTAAATTACTGCATGTTGTCATAACCTTTTATGTTATTACACAACAGCACAGATGCTGTCGTCATGTGTTCTGGCATTCAGCGCGGTATGTTGGATTAGGCTGTTCAGCGAGGTGCATCGACTCGCCCACCCCATGCGGTGCTCTTACATAACTGGCAGAAAGGAGATTTGTCTCCTCATTTCAGTGATTTGTGAATTTAACCTATTGTACTCACTGGAGCTGTGAGATCGGCTGAGTTTAAGCTGTGGTTTTTGTCCCTTTGACTCTTCCGGATTAAGAATGGTTTCCAGTCCCAAAAAAAAAAAAATCCTTCCGTGTTACACACGACCGGATCTCTTTAAAACCTTGCTACGCTATGTGGCTTGTTGAACAGATTTAGATGAGTAGTGGTGGTTATTTTATGTGTTTTTCCTCCCTCGTCTCTCCTCTCAGGACAGTACAGTGTCACACTCGTAGACATATGGTGTGTGGGAAATGAATGAACTTCCCAGGCTGCCAGCCAGGTTTCTGCTGACTCCTGCATGTGTGGTAATTGGCAATTAGACAAAAACGCGACACTTCTAATTGTGTAACATGCATCTCTTCGGTACTTTTGTCTCCTCTAGTTGTGTTAAGGCAATATTGGATGCAGGTGATATTTTTGTGAGGTACCTTTTTATCAAGAATAGAAGTCATTAAGTGGTTGTAGACTTGGATCCATCGGTGATCTGTGCTGCAACACAACAATGGTTCAAAGCAGCTGTTTCACACGTCAGTTTTAATTGACATCAGTTTAAAATGACAGCCGTCTCCGTTGATAAATGCTCGTCAACTCGCCTCCTCTCTCCTCGTGTCGGTCTTCACCTCCTCTGCTTCCATCTCTGGTGGGAGAGAGTGAGACATAAAAAGAGGAATTTAGTGGAGGAATCGAGTGTGGGCAAACTGGGAGACGAGGTAAAGGGCAAGAAAATGTAAACTCAAAAAATCTGTGTAGCAAAGTAACTAAAAGCATGGGCTTAGACAAAGTGTGATCCTGGAGGTATGAAAACTATAAGAGATGATTTGGAAAGTTGATGCTGGTGTGATGATAATGATACTAAATAGATAGATAAATACTTTTATTGATCCAAAGGGAAATTGTGACGACTCAGCAGCAGCATAAAAACAAACAAAGCACTATGTGATAAAAACATGCAATAAAATATGTAATTGAAATTAAATTGAAATTAGAAATTAGAGTGCAGACTCTTCCCTAGTCCGGTTGTAAAAGACTTAACCGGACTGCTCACTGTGGTGCCCCTCTACCCCCGCCTAGTGTGCTGTTAAATAGTCTGATGGCCCTGGGTAGGAAGGAGTTCCTG
>JBBBVU010000006.1:27715248-27728439 GCA_037177055.1 Atherinosoma microstoma | reverse complement strand
GCTGAAATGGAGACTCATCAGACCAGACAATGTTTCTCCATCTTCTATTGTCCAGTTCTGGTGAGTCTGTGTGAATTATAGCCTCAGGTTCCTGTTCTTAGCTGACAGGAGTGGCACCCGGTGTGGTCTTCTACTGCTGTATTCCATCTGCTTCAAGGTTGGATGTGTTGTGTGTTCAGAGATGATATTCTGCATATCTTGGTTGGAACCAGTGCTTGTTAGACTTCCTGTTGTCTTTCTATCATCTCCAACCAGTTTGTCCAAAATCCACTGCCCTCTGACATCAACAAGACATTTTGGTCCAGACAACTGCCGCTCACTGGATATTTTCTCTTCTTCAGACCATCCTGTGTAAACCCTAGAGATGGTTGTGTGTGAAAATCCCAGTAAATACTCAGACCAACAACCATGCCACGTTTCGAGTCACTTAAATCCCCTTTCTTCCTCATCCTGATGCTCAGTTTGGACTTCAGCAAGTCGTCTTCACCATGTCTACATGACTATATGTGTTGAGTTGCTGCCATGTGATTGCCTGATTAGATATTTATGTTACAAGCAACCGAACAGGTGTACCTACTAAAGTGACATATGAGTGTATTTTCTGTTTCCCCCTATTGGGACGCAGGAGTTAGTCATTCAACCAATTACGCAGGTCCAGTGATCCAGTGCCAGGCAGACAGAGCTCCCACCAGGGCAGCACAGACAGGGAGTTAAACAAATCAGACACAATCTCAGGGGGCATGTGGGGGTCGGTTTCTGCCAGACAAAGAGGAAGAGAAGTTGAAGAGATTCCACACAGGAATGCAATTAGACCTGATTTTATAAGAATGTACCAAAATAGTTGAATGAGGTAAGATGTTGCATAATCCTGTTTGTGGAGGTCTTTACACACGCGTGTGTCTAATGATGGCAAACAAGACCAAATGAAATATAATAATTATTGATAAATGACCTTAACATGGGCAGTGATTTATGGTTTCAGCTACACAGATGTAATATCATGACTCTGTCAAAATCATGGAATATTTGGACTTGAGGAATTATGCTATGGTGCCTCTCACCACTTCACTCCTTTTCTCCTGAATCAATAGTCCCTATGTGTGGTTGCCTTTTCCTTCTATCAGGTCTGTTACCATAGCAACCTAATGAAGGCTAAAGAGCTGATTTAAAAGTATTAGGGCTGAAAATAACGACTGTGGGCAGCATGAAGCTAACCAGCCAGCCGGCAGCAGGACTTAAAACACCATTTTCAGCAGGTTTAACTGGAACCTGAAGGCAACACGACCAGCTTTCTTCCCAAAGAACAGGAAGGCAACAGGGGGTCAGGTCCTTGAAAAGTTGACTTCAGTCCAAGTCGTACAAACTCATCCAACCCCCCCCTTTTTTTTCCAGTCATCCTGTGTCCAGCTACTACCTGGACACCTGCCAGATGTCTCCGTGTTCCCACCTCACCTTTAGTGAGGTTTTAGTGATGTTTCTTCTTTTGTAATCTTCTTTAGAGCCAGGGCACGTTGCAGACTAGTTATAGATTAAAGACATGTTTTGGGAATTCTACTTTTTCCCCAGACGCTGGTACATTGGCTTTGATTCCGTCTACTAATGCAGACAATGTGGATGAGTGACGAATTATAATTAACCGGTTTGAATATTCTCAGGGTTTTCCTGTTGGGACAGGAAAAGAGAAATGTTCCTCCGAAGGCACGGCAGGATGAAAGTAGACACAATCATTCACTCATGAACTTTGTCTTTGTTGTTTTTTTATTTCTAGTCGAGTCTTTGTGTCCCTCTTTGCTACACCTCCCCCTCCCCTACCACTCGTGTTCCTCTCTTGCTGCCCATTGTTCTGTAAACTAAACTCAAGAAAAACCAAGTGGACAGATGTTTCTAAAATTAAAAAACAGAAAGAGCTAAAGAAGAAAAGAGGGAAAAATGCCTGTGAGACTTTGTCTGTTGCTATTTCTTGCTTTTCTTTCTTGTTTACTCTAACCAAACAAAACCAAGCAGATTTTTCTGTGGGTGCACATCACAATTCTTTCTGTGTTCAGCTCTTAGATTATTTGTGGGTTTCTTGATTTTTCCATGGCTTCTATTTAGATTGAAATTTAAACAAACAGAATACTTCACATAGGGGCTCCAAATATTTTGATGCCGAGGCTTAATGCCATTATCGTTAATTTTTTATGATTAAATAACAGGGCCATATTTTTCACATACAATATTTTACTTCTAAGCCATAAACAGTGAAGATGTTTAATTTTGTTCATTTTTATCTATTCTATAAAGATATTTCCATAATATAGATATTCTATAAACACATAGTTGTATCATTTTCTTGTCCTGTATATCATTAAGGAAACTTGCTAATTACAATGTATGTATATACATAATATTTTTTTATATATTTATTTATTCTATAAGTTGCAGTTTATTGGAAAACTAATTAATGTCCAATAAAGAGGCTAATTTGCAAATATACCATCAACACCCATGCATATAATAGAAAAACAGCCTTTAAATAAGTGTCCACTGTAGTGGACTAAAGGGTATTTACGTAATATACAATACACAGAGTGTGTTTTACCCTTCATAAAACAGTGTGATCCATTGGTTTTTGACTGCAGTGAAGACTTTTCCTCTTTTTTTTCTTTTTTTGGTCTAAAGGGATATAATTTCACATTTATGAACATCAGTAAAACAAAAGGTATATGTGCACAGAGCTAGCTTAGCAGCTAATATGCATCTTTTGTCCCTTTGGAGTGTAATATTTAATGGCCCGTTTCACATCAAGATTATTATTTTTCTACAACTGTTGATCATAACTTGCTACTTTCTGCTCGCTTCACATGCCTGCACCCACACATCTACCCTTACACCTACAGCCCGGTCACTGATTGTACTGGTTCTGTTTGATTGGGAGCCGTGTGTGTACGTGTGTGCGTGCGTGTGTGTGTGTGTGTCCATTCGAATGTGCATCCAGTGCACTCAGCCAAAAGCTAATCAATGGCTATGAGATTTTTTTGCCCAGTGTTACTATGGTAACTGCAGTAAAATTGCTTCATAAGAGAGAGCCGGTCATGTGTAGGCTGAATTAACTGGGAGGATGAAAAGTATGGAAGGTACAAGCATGATGTGAGAGACATGAGGAGTTTATGAATGGCGCAGCTGGAAGAGAGAAAGGTTTGTTGAGAAGATGAAATGAGATGGAGTAGAGCAGCTGCAGAGAAGGAGATGCTGAAAAAGGGAGGAGATGAAAAGAACAAGATGCATGTATGAGCTGGAACTGCTTCAAATAAATGATAAATGACAGAATATATGAAGATATACACAGTATCTGTGTGTGTTGTGCCTGTTTCAGCCTCTCCTATCGGTGAATGAGCACAATCTCATAAACGTATTCACAGACAGAATTAACACCGTCGTAGCCTTTCATCTCAGAAAGGCCTCGCGTTTAACATAAAACTGTTTTGTCCACAGAGGAAGAGACTGAAACGTGTTTGCAGCTTAGCTGGTGAGAGCGTGTGAAGTGGTTAGGTTGTTGAAATGTGAACACGTCTGAGCCAGGGGATCAGTGTTGTTCCTGATATAAATCTGAATCACTCTCTGCAATTAAAGTGATAATCCATTTGATTGATGCGAATTAAAGCTTTTGAATGCTTGTGCAGATGGTTGGAAGAAATCTCACTAGTTGAGCAACACAAGCATCTGAAGTTTATTAGATGAGCTACTTTCTAGAATAGTAATTTATAATAACTGTGTTCATATAAACCTTTTCATAAAAATTATTACCTCGTTAAGGGAACCAGTGAGGTAATTGCATCTTTTCTTTGATTCAGTCCTTTATTGTGAGCTTGCACGAGGGGACAGTGGAGAGGAAAATCTCCTTTTTAACAGGAAGGAAAATATTCCAGCAGAACCATTAGCCTTGACCAGTTGGGGGTGGAGAGGACAGGAAAGAGGGGCCAGGTATGTCTGCTGAGACATAAAAAGTTAATGACTATAATAATGTTATGTACTGTATTCATAAATAGAGAATAAAGAACAAAGAGAGGAAAATGGAAGTGCTCAGTGCATCATGGGACGTCCACCAGCAGTGTATCCTATAGCAAAATAACTAAAGAAATGGCTATGGGTCGCCAAGCTAGTTCTAACTGTATGCTTTTCTAGGAGCAAAGTTTGAAGTCTAATGTTAAAGGTAGAGAGGGCATCAGCTTCCTGAAGCTAAACTGGGAGTTAAGAGGGCTCTGCGTCCCATTCTACTTTAACCCTGCGTTCACACCGGGCGCGAGTAAAATTATTTGCGCGTTTAAATTACATGTTAAGTCAATGTACAGACGCACACTGACGCCCGTTTGCTTGGGGCCTCGCGTTTGTGGCGAATTTGTGGTGCGAAAAGCCCCAATCAAGCTTTTTTTTTCTGCGCGAATGGAGCGTCCTATTTGTACGAAGCAAGTGTTTTTTCCGCTAGAATTGAGCATTTTACGGCTGTTTGCTCAAGATGAAAAAATTTTATTTGAGTGTATTAAACGTATGAACGATACGAACCGATCCTCCCCATCAGATCATCAGAGGGAATTTCCCTGAAAGCGGCCGTTATCCAGACATAACTCCTGGATTAGATGATGAAATTCACCGAGCTCTCAGCGCCTCTGGAGTATCTGGTGGACCCAAACACGCCGACGTCTTAGGTTTTCCGACTTCCAAAGCAGGTAAAAGGCCACAACTCTCAGAAATAACTCAAAATAACCAGGCTGCCATGTTCGTTGTTGACGGAAGTGACTGACGCTAAAACAAACAACCCTTCCCACTCCAGAAAGTTCAACTTAATGTACGATGAAGCGTTTTATTCACGGCAATAAAATGCTCCATTCGAGCGAATAAAACACCCAAATCAAGCGAGTAAACATCCAGTATCTGGGCGTTGAAATGTAGGCGCGTACGCGAATGGAAGCGCCCGGTGTTAACGCAGGGTTAGATCCTCTAGGAACAACCAGTAAACCTGCAGTCTAAGAGAGAAGTGCTCTGTTGGGAAAATGTGAAAAATATGGACATTAAAAGTTTGTATGGTAAAGCTAATATAAAAAGTAGGATAATTATAAATGAGTACCTTAAAGTTATTTATCAATGTATCTGAATTATATGTTGTTGACTTCCAGTTTGAGTGACAGAATACTGAAGTCATGATCTCCTTTTAAAACATTTGCAATGACAGCAAACCAAATTTCTCTACCAGCAGCTAATCTGAATAGAAAAGATGCCTTGACCTCGTTGGGGGTTGTCCAATAACCAGAGGGTTGGCAGTTCTAATCCCACTTCATCCCAGTCAATCTGCCATTGCCTGCACATGTAGCTTCCCACCATGTGTGAATGTGGACTGAATGAATAATGAATTTAGTGTAAAGCTTTTTAGATGCCTTGAAAAGTGCTGTATAAATATAATCCATTATTGTGGCTTTATCTGTTATGGTTTCCTTGTTTTTCTCAGCTTAAATTTAACAGTTTGTAGCTGCAACCCTTTTGAAGCAAATGTTTTGTAGAGCGCTTGTACACCAAAGTAAACAAAACCAGGACTTCATCAATAAGTATTCAAGTTGACACTGGTTGATTTGAACCTCAATCTCCGGCTAACCTTGCACACCTCCCCCTGGTTCCTACTGGAACCGGTCTAAAACAGGGACCCTGTGAAATTGATCTGAACTGCGTGACACTAAATGTGTCATATTTAATTCATAAGCTCCTTAAAATCTTGTTGAATAGTTTGATATTTATTGATGTTTTGTGGTTATAAATAATCCTTAATATGTCATTTTCAGAATAGTTGCTTCCAGTGATGATGCAAGATAGATATAAACTGCATCCACAGCCATTTCCTCCGTCCATCTCTGTCATTGTCATATGGTGTGCCCCGGGCTCTCGCTGAGCCTGTCGGGACACCCAAGCTTCGGGTTTGTTTGGAGCAGAAGGAGTCATTTTTTGGCTCCCATCCACAGATTTTCTCTGTACTTTCCGACATGATTTTAATGTCTTTTTACATCAGCTGCAAACTACAATTTTCTGGACTGTGTCAGGCTTTTACACTAAAAGCAGACATGAAACAGAAGTAGCTTTGTTTAGGATTGGGGGTGTTTGGTTGGTCGCATTATTTCTCCTGTTCAGATTCGCCCCATTCTCTGTCATGTTCAGGCTCCTTCATGTTTATTTATGTTGCCTTTCTGCATGTTTTTGCAGAGGAACACAAAGCAACCTGCAAAGAAGAGAAAGAAAAACAGATGCTAAGGGATTTCTGACACAATGAAATAATCAGTCAAGCACCAAATAAACAATAGATCTCTTTCAATTGCTCCTGATCAATGCTTGAGACTGAATGGTCTGCTTCTGGAAGAGCTTCTGTAGTTCGACTTGCAGAAAATGATCCTTTACAATCAAAGCAGATAAACTTAATGTTTAGTTCACCCTGTTTTTTCTTGAATTTTGGTCGTTCTTTCTCTCACTCCATGCACACAAAATGCACCCTCTTTCAAATCTAAGGTTTTACTTATTGGGACCAGTGATGCCAGTAACGCATTACTTAGTAGCACTTTACTCTAACATGATCTCTTTTTTCAGTAATGACTAATCTGACGCGTTACTAGCTCCAAACCAGTCATCAGATTAAAATGACTTATCCACGTCACGGTGAGTAACTCTGTTTGTCATATTCCTAAGTAAAAATATATATTTGCTTTCTTCTTGCGTCTCGGGTAACGACGTCACGTATGTGACAAGTCACGTTTTCAGTATGAGGACAACTCACCTAGCAGCCAGAGACACAAACGTATGCGCGTTTTCTAGCTGGAAATATCTGGTCTGGGTTGACTCGCCTTAATAAACAAGATCCCTCGTACTATCAATGCCAAGATGCCTCACTGAACATCTCTTTCTTCTTTCCTGTAGAAGGAGTACGCACTCGCCCCACTCCCGTGTTTCACTCACAACGTGCTATTACAACATTAGATTAGTCCAAAGTAACACAAGTAGACACTAAAGCTTACATGTGCTGTTATACACTGTTTTACTTAGTGAAAACTCTCCTTGCTGCTCTAACGCTGTGAACAACTGGTTCAATGTTTATGAAATATATTAAAAAGAATTCAATAGTAACATTTATAAACTATGTAGATAATAAATGATAAGTTTTGTCATTACAGAGTTAAAGGTAGCATAGGATATCCTGAAAAAATGGTTCAACCAAGCGTCATTTCGAAAATACACAATTCAAAAGTCCAACCCCTTTCTTCAGACTTTTCCCCGAAGCCACGCCTCCAGAGCACGGAAACTCCATAAGTATATGAGTCTGATAGACATGTCACCATCCAATCTTTTAGAACAGGCTGGTTAAAATATTTCATACCATGGTCTGGGTGAATACTCGATTCTGATTGGCTGGAGGGTGTCCGTTAAAAAGTGTTGTAGGACACCTATATAAAAGTTCCAGTCAAATAATCTGATTGTTCTAAACTATTGCGCTGGCTCAAAGCTAGTTGGTAACCGTGGCAACAGAAACTCAGAACATATGTTAACATATGTAATTTCACAGTTTATTTATCACAGCGGCAAGACAGTAGACAAAACATGAGGGATTTTATAGTCTCCTTTAATATTCCTTTAATTCCTCTTTAAGGTGCTGTATAAATAAAATGTGATTTTATTTGTTGATTTGAATATGGAACAAGGAGATTTTTTATGTGAGATGGAGCGAGATCATCAACATCTTTTATATGTAAGGAGTAAAACTTTAGATTCAATCCTGGATTCACGGGAAGCCAATGAAGAGAAGCCAGGACTGTTGTTTCCTGTCAATCTCCATCAGATTTCTTGCAGCAGTGTTTTGGACTGAGGCTGTTTAGCGAAGCTTTAAGACAACCAACCAGAAAATAATGACAACAATAAAATCTGGAAGTGACAAATGCATGAAATCATTTTAAAAAAGATTAGATATTGGTCTGTAATAGACTCCAGTATCAAGACTGGATTTTTTTGAGAAGAGGTTTAATGTAAGGGATCTTAAAAGCCTGGAGCACATTGCCAGTTGAGGATAAGATTGATAGCATTCACTAAGGGACTGCTAATTAGGGACACAATCTCCTTAAATAATCTAGTTGGAAGACAAGATGAAGGTTTAAATGAAGCTGATGTTTCTGCTCCTTCTGAGAGCTCAATGAACTGAAACAGTCGAGACACAGATCAGGTTCAGTGGTCCTATCTTGGACTAACTAACCCATCAGAAGCAGAACCAAGATTAGCTGCAGATTATGTCGTTGCTCCTAACATGAACAACAATGCGCGTTACACCGGCCGGGCGTGAGCTCGCGATTTCTGGCGTTAAAAAAATTGATGTGCCTCATAACTGAGTCACCAGCAGTGAGGGTAGCTGACAGTTGGCATGAGGTGTTTGTGCTGAGTTTGGTTTTGGCCAAACATGCTGCGGTCATCTGAAGTCTTGTGGTGTTCTTCTGTTTTCTTTTAAAAGAGAGGAGACCTTCCAAACAAAATGTTTTCCATTTGTGAATCATGTTTCTCATCGTAGAATGATGGACTCCAAATAGTTTGGGAATGACCTTGTAACCTTTCCCAGATTTATTAACAGCAACAGCTGCTTCTCTGGGATCATTGGTGATGTCTTTCCTCCTTGGCACTGTGTTAATAGACACCTGAATGCTACAGATTAGGACATTTCCAAAACTTCTGCTTTTAAAGAGGTGATCAAACTTGCTGTTGGTCAGTTTATCAGGTGCATTCAATTAGCAGCACCTGACTGAATTTTTTTTATTTCTTCATCTTCAGCTACATTTATCCTCCAGGTAACCATAAACCGAATCTGAATCTAAATTGAAAAGCGAGGCATGAAAAACCTTGTAAAGGAGTGAGCACCATAATACCAGTAGTTATTCCACTGGTGTAAACGTTAATGAACTGAGAAGTGGAAGTATATTCACACAAACTGTTCGGCATCAGCAGCATCTTCTGTTGGATGGCATGTCATCGTAACGGGCAGAGTAGGCTCATTCGGACATGCACGTACTGCAGACAGAGTGTATCATAGCAGGTGGCAGGTGAGTGCAGTGGCTCAGTAATAACAGCTGTTCCAGTGCTTATATGCATGTCTGTGCATGGATAAAAAACATAGATATACATGCATTGTGAGTGAAGGGGCCCCGGACCTTGAAAACAGGTACGTTTTTGTTCCTGTCAATTAATTATGAGAACGTTTTCATTGGAAACAGCCAAGTTAACTTCACTTGCATTACTCAGAGAAAACCCACAAAGGTGCAAACCATCACACTTCCATGCAGCCACTGACTCTGTGTTGAGTTTAGGGATGGGCATTCGATTAAAATGTCTTCATCAATCATCGGGAGAATTAACAATCGATTATCGATTAATCATTCATATTTTTATATTACAATTCAACATTTATAGGCTATTTCAAAATGAAGTGAAAGTAGAAAAACACAGCGTGTTTCCTCACTCAGATCTTTATTACAAGATTAACAACTCTTGTGGCAGTTTAATGGGATTCATTTAATGGTTACACTGGAAAATGTGCATCGTGGCATCGTGTTTGCTCATCATCATCAGTATCTTTACTGGACCGTCTATAACTTGTAAAATGTGAAGCAGCTTATCAGCAGCTACCTTTCCTCTCTCCGGACTCCACTTGTAATAAGCTCGCTGGTCCACCACAGCTGAGTCAGTGTCGGGGAAACACTGGTGTGTACCCACCTCAATGCCCGAGCCAAGCACCCAGGGAACCAGGATGCCCCCAATTAATCTTCAATCCTTTGTACACAGACAAATACCCACCCCCTACCCCTCACTCAACCCCCACAACACCTCATGGGAAACAGTCTGTTTTCTAATCAGCTGCGTTGCCTTTGGTTGAACGTTGGTCTGACGTGAGGCGTCAGTAGATCAGACTGCAGGACTTTCACCCACTCAGGAGATCGAGCTTCTCTCAGTGTGAGATTACAGTCACCTACGGGGCCAAAAGGATGTGAAAACCAATCACTTTGTTGTTGTTTTCATTTCCCCAATCGTTTCCAAAAGGGCAGCTTTATTCAATGTGGTTTTTAGGACACAAGTGTCTCATTTCCTGAGAGAAGTCCCCGAAATGGCTTCACAGCACATCTCACAGAGCTCAGTACGCATCAAACCTAAAGACATAACTTTGTGACAATGCTGCGGGCATTCGATTTGCACAGAAACACAAACACGTATCTTGCTGGAGCGCACACACTGACAGCATGAGAGTACAATCTCTCTGACCAGGCACTTCCTGTTAGTGTTACCAAAAAACCACTCAGATATAAAACCGACTCCCAGCATTACGACTGTGTCACCGTTTCCCTCTCACACCGACCGTCTGTTTCTGATCCGGCCTTCTTCTACTTAAAATAAAAACTATGGAAAAACTATTAACTTAACTAAACAACTCAAACTTCTGGCTCTGCTTTCATGCTGCTTCCTTGAGATGTTTCATGACTTTAACATTCAGGTAATCCCATAATTCCTCACCCGTTAGTCTGCTATCACTCAACAAGACGATGCTTTTATGAGCACTGTTGCTTCCATTGTCAGAAAATAATGGATTGCCACTTTAGTCCAGCTTAATGACTCATCGAGCGAATGTTTTATTTCTCATTCAGCATTAACATTTAAATGGACTGCAGACGGGGATGGTAAAGCCTCCTCCTCCTCCTCATTAAGATCTGCACTACAAACAATGGCAGGCATTTCCAGGAAGTGTGTGAAGAAATTGTTTCTGAAGCGATGATGATGTTGGTTGAGCGGCTCATCTTGCATATCATCTGACCATACCTCCTTTTCCTTCCTGCTCATCTAAGCTTCGTTTAGTGCCCGTGTAAAGAGTTTATAGAGTGATAAAAACCCACGCAAAGCTTATGGCGCTGTGTGTGCTCAGAGCAAACACGTCTGTTTTCCATGGAAAGTTCCATTAGTTTGTAAAAAGGGAGTTATTTTAGTCCCGATGGAGATAAAGTAAGGTGTTTTTTTATTTTTGGCTCGTACCTCACGCCTGCACTCATGCCTCTTGAGACAGAAGCAATGATAACGTTTCTTTTCCTTTCATCTCTTTGTTTGTGGATGTTGCTCACCATCTAAAACCAAACTCTGTCCTCTTTATGTCTCCCAGCTGTGAGCCAAGTGATTGACAGGACAGACATGGGGAAGCAGAACAGCAAGCTCCGTCCGGAGGTGATGCAGGACCTGCTGGAGAGTACCGACTTCACCGAGCATGAAATCCAGGAGTGGTACAAGGGCTTCCTGAGGGACTGCCCCAGCGGGAACCTGTCCATGGAGGAGTTCAAGAAGATCTACGGCAACTTCTTCCCCTACGGAGACGCTTCCAAGTTTGCCGAACACGTCTTTCGCACTTTTGACGCCAACGGCGACGGGACAATAGATTTTAGGGAGTTTATCATCGCGTTGAGCGTGACGTCGCGCGGCAAGCTGGAGCAGAAGCTGAAATGGGCTTTCAGTATGTACGACCTGGACGGGAACGGGTACATCAGTAAATCTGAGATGCTGGAGATTGTACAGGTAAGTGTGACTTACAGATACCGCCTGTATACATGACATAAGCTCCCTGTGGGTAAAATACTGAAATGATCTCTATCACGTGGTTGTCTCGTGTGTTCTCCATGACACATATGCAGACTGTAACATTAACCAGGGATTTTTAAACACTGGTTTATTCACAGTCCTGCCACTGTGTCCATAACACAAGACTTAAAAAATCAGCGCTGGTATTTTAAGAACATCAGAACTTCCATCTTTGCCTCGGGGTGAGAGAAAGTGGAGCTGGATATGTCCTCCTAACACATGACTACTGGGGGAGATGTCATTCAAGATCTTTTATAGGCAGCATCGATATGTCACTGATGCATTAGGAAACTTTACTCACCCTGGCAATAAAAGCAGCTTTAGAAATAGACAGGTTTATTATGTTCACTCCTTTAAAATAAAATAAAAATGAAAGAAATGTGGCTTTCATCTTTCCATTTACTGAGAATATAAAAAAAAAAAAGTCATCTATCTGGACTTAGTTAAACTTCACCAAAAGAAGATGCTCAATCTAATGTCTGAAGAAATTATATTATATTATTATAAATAGGGACTATCGATATTGGCTTATTATCCAGTATCCGATATACCGATACTGTCCAACTCTTAAATCCCGATCAATATCAGCCGATACCGTTACATGTGCATGTTGTGTATAAGTTGGGTCATTAAAAAGTAAACACCGATAATTTCCAATATTTCATTTTAATGTCAATATCAGCCGATAATATTGGAAGGTGGATAATATCGGACCTATATAATTATATTTATTAATAATTATACAATTATAAGTTAATTGTCTATTTATAATAAATATATTAGGGCTGTCAAATAGTTAAAATGTTTATTCTGATTAATCCCAGAATAGCTGTGGATTCATCAGATTAATCACATTTCAAAATATAAACACCTAGCTTACAGTCTGCCGAAAGCTAGGTGTTGAATCTGAAATTGTAACCTCAACAACTGCCTCCCTGATGTTGAGACAGAGGTGCTTCAGTGAAATTAAAACTCTTCTTCTTTTTCTTCTTCTTCTTCTTCTTCTTGTGTTCTTTAAAGAAATCGCATATAAATTCCACAGATTAATCTCGGGGGTTAATTCGGGGTCGGCACACTTTGAAGTGGCCTAAGTAAGCTGCGCACTTCAAAGCTGTTTATTCGTTGGTGAAATGAAACAGCCTACCTAGTAGGGATAGGCGATGTGTTATCATGTACAATATACAGTCAAAGAAATTCCTCATAGTAAATATTTGTCATTCGCAATAAAAACAATAAATTCTGGTCGACACCAAACATGGCGGAAGGTGGAGGTGACATGCCGGAGGAGTTCCTTCCCAAAAGAGGCTCATTTTAAAATCTGCTTCAGTGGCTGACTTTTTAAAAAAAATAGTCAGTAGACACTTCAGGTAAAAAAAAAATAAAAAAAAGGTAAAAAAGTGTAAATTTATTATTATAAACTACTGTGATAGTAATACACAGTGTAATATAATATAGTGTAGTAGTATAATATATAATATAATATATAATATAATGTGAAATGATCAGTTGTGTATAATTGATATCATACAGTGT
>JBBBVU010000006.1:27664411-27676758 GCA_037177055.1 Atherinosoma microstoma | reverse complement strand
ATCTTATATATGCTTATTATTCCTGCAAATCAATTTCATTTTCTATTTTATTTTATTTATTTTTTATTTGAACTAATTTGTATATATACTTGCTATACTTGTCTTTATATCTTTTTATATTTTCACATTATCATATTCTTTTTATTTCATTGAGTGTATTACAGTGTTGGGTGTGGTTCATGGAACCTCAGTTTCCCTGAGGGAACTTCTCAAAGGGATCAATAAAGTTGTTTGAAGTCTGTATGACTCACTGATGTCCTCTGAAGTTGCAAATTTAAAAATATACCATCCCTACCCATGAATTTACTAGAAAACAGCTGTCACTTTCACTCATAGTGTGTGTACATGTCAGTGCAGGGTATTGATTACTTCAGAAGGAACCTTTCTATAAAAACTTCCTCTATATCCATACTACTGTCTTACTAAAAATGGAAAAATTGTTTTTTTTGTTTGTTTTTTAAAGGAAAATCTATAAACGGGTACTGTACAGATAATGTTTGTGTAATGTCATTTAAATGTGGACACCACTATTGATACCTAATCACACGTACACATCTACACACATATACACACACAAAAACTTTGGGATATTTGGCTTTTTGTATAATATCAGAATATACCTGAAATGCACTATAACCTTTACAGGTGACCTTTATTTGACTTCTCTAAGCTTTTGAGTGCACATGTGCAACTGTTCAATGTTTGAGTACCTGTTACACAACATGCTGTTCTCTAGTAAGATGATTTACTGCAAAAACAACAAGTTCGATGACATCTTGTGTTCAAACGTCCTCTTCATCATACTGTTTACATTTTGACATCATCAGGCCAAGAAATCACCTAACGCATGACAACTTATTGACACTAGCATTTTATGTTGTGGTATACTCACCACCATTGTCAGCTAATCTTTCAATAAATAGCTTGAGATGAAGGAATCACCATGATTCTACTTGCATGCCATATATTCATCATTCAATATCAGAGTAGCATGAATTTTATTAAGTTATTTATTTCTTTGTTGTAACTATGCTTCTTGATAATAAATCTTATACAATTGGAAAAAGTTTTTATTTCCCATCTAAATGGAGCCACAGTTGTAAGGAAAATGCACTTGTGTGATGAGCAGCAGAGTTTAGTATGTGGGTTGTGCCCATGAAAAACTTGCCAAATCTGCTATGATTCTTGTTTGGTGTCTTTTATTGGATTGGATGAGTGATGCCAGACATTTTGGCAATGTAACAGTTTATTCATGTAACAAACAGGGGTCTCAGTATCATCTGGAAGAACCATACACAGCCACAACACCCTGGTACCTCCTCCTCATACTGGTCACCAGCTTGGTCACACACTGCTCTGGGGTGCATCTTTTCTTATACAGTCACTGGGTGCATCCCATTCTTTTCCCAGCAGCCAGTGTGGTTGTGTTAGTCAGTCTGGCTCACACAGCAGCCCAAGCTGACACCACAAGTATTCAGTGGGGTTGAGGTCAGGACGGCAGACAGGCAGGAGTTATGAAGGGTAAAGTCATATTTTACAGGAACAGGGAATGTGTTTGGAGTTGTAACGCGACACCTGGTGGTAGGAATTTAATCTTGCACCTTACGTTCAGAAACTTCTTTTTAACGGTACAAACGTGCGGGTTTGTTATTTTAGTTACAAATTTGGATAAACAATAATTTTACGCTTAGATATCTGAATTTTTTTGTTTTGTTTTGTTTTGTTTGATTGTTTTTTAATCCCGTTAAAACCATTGACTTATATAGGTTTGAACGTGTCACGCTTGCTGCATTTACGTGCTGTTAGAAATTTCCCGAACGGCCCATGCCATTACATAATTCCCATGAGCGTAGATCTAGATGGATACATCTATCAACCCCGCAGTAGGGAGTGCAAAAACATCTGACAGTCCTGGAAGGCACCACGGTGTACGGTGTGGGCATGCGCATTAGTACCGAAAGAACAAACTACTGTGATTGACTGACGGAGGCTTCAGACGATCTAACCTGTCGTTTTTTCAGTTTTATTTCGGTGGCTGCCGTCAGTAAAACGACCATTTTCACTGGTGAGGTATTTACAGAACATGAATTTTTGTTTTTTTAAAGCCTTATATCAACATAAGTTCATCTTTACTTTGGGTTATTGTAGCTGCTAGCTAAGCTATCGCTAACAACCGGCTAATAGAAAGCCTTTGCGAAGCGACATTGGTTTCATGTTTATTTGTTTGTTTCACTTCCTGTTTTAAAGCATTTTTAGCATTTTAAACTATTGTTAAACGCTGGACAAGTGGACCAACGCTGCTGTTACACCAGCCTTACGAGAGACTTGGAGAGACATGATGGAGACTGACCTTACGTCACTCTGTCCTGTCAATGTAATTTATTGCTGATTGACTCCAGTTAATTTACTGTAAATCAGCGCTTCTTCAGTCACTAAACACTTAATCAGAGATCATACCATCACTGACACTGACCCAGTTCTAGCATTCTGTCTAAAATAACTTTAAATATATGTACAGTTTGATTTTCTTTGGGGAAATTTCCAAGTTAATTGCCTCATCCATTTGACCTAAAAAGCTGCAATTAACCTATTTCTGAGATGTTTCACAGCTACTGCTTTCTTGCACATTTTTATATATATGTGTGTTATGAGACGAGGGTTCTTGAATTTCTGAAATTCAAAGCTGGTGTAGCTGCTTTGGATTTACAGGTGTTTGACTTTTAGTCGTTTTTGTTCTTTCTGTTTTCCATCATCTTCTCCGAAGTCATACTTCGCAGGCTTGGTTGTGCAGTCTTTCACAGTTTATGACCTTTTAACATCTTTTATGGTGGTCTGCTGACCAAATTCTTGTATAATTTCTTCAGGTGTAACTACAGAAATGGCCCGTGGGCACCAGAAGTTCCAGTCCCAGCAAAAAAATGCCAAAAAGCAGGCAGAGATCAAGAAGACCAAAGGACATGACCAGAAGGCAGCGGCTAAGGCTGCTTTAGTTTACACGTGCACAGTGTGTCGGGTATGTGCTCAAGTTGAAAAAGGGAACATCAAACCATAACGTTGGGATCAAATGGAGTAGATGGGAAGCTGTGAAAGAGGTTATCTTTTTTTTCTGGGGTTGAGGACATTTGATTGTGCTAAGATAGGAGTGCATTGTTTATCGTTGTAAAAAAATCTACATCAGTAAGCAATGTGCAGTTGACCCGGGGCAAGAACAGTTTGCTGTGTGTCACAGTTTGTAATAACAGGCGACCAACACAATGAACAGATAATCATCTTGAAAGTGCAAATTAAGTCACAAGGATAGTATTTATTATCAAGTTTGGCTTTATAGGAGAGCAAGGGTTTGTTCAAGGATTTTATGATAAAGAAAGGAAAAAATGGACGGTTTTATATTTTTCAAAAGCCATAAAAAATATTTTTTTCGAGTGTAAAACGTCCCTGGTTGAAGATCTATGCTGCTCATTTGCCTTCAACACATCAAACATAGAAGCATGTGAGATTTATGATCATTCCCTTCAAATGAATTTGTAGCTTCTTTCTTCCTTGAGAGTTTTTTCTTCAATTTTTTTGCTCATTTTGCTTTGTGCACACAGAACCTTCATGTAGAAAACACAAGACACCTAAAACCTGCTGCTTTTCTAATTAATCTTTTCCTCTTTTTTTTTTTTCTTTTTGTTTTTCAGACGCAAATGCCAGACCCGAAGACTTTCAAGCAGCACTTTGAAAGCAAGCATCCAAAGTCCCCAATGCCCCCAGAGTTAGTTGGCGTCGAGGCCTAATAGACCCACGTCTCTCAGTATATGACCCTTGATGCTGATTCAGGACAGGCCTCTACTCTTTGAGTGTTTCAAATCTCCAGCTGATGTGTTTTATGCAGGGATGGTACTTACCCTCTTGCCTCCCCCCCACCCACCTTTTAAAATATGATCCATGGCCAGCACTGAAGGACTGAAGCCACACAACAGACAGCTACCCTCTCTTGGCTTGCACCAAAAAAAAAACAGAAAATGTACATGTTTCATTTTTGATTGTATGCAATATTTGCAGTATCTGATGAGCTCAGCTCTGATGGGCTCTGCCACTGCTACACCACCTCAGGTCCCCAAAGTTGATGATCCTTGGCATCCAAATCTGGCATATTCGATTGTAGAATTTCTTTTTGTTTTTTTGGGAGGAGATTTACTTGTGTTGCACCAGATTTGGGCTCATTATGACAGTTTATTAAAAATGCTATTGGAGTGTGTAATGTGCATTGAAGGGCACATTTAAAAGCACTGGTGAGTTTTTCTCTTCTTTTTTTTCTGTTCACCTCCAACCTGCACTGATCTTTTTTCAGTTTTTATGTTTTTCTACCCTAGAGAGACGTTTTAACAAACTGTACTACACGGGTATTGAAATTGCTCATAAGTAGCCCTTATATTTTCATATGGTCATGTCCTGTGGAGCTACCTTGTGGGCAGCAGAGTAGTAAATAAATTGACCAGAGAGGGCACTGCAGGTCCAGTTACACAAACCTTTCCATGACTGAACCATTGAACTCTGCTGCATATAGCATTTCATTTTCTAGAAGTGGTCTCTTAGTTGAAGATAATAGTTAGAAGAGGGTGTTGTGAATGATAATGCTCACCCTGTTCCCCCCAGTTTGTCCAACGTTTGGGGCATATTTCTGCACGACTGTAGTTTTTATAAGAATTTAGTTCAGCATTCCTTCTTGCAACAACCCCCCCACACACACACACAAACACACAGTCATGATGGTGCAGAAGTATTTCCCTCTGAACCTGCATTAAAGTCTAAATTGTATTAAACTGTAAGTTAGCTTGAGTCTTATTTTTGTATTAGTTTGTGTTTCTCTCCTTTTTTTTGTATTAGTATCCTATCATAGCATGCTAACAGAAAGTTAATTTATAGAAAGGAACTATTTTCAATATGTTTTGACCTGACGAGTCTACAACCACTGACATTGTATCACTGTGCTAAAGTCTGGACTGACAACCAGCCATGTTTTTACTTTTGTAATAATCATATCTTTGTCTCCGCGATGTGACGTATAGCCTTTTAATAAAGGTATTTTATATTAACTTGTGTTTAGTGTCATTCTTGAACATAAAGTAGGCATTTGACATTTGTGTAGACAGCCACATGTATAATGGTTTACCCTTTTATTATGAACATATGTCATTAATAGCATGATTCATAAACATCTAGAAAGGTGGCTATTTAATGTGATGAACCATGTCCTTGTGTGAGAACTCCACGCTCCATGAAGCTCGTTTGATAATGAAAGTTTATTAGCTGAAAGAGTACAAGCCTTATTGAGATTCCTAGAACTCTGCTGAACGGGTTATTAACACAGCTGATGGCAAAACACATTTCTACTTCAGTGGCAATGTTACTGGAACAAAGAGTAATCTCCGCTCCTCACTATTAATCCCCTTGTCCTTGTTGCTATAGAACCAGGATGTCAAACTCATTTTATTTCAGCGCAATTTCATCTTAAGTGGGCTTGTCCAGTAAAAATTACAGCATAATAATAAATAATAAATCAAAATGTTTTCCTTTTAGTGGAAAGTACAAGTACATCATCAATTTGTTAGCATTTAATGAACTATCCCTGGAGAAAACAAACAGTCTGAGCATGTCTTGAGTAAAAATAAGTGCAGTTTCAACAATATTTCAAGTCAAACTTTATTTATAGAGCACTTTTCATGTATAGGAGCAGCACAAAGTGCCTTACATGATAAAAACAAAAGTTTTAGCATCTTAAAAACACACCCAAGTATCATCTATGAAGTTTCTATCTTTTCTAAGTTTCCGTCAAAGTTTTTAATCATCTAGAAAGTTTCTAGTTTCGCTTTGCAGGTGTTCCATGCTAGCAAGCAGATGGAAACAAACCGGCCATTCTGAACGCGCACCGTGGCTGATTCAGCAAGGAAACATCAAGAAGACATCATTGGAGGAAGAGAAGAAACAACAGAGACGGAGCAAAAGATAAAACGAGACAAATATTTTTTTTTACTGTCTAAAGAGAGCTCACAGTACAGGTAGGATGCAAGATAGATGCCGAATTAGCCATCGATAGGGGGCGCGTCACTGAGAAAATGGCAAAATTTAAGTAAGAAAAAAAAGATATAACAATTTATCCCCCTGCCTTGGAAATATTTTATATTTAAACAAAAAATTTAATCTCAGGTGAACACATTTGAAATTACTGTTAAAGTCCTTCTGGACGGCCGGTTTTGGCCCCCAGACCATACGTTTGACATCCCTGCTCTAGAAGATCTGAGTTGCAAGAGACATTCACATTGATGTCTATGAAATATATGAGCTTGAAAAAAGAAAAAGAGATCCCAGATATTTCTGGTAGAGAACTCAGTATTTTTTTGTGAAAGTGTCTGTGTGTGTAATGTTGAACCTTTACAGAATAACAGGTCATTAACCTCACTAGTTCAGTGGATACAGTGAAAAGTACCTGTTTAAGCCTTCACTGCTTTGTTCTCACTCTATTAACCAACGAGGAAGCCGTCCTTATCCTGTGACTATGTAAACGGTGCAATGAGCATTATCTCCTACTGGGCCAACTGGTTTTATGAACAGGTCTTTTAAAAAACTTGTTACAGCCTGAAGAAAAGTGCAGTCCTTTTTCCCCACCCTCCACCGAAGCCCTGACCAGCTACAAGATGAAGGCTTTAGTTTTACGAAGTGAAAGAGCAGCCAAAGTAAACTGTTAACAAAAACAGGAAAAACTGTTGCAAGTAGAAAAAAAGACAAATTAATTTCTATATATTAATATTCATCAAATCGAGCTGTTTGCATTGTTTGTGTTATGTTTAATTAAAAATAAATAAAACGTTTAAATGGTCACCGTGCTTAAATATGGACACATTAGTGGTTTTGAGCTCTCGGTTGCCTTGTTAGGGCTTGTTCCATGTCATCACTTACAAAAGACCTTACATGAATAATGATGAACTTCCAGGTAAACCCGCACACATATTACACTGATGCAGGATTTATGAGAACCCAAACTTTCCAATGTCCTCATCTTAAAAAAAGTTTGCCAAATGACATGTAAACGAGCATTTTAGAAAGTCCTGTAACGACTGAGTTCAAATGTGATGAAATTATTCCAACATTTGCTGAATTTTAGGGTTATAGAAAGAATTTTTAGTTTGTGGATACGTTTTCTAGTTTACAGATAGGTTAGAATTAATATTTAGTAAGAGCAGTTTTGCAGTAAATTAGAAATAATTGCAATTCACACCATTTCCCGGCTGTTCACTTGCTGCCCTTCACTGAGTTTTATCAAGATAAAACCAGTCAGACACACGGTATATCTTTAAAGTTATAAGGTTGAAAAATGAAAATAATCAGCAAATAATGAAAGTGTCACAATTTTTATAGTTTTGAAAACTAAAAAGATTTCATGTTGGATGAATAGTAATACTGAGTAGAGTTTCTAATGAACAACAACATGCTGTATAAATGATGCGAAGAAGGATCTTTTTTATTAAACAGAACCTAAATTAAGATTATTTCAAATCCCTTTAAAGATAGATAATAATTGGCTTACATAATATTTACATTTCAATAATATTATAGAGTATTCTTAGAATTAAATGTTGTATTCTGCAACAACAGAGACAGATTTCTTCAAAAATTAGCATCAGCACAATGCTAAAAGCACCTCATTCCAATTATTAGGATTATTATGGGAGTTTTCATGCTTCAAAAGGGAAATAAAATGTCTAATTATTTGGGGGAAAAAAACATAAAAGTTGATTGTGATGAAAGAATTTCTTCTATAATGTAGTAATGATCATAAACACACACAAAATAAATAGATAATAATAATAAATGGACCAAACAGGACACAACCTTGTGGTTTTTGCCTTGGTTCTCACAGACTTAAATATTCAAAATTAGTAACCAGATCTCCAAAGGAAAGTGTTTGCAATATGTACAAAGAAAGCCAAAGAAGACGAAGGCTTTTGCTCAAAGTAAAAGTTAAAATACCCAAACAAGGATGAAATAGGGCTGTGTGGTGGTTGGCGTGTCCCCCCCGGTGAATGTTTGGGTTCTCTTCAGCTACTCCGGCTTCCTCCCACAGTCCAGAAACCTGCATGTTAGGTTCATTTGTGATTCTAGTGGTTGTTTGTCTGTGTGTTGGCCTTGTGATGGACTGGGAATCTGTCTGGGGTGTTCCCTGCCTCTCACCTGATAGCAGCTGGGGTAAGATCCAGTCCCCCCCCCGACACACTGAACAAGATTTCCTTTTTCTTTTTTTAATGAAGTGGAAATTACTTTAATAATCCCAGTGGGAATTGGTCATTCTTCATCATAATGATTTTTTAACTGTAATAATTAAAATAAAAAATACTATCTTTGCCCTTTACTAGCGGCAAACATTTACAATTTACCATTGTTCCAGCATACAGAAGCTTGGTTATATTTGAGTGTTCATGCCTTGCATGTGCCTGTGCATGTGCTTTCAAGACAGGGTTGATGGGCTTAGTAAAGACTCGCCTAACTGGTTTTCTAAGGCCTTTAGTCATCATTTAACTCCTTATTTGCTGAACTGCGTGGAATACCTCTGGTTTGGTTTCACCCTCTCTAAACCACAAATGAAACAGAAACGAGACATTTTTTTTCTTCCTTTTGCCCTAGTGCCTGAGCAATGCTACACCCGATACTATCTGATCTGCCCTTAAATAGGTTACAAGCTTGAAATCTTCGCCCAAGGGGAAAACATGTGACAAGGCAAAAATAGCTTCACTCTCCCCTTGGAAAGCAACTAGAATGTAGAAATAGTAGGTTCCATTAGGCAAGATGTACTGTAGATGTGTCCTGTGTTCTAATTTGTGATGCCCTCAGCATCTCCAGCAAATATGTAAATTTACAATATCTAATTTGGAGACATATCATGATGGTTGGTTCTTTAAAGGGTAAAAATATGACGTACACAGCTCACTGTTCCCATTTCATCGGGGCGCCATTCAAAAATGTCTGATTTGGCATGTATATGGTAAGCATACCTGTAGCCACTATTCTAATTAAAAACGGTGATTTATAGTAGGTTAAAGGTTTGTATCTAAATGGGGGGACCCTTTTGTTATGGTTAATGTTTGGCTTTTGCTTAATAAAACGTGATTAAATTAATTAGAAATACCTTTAGTATATCAATCTTGTAAATATATTATTTTATATGACAGAGGTCGCCAATGGAATTAATGTCAATAGAAAACAACAACTCCCATCATGCTTTGTGTTTGGTTGCCATGGTGAAGTTTGACGTCAGTCCTTCTTTGCTCCGGCCGTGTCTTGGACCGGTGTGATTGGAAGGAAACCCCGTGGACTGCATTCATTCGGACTGTCTGAAAGAATCAGCTGTACCTTGGTACGCCGACATCTGCCACTACTCAGGTATGAAACCACTACAGTTTTTTTTTAAATATTCTCTTGGGTATGAATAATGTATTCAAACGTAATTAAATTTAGAACGAAAAAGGAGCTTGTGATGAAATATCTTCATTATCTCCGGCTTGCTGGTAGGGATGCGTGGAGCGGCGACGCTTACCAAACTCAAGAACAATGGCTAGCTTAGCTAACATTACAGTTTGGGATGTGTCTAATGGCTGGTTTCAAACGGGAACATTAGGGTGGAAAGGGAAGGCGTGTCAATGTTGGAGGCTGAAGCTCTCGTGGTACGGGTTAACAACGTTAAAGCTGTTAACTAAAGTAATATGTTCGTTCATTGGGAAAGTGTGTTTGTAGTTGATTCGAGGAGACAATTGTGTGGAAATGTATTTGTTCCGATGGATTAACCGCTAGCGCTAATAAATGTGATATTTTATGTACAATTTTAATCTCGGTCTATGAGACAAAACGCATTCACGACACAGCGGTTGCAATAGGTTTACTTTTTATTGTTAGGTATCAATTACATTGTGATTTAAACGAAGTAGACGTAATTTTTTATCACCAGTCGGGCTGATATTTAGCTAAATTTGATTATATATTGTGTATAGATTTTTTTTTTTAAAGTATTGCATTATGTAAGGAGACACATTTGGGATAACAATCACAGAAAGTCGCATCATGTTGAACTGTCTGACTCGAGGGCTTCTGTTTCAGGAAATAGTTGGCGCCATACTGGAATCTGGTCACGCGGGCCTAGTTGTAGACGGCCGTTTTAATATATTGTGCTTTTTCTGTCTCCAGAAATTTGCATGGGGCTTCATGCCTATCGCTTTTGGGCCAGTATCTGCCAGGAAGTACTGACCTTAATCATTGTGTGCCACGTCCAAACGCACTTTTCATACTTTAGTTTCCGCTTGTTGGGCAAGCCACAGGTACAGGGGATGGGTGTGGCGCGTGTTCTTGAGAAAAGAGGGGCACGTTTACCCTGGAGGCCGACCAACTATACTAGATCAAGTATCTGTACCGAGACTGCAGTTTGCATTATTTTAGCAAGTAGTTGTCTATTTCCATGCAAATTTAACTTTTAAAACTTTTTGTTGCGCTTTCATAAGCCAGTTAAAAAGTGCATTCAACCGAGCCAGATGGAGTCTGGCGAGCTTCTCCACAGTCAAGGTTAAATGGAGTAGATATGGATTATATGGAGGAAAACATGATTTTGAAATATGGTGTGATGTGGTTGGAAAAAAATAAAGTTGAAAGAAGATAGTTAATTGTCGCTCTGACTTTCCCACACTTCCAGACTCATACCAGGATTGTTAGGTAATGCATTATTTTAGAAAGTGGAGAAATAATGGATTAACAGCTACATGTTCACATATAGGTAAGTAAATTAGTCAATTTAAAGAATTCAGCTTGGAAAATTGAGATTTATGCAGACACTTATATAATACATAGATTAAGGGTGCATTCACGTCTGTATAGTCTGGGACACTTAGTTAGACCTGGCTGGGAATTTGGAAAAAATTTGCACCTTTTTGTTTGCGTCTCAAACTGCCCAAAAATCATCACGCAGTTACAACAACTGCTCGCCAGGCAACAACATTCCTCGAAACTACCACTGACCACCAAGAAGAAGTATCCGGCTCATTGATTGGCCAGAGACTCAGAATTTATTTCTCTAGAATCTGTATGAGCAGCAGGAGAAGCCGCGAACTACACAGCATGTTGCTCTACAATGGGACCTACGTCTCTTCCTCTTGGTTCACAGGATGGTCCGTTTGCTTTAAACACCGGCAACGACCTGCACCAAGCTTCACTTGGAAGTGAATTGAGACTCCTGGTTTTCAAGCTTGAGACTCCCTTCTCACACTACTCCAAACAAACCGTACTATCTGTGGAAGTGGACTAGGCATAGAGCTGTCTTCGAGTGTCTGCTCCATATGTAAGACTCAACAATGGAAAGTATTTGGTTGGATATATTAAACCCGGTTCTTTATTACACCAAAAATAAACATTTGGGTGAACAACACTACTGTTGGTGTTTGGACATGTATGAAATGACAGGTATTTTGAGAGGGGGTCGTGAGAGCCATGGGGGAAATTTTGAGAGCAGATCCATCTGGAATGAGCCACTGGCTGGACATTTATAGAAGAAATGTGGAACAAATGACCTACAGTCAATGACTTAAAATGGAGTTGTATGCTGTAAGATGGGCAAAATGGCATCTTTATGTGAAGTAGTTTGATTGTTTTTGTAGTTCTTCATACGATTGGTTTTGTTTTAGAGTAAAAATAAAGATAAAAGAAGGTTACCCATGTGTCTTTCTGGGCTGTGCAGCCTCTTTGAGTCAAACCTTCACTCTTTACTCGCACAGCTGCTCTGTTTCTCAACATGTTTCCCTATTTTTGACTGGAAAGTTACACCTTCACCAAAAACCATAACAATTCTTTTATTTTCACAGTTCCATATGGGTTATAAGATGTGAAAAACTAGCTTTCTTTTCTGCATCTCAGGATGGGTTTGAACGTGCTCCACTGCATGAACTGTGAAATGGAAAAAAGTGATTGATTCTGTGCGAGCCCGCTGGGTATTTTTTGATGGGTCAAACGGATGTAGGCTATTGATGTGATGATAAATCAGGGGTGTTTTTAAAGGTTATGTACATACAGGCCATACCCTTCTCAAATCACCACTGTTGGATTTATTCTTTAATCTTAGTGCAACTACATCTGTGCTTGTTGCTTTTTAAACTCAGACATTTCTAATTTATTCTTCAAACATAATCACAGCTGAGCTTTGTGTTTTATATATCTGATTTCTCATTCTTTTTTAAATTAAAATATTTCTACTCAAAGTGTTTAACCTTCAGTTGACCTTTTTTTTTTTTTTTTTTTTGGGGGGGGGGGGGGGGGGGGGGGGGGGGGGGGGGGGG
>JBBBVU010000006.1:27652498-27664311 GCA_037177055.1 Atherinosoma microstoma | reverse complement strand
AGATCTGATTTCTCATTTTTTTTTAAATTAAAAGATTTCTACTCAAAGGGTTTAACCTTCAGTTGACCTTTTTTTTCTTTCTTTTTTTCCCCCCCCCCCCCCCCCTGCTTTCCATTCTCAAGCGAGCAGTCATGAGCGAGGCACCTCAGAAGGAATTGGTACAAAAGGCCAAGTTGGCCGAACAGGCAGAGCGTTACGACGACATGGCCGCTGTGATGAAAGCGGTGACAGAGGACACCGACCAGCTCTCGAACGAGGAGCGCAACCTGCTGTCTGTGGCCTACAAGAACGTGGTGGGCGCCCGTCGCTCCTCCTGGCGTGTGGTGTCCAGCATCGAGCAGAAGGCAGAGAACAGCGAAAGGAAGCAGGCCATGGCCAAAGAGTACCGGGAAAAAATTGAAAAAGAGCTGATAGACATCTGCAATGACGTTCTGGTGAGAATGGTTTCATAGGACAGCAAATATTGACTTAAATCTTAATTGGCTTTTTCCCCCTTCTGTTAGGGGAAAGTGTTTATATTGTAGATAAAGTTTCCAGTTAATTTTTTAATTCATGGGGAATCCAATACAACAGAGGTAAAATTTCTGGGTGTTAGTTTTTTTTCTGTGCACTTAAAGCTAAAAGATGGATTAACTTTCATTTTGGGTTCAAGCATACTCCATCCATGATGGATAAATACATAGTATGTTATAATGATTTTATATTTTTATCTAGCACTTTTCTAAACGTTAGAGCTTCACACAGCAGCAATAAAATCAAGTAAAAAAAAACAACTTAAACACAAAAATAAAATCGTAGCACAGTAATGCACTCCACAGATAAACAATGCAGCCCGTCCTGTAAGCATTTAAGGTGGAATTAGTCTGTGCTGAAATTAAATTTGTGTAATGATGATGACCTAGCCATCCAACAAAAAAGTATAAAGGAGGTATTTATTTTATGGGCCAGTGTACAGTATCCCACAGTTCACAACTACTTGCTTGGCTAACTCAATAAATCCTATCTGCTGTTATTTAATAACTTCAGTGATTACAACTCATTTTATTTAGTCTTTTCTGTGTATTTTTACCACTTCAGCTATCAGCAGTACCTGTACTTCACTGCTCTTCTCTCGGGTTGTGTATTATCTGCCCGGTGATTACTCTCAAAGTCTTAATCCTATAATTACAGAAACTGACCTACCAGCATTCTGCGTCGCTGACATCTACATCAGCCAGCAGTCTTATGGAGGCTGAGGCAGATGCATGGTAGTAAAACAGGCAGAAGAGCAATGCTACAATAAGGTTGATGTATGCTTTAACTGGTTTGAAGATATATCCAGCTGACATTAAAGGTTAAAGAAACAAATTATTCACATTATTCAAGTTGCTCTGTAAAGTAGTTGTACACCTGAGGAACCCAGGTGGGATTAAGACCTGAAGTTGCCCCTTTACATCAGCAGATTCAATTTATTCTCTACATTATTGATGAAATCTTTCCAGCTAAATAAAGACAACTCATTTAACTTTACATGTACTATATCACAGATTAATTCATGAAAACATAATCTATATGTATCGTAGTTCTTAGAATATGCTTTTGGGTTTTTTCTTGTTTGCATCTTGTAGAATTTGTGCAAACATTGGTGAATTAGATCTCCAGGTCTTATACTGCTTATGCAGATCATTAAACGGCTGAATTGTACAACCTGACATAAATTAGGTTTACAATGTGTCTCTCACACAAAGAGATCTGTCCAGAAGCCTAACCTGTTCATTTCTTTTGAATTAAACGAGTATAAAGTCAGAATCAAATACAATGTGCAGTTAAAATGAGTTTCATTTGCTCTGTACATTACCATAGTGATAGTCTGATTTTAGCTGTGCCCTTGCCAGTGGCCCAGTTCTACATTCAGATCCCAGAGGGCTTCCCTGGTCCCTCACACCGGTTTTTAAAAGCATTCAGCAAATGCAGGCTTTGTAAGCCTTGTTTATTCCATTATGCATGTAATATGCAAATATGCCGAAGAGGTTCTAACAAAGACGACCTTACAAAAATCACTGTTTCATAATCCGTTTTGAATGCTAATCAGTGTTTTAAACATCACATACTGGAGTTTTTATAGAGCGCGCCAGCTTTTTCTAAGAACAAATCCGTCCACTTTCTTGTGATTTTGTCCATCTATAGACCCAGGCTTAGTTGATTATACTACGTTCACTCTGAGAGGAGCCTTAATAGATTATACCGTCAGTCCAAACAAAAGAATTAAGAAGTTTTGTTTATTTAAGAGATCTGGGCTGTGTTTCCTTATGCTGTAAGGTTACATTTTAACTCTGCAGGACGGTTGTCTTCTGTGGCTACAAGGAAGAAAAAATCCTTAACCATTTTGTTTAAGTTTATCTGTTAAGCCATCAAGGAATTGATTATTCTCTTGAAAATATCGATGCCTCTTTAAGAGCAGCACTTAATCCTCTTTGTCCCGTGGTACTTAAACATAGCAGATGATAGTTTTTTTTTTTTTTGCACTTTTTTGTCGTACAGTAAGGAACTCCGGCCACTGAACAGTTAGATAAACTGTTATCCTCAGAGTTATATGAGCAGTCTATATGAGGGTGCAGGCTTGTGCTGTAGAAGCCGCGCTGGGCTCTGAGTGACCTACTTCCTCATCAGGAGTTCAGCAGCCTCTCTCTCTCTCTCTACCCCCACCAGCTTTCATCCATACTTCCAATCCTACCGCCTCTCCCCCACCATCCTTTTCCTCTCTCGGCTGTCTTGACTCCGTTTGTCTGTAAAGCCCATCCCTTTCTCCTCCTCCCTCATGCTTTCATGTTATCCACATAGATCCACCCCCCTTCAGTGGTCCCTGAAGCATCTGTGATGTAGCTCAGCCAAAATCTCAGGCTGGAGGCAACTGGAGGTAGCCAGTTCGCCTCTACACTTAAATGGATCTGATGAGGAATTATGCCTTGAAACTGGCTATGGTGTTCACATAAACCAATTGAATGACAATCTGTGGACAAGTGATAGCAGGTGGTGGATGAGTAGCAGTATGTTTTTAAACGTTATCTTTTCATTAACAGGGTCTTTTGGACAAGTATCTCATTCCCAAAGCAACTGCAGCAGAGAGCAAAGTCTTCTATTTGAAAATGAAAGGGGATTACTACCGCTACCTGGCTGAGGTGGCTGCCGGAGACGAGAAGAAAGGTACACTTTGTAGACCTGTTCAGATGTTACATGTGAAACATTGCAGGCATTAATCTGTCGAAGGGATGGTAAGGTTATCATTAGCTGTGTTTCCATTACCCCTAGAATTGTGCAAAACCAAACTATTGCAGTAAAACACTGGAAATGGAAACTACACTTTGAAAAACCTCTAAAATATCACTAAAATGTTTTTACACTCATGAGTTGGTTTTTCCAGACGTGTCAATCTAGAAGTATATCACAGAAGTGTAATGGAAACACTTTTTTTGTATTTACACGTCACTGGACGTGTACTGGGAGCAAGTTGCCAGTTTGTAAAGGGCAATAGCCGCTAGCTTCCGGGTAGGAGCTGCCTCCAGAGGGCATGAAATGTCTAGTGACACAACGGGTTCAATGGCATCTCACAGCTCATACAACGCATTCTGAATCTGCTCCCGTATGTACGGACTTTGCCTCTGAACTATCAGCTGCTGCTTCAGTCAGCTGATGACGACAGCGCCAACAGCAGTAGTGAAATATGCTCCATCCGAATACGATTGAGTGGTCAAAATTTGTGTAGAAATTTCAGATTCCCCCGAATCACACCCAAACTATAACAACCAAAAGTGTAAATGTGTCTCATCAATCTATTTATTCACACTTGACTTATTTGTTACTGTGTTCACATTGTTTACCAAACCAGCTTTGTTTATAAAGCACTTTAAAACAAAGCTGAACAAAGTCCTGTACAATAATAAAATCATGATACAAACAGATGTAAAAAAATAACCCATCACATTAAAACCAATTAATAAGAATAATAATGGGTTTAAGATGAGTTTTAAAAGTGGACCGTGAAAGGGCGTTTCTAATGTGCAGAGGCAGGAGAAGATCTTGTCCCCTCTGAGCTTCTTCCTGGACCTCGGTACTTGCAGGAGCAGCTGGTCGGCCGACCTGAGGGACTGAGGAGGTGTGTAGGGGTGAAGAAGCTCAGAGGCAGGGCAAGACATTTAAGCATGTAGGAAACCTGTTGTGGGGTCTCTGAGTTTCTGTTCAAGTTATTCTTGAGCTCGTTGCCCTCTAGTGGCGGTTTAATTATACAGAGGTTGGTTTATCTCAATACTATTATAGGCTTGACTGTCTCGTTGTAGAGATTAAATTATAAGGTGAGGCCTTGAATAACGTTTTTATGCAGATTTTCCAGCCGTGGTAACTGAGATCTTATTTTCAGTCAAGACATTTAAATTACTCATTTTCTCAATAGTTCTTAATTAAATGTTGTTAAATGTTTGGTCTCTCTTATGTAAGTTCTGTCTATTTTCACATTTTAGTTAAAAATGAGAGGACATTTGACACAAACTAACATGTGTGAATAGCTGCTGTAATAAAATATGCCAAACGTGCCCAGCTTGATCTATCTAAATCTATCTCGGGGGAAAATATTTAATAAAGTTGCTTTGCATCTGTGTTTTAATGATTATTTATATGCACACAAACCAAGATTCATTTCCTGCACACTGTGATGTCTGACACTCACTTTAGTTTTCATCATTTTAACAAGTTTGCCATTTTTCCTGCTTTCTCTCCCTCCACAGCCATTATTAAAGACTCTCAGAGCGCATACAAACAGGCCTTCGATATCAGCAAAGAGGAAATGCAGCCCACACACCCAATCCGTCTCGGCCTCGCCCTTAATTTCTCTGTCTTCTTCTACGAGATCCTCAATTCACCCGAAGAAGCATGCCAGCTGGCCAAACAGGCAAGTTCCCAACGTCTAAAGAGGATGTTTAAACTGGGATAGCACATGTATTCTGCTGCTTTTGTCTTTTGTGTGCTTCAGACTGTTTTTAAAATGTCCCTTCAATCTTTTAGGCTTTTGATGATGCCATCGCAGAGCTGGACACACTGAGTGAAGAATCCTACAAAGACAGCACACTAATCATGCAGCTATTGAGAGACAACTTGACAGTAAGTTGCCTTTTCTTTTACAAAAAGCACCAGCTCAGATGACATAAGCAATTTATGTTAATTATCAAAAGAAGTCATTTAAATTATGTCTGGATCAGTTTCCCAGAACCAGTGGTGATTGTTTCACAAGCCTAATTTACGCACACAATATTCAGAAGACTTATGAAGGAACCAGAAATATTCACCACTAATCAGCTGAAGCTGAATTATTAAGAACATGAATTGATAACCAGAGTTATTAATGCACTGAAACTACAGATGTTCAAGAAATACTCTAGAAAAAATCCTTAAGATACTTAGTCTCATGCAATTTTATCACATTTTTGCTTATATTGGTATGTTAAGATGTGAAATTTTACTTTTATTATTAAAGTTGGTGATAAAAGAAGGCATAGGTAAACAGACTGGCACACTACTGTCCTCTTATTTATCCATACAAATCACAGTTTGTACAATGAGGTTGGAAACATATTTCTTTCGTAAAGGTCCAGTGTTTTCTGTGTTAAAGCAGATAATAAAGGAAGCACTGAAGCACATTTTCCTTTACAATCCAGGGAATTTGAATGGTTCCTATCATAGCTGCTTAGAAACTTCCAGGTCCTTTTATTCAATTAGAAATCTGTCTAAACAAACAAACAAAAGACTACTGGATCAGAAATAAAAATATTTTTGCATGTTTTCCCATGAATGCGTGGGTTTTCTCCAGCTTCCTCCTACAGTCTGAAAACATGCAGATTGGGTAATTCATGGTGTGAGTGTGATGGGTTGTTTGTCTCTGTGTTGGTCCTGTGATGGACTGGCGACCAGTCCGTGGTGTACCCTGCCTATTGCCTGCTCACTGCTGAGATGGGCTCCCGAGTTCCCCATGACCTTGATTGAGAATAAGCAGTATAGAAAATGAATGGATGACAGAACTATGGTGGAAAATCAAACCAGTTCTTTGCTGGTTTTTTATAGAACCAGTCATTTAAAAAAATGTGCAATGATATTATTTGCAATGAATAAAATTTGATGTTTTCTCATACGTAGGAAAACTTGCATGTTGAACTTTACGGCTTTTTCTTAAGTTAACACAAGGGCTGGGCCGACTCGTCGCGATGCGGCATGTGTCAATTCATAAATATTCCAAAATGATTATTTTTCTGAATAATGAAATGACGGGAAAGTGTAGCAGGAAATAAGTCACAGGTGTCACCCAGACATTTTAGGGGGAAGGACAGCTGGCCTGCCCTCATAAAGGGTGGTAAACTAAGTTACTACAGAGGGCGGCAGCTGGCCTTTCAGCCACCGAGATTTACTCGTCGTTTAAGGCCAAAAGAAAATCTAGTAATCTATAAACAAGCATCCCCCCCAGGTTAGAGGAGAATAAACCATGTTGTAGCGCCTAACTGTTGTTAACATGTTCTTCCTGTAGATGCCTTGGAAAAATATGAACATATGAAAAAAACGGATGTGTGTTGGATTTATTCATGGTTAGACATAAAAGATAGCTGTTAGCATCTACATGGAGCAGGCATCCTGGACCGCTAGAGTCCAGTAGCTTATGAAAGCACAGCAGTGTTGGGAACACTTCCTTTAAATAGGCACTGCTGTTTCACTGTTTAGGCAGTTGTTGCACGAGTGTCGTGCAGCATATCGCAATGAAGGTAAACTTTCGATATACTGTCCAGCCCTATCACTTGGGTCATCCAAGATGTTTGAAACATCTGAAGCAGGGTTGCTGGACTGGACTTGGGCACACCTGATCTAAAGATTCAATGAGGAGAGAAAGTTTTTAAGTCCTCTAAGTGAATATCCGTTGTATGGGGACACTAGTGTGACAAACCAGTGGTAAATTATGCAATCTTAATTTTTTTAAAAGCAAATATTGACTCATCTCTCTCTTCTTGCTGCTTCACCTTGTCCTGCTTGTCCTGTCTGTCCTCAGCTGTGGACTTCTGATAACCAGGTGGAGGGAGAGGACACAGAGGAGCCCAGAGATTGAGCCAGATCCCCGTAGTCATCCCTGTCTGCCTGCCATCGTCCTGGGTCATCTTCATCATAATCATAAACACTGAGACACCTCATCGACATCCAACTCTGTCCATATTTTTCTGGCTAGGTCTCCACTCGTCTCACTCCTTTCAGTTCACTATTGTTTCCGTAGTAACTGTGGGGTAAATGGGATGGGTGGGGAGGATAGGTTTTTACACGGTTTGTTGGGAGGGTTTATGTGCGGTGGGGTTGGATGCTTGGCTGTTGACCTTTTCCTGAGTCGGAGCTGTAATGGTGTAACGGAGTGAGAGGTACATGCAAGTTTGAGGGGTTTTTTGGGGGTCACTATGGCTGCTGTTTGAGAGTAACCTCAGCTTTTGGAGTGACATCCATGTTTTCTCAAACCGAAGCCTGCTCCTCACACCAGGCCAGACGTCATCTGTTAGCCTGTACTACAGAAGAGGTGGACAGCGGTGGTGTATTTGGGAGAGATGGAGGGCAAGATTTTATAAAGGTTACATTCCATTTACTGTCATTTATTCAACCTGCTACATCATGGTTTCGTTATTTTTTATTTGCTTTATTTTGGGGGGGGGGGGCAGGGCTGCTTTTTCTATATATCAGTTATGAGGTATAGAAAATTTGAACAAAAGAGCACACAAGCTTGTATTGTTGCTGTTTTGTATGAGCACGGCAGCAAGAAAAAAAAACTTTGTGCAGTTTCTGCTTTTTCAATTTATTTTTGTTTTTTCTTTCCTCTTTAATTCTCCATTTTTCTTTAAAACTTGCCTGAAGTGTTGAAGGGGTAGTTTCTGGAGTAGTAAGGAAGGTGGTTGTTGGACTGGTTAGACTGGTTTCTCTCTTGAATTTTCATACTGAAAGCACAAGCATAACTGTTATTTTGGGGGTAAATGTGTAATTTCATGTAAGTGGAATTAAAGATAATTAACAATTTAAAAGATTCAGATTGTCCTTTTTTCCCTTTTCTTTTTTTTTTATAGTCAAGTAATTCTGAATTTGTAATAGCCCATGGCTTTTTTTTTTCATTTATCCCAAAATGATCTAAAACTCATTCGACACAGTTAGTTTGAAAACCTCCGTTTTGCTTTATTTGATAGGAACGTTTTCCATAGTTACAACCTTTTTATAGGAGGATCTAAAGCTGGAACCAATGACAACTGGGATCTGAAAAGGATCCATTCCTACAATTCACAACTCCATTTCCAGTAAAAGAGAAATGAAGTTAAACCGAGTGCAAAAACTGAACATTTATTCACACTTTCTAAATACTGGACAGAAATATGTTACCTCTGATGATGATACTGGGAGAGATTTAATTTCTGACACAAATGGAAATGCTAACTATTTCGCATCTTTCAAGAAGACTAATTGTCTTTAGGTGGAAGGATGAGAGACCACCCACCCACAGTCAGTGGGTTAATGGCTAATGTTTTACATGTGGAGTAAATTAGATCCACTCAGAGGTTCAGTAGGCAGATTTAGTTTACAAGTCTTGGCAGAAATTGATGTCATTAGTTGAAAATTGCAAATAAGTTTGAACATATGGAAGATATATACTGAAAATGCTAAGCAATCTTTTATGTGGTGAGACAGTTGCTCAAGCTCATTTAAAAAAAAAAAAACTATTACTCTTATTGCCAACTATCTTATTTCCAGGATGGGTGGAGGGGAGTTCATACTGTTCAATCTATGTTCAGCTTGCTGGCCTGTACATTATTCCACCTTTTATTGTAAGAAAAATACGGAAATGAAAACTACTTTATCTCAGAGGGAAATTGCAAAATGCAAAAAAAGCAAAACAATATCAGACACATCTTGAAGAACTAATAGTTACATGTTAGGAACTTAATATAATTAAACGACTAAGTTGGTCAAGAAAAGAAACCTGCGTTAACACTTGAACAACACACGCCAGGGGAAGAAATGATCAATTATTTTAAGTGTTGTACAGTAGACATTAAGTAGTTTGGATTGTTTTCCTGTTTTTAAGAGTTTTTCCAAAAGCTAAACAAGTTTTTTTTAACAATATAGATTTATGAATATGGTATTTTTCAAGTAAAAGAATTGGATTGATAAAATAATATTGATCTGATTTGATGGAAGCCTGAGGAAGGGGAACCACACAACACATCTATCAATATCCTTTTTGTATTTTTATAACAAACAAGTAAAAATAAAAAAACTGTGAATATTCTTCCTTTATCTGATTATTAATCAGGTACTTGGAGAGAAAACATATTTTCTTCTAGTTCAGGTCTCGAGTGAAGCTATTCCAGTAAGAAACCACATTAGGAACAGAAACCGTGTGGAAATAAAATACGTATGTAATGAATATTTCTCTCTTTTTGGAGGGTGGAGAACAGATTTAACACAGAATCAGATGCAGAGTTTTTGAGAAACTAGCGACACCATATAGAATAGCATTAAGGAAGATGCTGTGGCTTCAATAATACCTAAACAGTACTCTCCTCGGACATTGCCCTCCCTTTGGGTGTGCTATCTGCCACGACAGAAGCTGTGAGGAGGGCAGACACCACTGAGGAATGCGGACATGTTTGCTGCAGCAGTCCTCCAATGTAATGCTTGGCTCAGAGGTCTAAGACTCACGTCCTGCACAGAGGACAAAAATGATTTGCCGGGTCTTAGGAGGATATAAAAGAGGGGGAGGGGGGGTTCAGCTGATATACAGAAATTAAACCTGCTCCAGTCACAGATGGTTTATAAACACCGTTGCTAAGCTTTCACCACTTAAACGTCGTCACCACAGAGAACGCCCCAAAACGCGTACAACAGCAAAATATCGCGAGTTCTGTGACGTCAACCTCACTCGTGAACACGCCGCGGTTTCGACTGGAATCGGGAAACAGGCTCTGCGGCTCTTCCTTTCATTCCTGTAATCCGTCTGCGTAGGGTGTGCTCCGGAGCTAGTCTCGGCACACATTTTATTATTATGAAACAAACCAAAAGCTAGAAAAGCAACGCAGACATATTTTTATAAGAAAAAATAAAAATCGGTGAAGCAGGATTTAATTTGCCAACCCAAGCAACATAAAGAAGACGCTACCCTCGAAGAGACGGAACGAGACGAACGCTAGCAAGCTAAGCAACTAGCGTCATTGTTGAAAGCGTGGACAATTAACGTTAGCCTGATATATCCTAGTTATTTACTCCCGCAAGGATTTTTCCTCCTCGTATAATAAGTTACACTATTAGTTTTTTTTCTCTAAATCTAGCCTAGTTTTTGTAAGTGACTGTGAACGGGCCTCTCTTCTAAATTGTGAATTGAGTGAGCCATACCGGGTAGGCCACGTTCCGACATTTTGCTAATCAAGCTAAGTAGCCCACGTTGCTAACGGTGAACGTATATGTGTCCGCGTTCTTGTGACGCTACCAAAGACACGGAGTGAATAAAAGCCTCTTTATTCAGACAGATTTGGTCTGACTGATTGGTTGAAGGGAAAAACAAAAATAAACTTTATTTTTTTTTAAAAAAAGGACCAAACCTAGGTGAACACGCGTCGTCTGACATGAATCCTAGCGCGCCTAGCTACCCTATGGCCTCCCTCTATGTGGGGGACCTGCATCCAGACGTCACCGAGGCCATGCTCTACGAGAAGTTCAGTCCAGCTGGACCCATCCTTTCCATCAGGGTGTGCAGAGACATGATCACCCGCCGCTCCCTTGGATATGCATATGTCAACTTCCAGCAACCTGCTGATGGTAGGTTTCACCAGCAACTTGACGGAGCAAGGGCACGTAGTAGTAGTAGGGATGTGGCTGCAGCTGACTCCATTTTGAACATGTGCCATTCATGCTATATAGTAGCATCTCTGTTTTAGGGAGCGCTTGTGGTCATTGCAAATGGGATTGTGGTTGTATTTCGTAAAACACGTTATTTACTTGTAAATAGGTACTAGAGTCGTCGCAAAACTCTGACTCAATGCTATTTTTTCAGCTGAGCGGGCCTTGGACACCATGAACTTTGACGTGATCAAAGGCAGGCCTCTCCGCATCATGTGGTCTCAGCGTGACCCCTCATTGAGGAAGAGTGGAGTCGGAAACATCTTCATCAAGAACCTGGACAAGTCCATTGATAACAAGGCCCTGTATGACACCTTTTCTGCATTTGGAAACATCCTCTCTTGCAAGGTAGGTTTACTCTTGTGTTTTAAGTTTGACTGTTTTATATGTGGTTCCCTACTTTGCATGACAAGGTTGAAAATGGTTGATTGGGATGTTTTCAATGCATGGTGTTTGATATTTTTGACACCTTTTTATAACATCTGCCCTTTCCAAGGTGGTTTGTGATGAAAATGGCTCAAAGGGTTACGGCTTTGTGCACTTTGAGACCCATGAGGCTGCTGAACGGGCCATTGAGAAAATGAACGGCATGTTGCTCAATGACAGAAAAGTGTAAGTGGAGCTACTGTTTAACTTGTATGAATTAATATGTGGTGAGATCTGGTTGAAGTGAGCATTTACCCCCATCTTATTAAAGTTTGATTTTGTTTTTTAACTGCATCTTGTTGCAATACGCATAGGCCAAAACGTTCAAACATTTTTTTAAAAGATTTAAAACATCTTGCTGCTTAAGTGCTGAAAGTTTATAACAGCCTGTGCAATACTACTAGCTAATAATTGATTGCCAATTGCTGTATTCAGAGTAAGTCTTTTACAGGAACATACAT
>JBBBVU010000006.1:27612264-27652398 GCA_037177055.1 Atherinosoma microstoma | reverse complement strand
ACATAGGTGAAGATAGTGACTATTAACTTGTTGACAAGGTTACACATGCAGCCCATTAGTGGAGGGATGGTTTCTATCCCTACGTGAACACATCTGAGCAGCGTTGTCATGATGTCACTTCAAAAAATATTCAACATATTCACGTCTCGTGCGCCACCAAACTCCATAATGTGTTTGGAAAAAAACACCCTACAGAAACAGCGATTTCTCCGACGGTGTGTAGAGATCTCCACACGCGGTCAGAACAGACACTGAGCTCCAGTATGAAGACGGTGTGTTTATCCAGCTTACTGTGAACACGTAAAACGGTTAGCAAACGACATGAAACATTGTGAAAGTCACAGGTTCATCTGTGGACTACATGCTGTAGCCATGTCGCTAGGTCTTATTTATATTAAATAAAGGCGCTCCACATCACGTTCACTTGATGAAGTTTCCCCCCCTGGTGATTTTTATTTTTAGAGACATAATCATTTAGGCTATTTGCACAACCGTGTCGCTCTACATATGCATATAGATGTGCAGGCAGGTAGGTCCAGGTGTCGCCTCTGGACACGCATGTCATTGAAACTGATCATAATAAGGTTTTTACTGTCTTTAAAACTTCAGCATTGAGGGTTTTTATTGCAACTTCTCATCAACCGCGGTGCAGCAATCCTCTCTGCTCCCCTCCTCAGCTTAGGGGCTGCAGCTAGAAGCGTCAGTGTTGATTGGCTGTCAGGGGCTGTGTAGCCAATCAGTGGGGGCTGTAGGCGGGTCATTGTTACACATCCTACAGCGGTGCCTTCAGGCAGAGAGAGATGCTGTATGAAAGCCAAAGGAGCGCATTTTAAAATAAACTTATTTTATCGGCTATCAGTGGGAAAAACGGCCTATACCGATTATCGGCAAAAACGTTAGGTGTGCACCCCAATTTTTACTGCATCGCTCTCAGCAGCTCATTTTATTGATCATCTTTTGATCATTTCACATAGACATTCATCGTTATTTAAGTAATTCTGAACACTAATGAGGTTTAGAAAACTGTCTTTAATGAAGCATGAATGTGAAGTAGGCCTAGTAAAAAAAAAACATTAAAAAAAATACACCAAAACTTCTAGCTTCACTGAACTGAATGAAACTAAACATGTTAAACTTTGAAATGGATCATGATGTTGTGCTGCTTCTGGCTAATTTCACTCTGGTTTTATTTTTAATCTTTCAAGTTACTTTTGTGAAAGGCTACTCCTCTTTGGAGCTTAGGCAGCCACAAACATGTAGGGATTTAGTTTTTCTGTTTTTGTTTTAAATACATGAAAGTTTCTTGTTTCATTTCCTCAAGAAAGGTTTTATACTGAGTTCTTTTATCAAAAACTAAACGATCTGATATTATTTTTCTGATGTACATGACAAGCATGTCATAGCTGCTCCGTGAGCTCCATCCTGATGCCACACGCATACACACGTGCTCATGCACACAAGTCAGCACGCTTCTGTCACCGGATACAGAAAATCTGACAAAAATATCAGTTTTTATAAACTCTCCCAGAGAGGTGAATAGAAACCCTCGCAGTCCAGCGAGGAGCAGCTGGAGGATTTTTCCTGCTTACGCCTAGAACATCGTGTTCATCACGGGAACGCCACAGCCAAGCTAGACTATATTCTACTGTCACTGTAGTAATTTCTGAGTCATATCACGGCTTAAAATGGATCCATCATTCTTTGTGGGTTTTATAAAGATCAACAAGTTATCTATTCTATACTCTAGAGCTGTGTAGTGTTGGATTTCTTCATTTTTAATAACCAGCTAGCCACTGATGAACTTCTGGGGGAGATATGAGCTGGGTCAGTGCAGGTGACTTGACAGAGACTGGGGGGCTGCTGCTGTCAAAACGTATCCAACTCTCATCCAACGTTTCTGCTTCATTTTGCTCAGACACAGTGAAAAACTCTTGTGGGTAATAGATAACAACCACATATGATCAAATTCCACCTTATTTCACGTTTAATTCAGTTTATGTGGTTCTCGTCTGTATCATTCTTCGCCGTACGGGTATCTAATGTGCGCCTCTCAATTTAAAAACCAACACTGTGTACAGCCGTGGAGACCAACGGCTGTACAGAGGAAAGACCAACCCCTTCGATTGGCTTTTTATCACGGTGTTATTCTTCTCTGAGCTCGGGTAAGGAGGGAATGAACACAAAATACGCCGGCAGACATTCAGAGACAGAATTAAAGTCTTTCAGGTAGACCTGAGAAATGTCAGTCGCACCAGTGCGACCGAAACACAAAGTTAGTCGCACTCACCAAATTTTGGGTTGCACTCTAGAGCCCTGGCTAATAAAGGAAGACTGGTGGCCCATTAAGTTGAATGATTTTCATGGTCTGCATCACATTTGATTGATTATAGAATTAGCCTTGTAACATGTTTCTGATATCTTCTGTGATTATTATTACAGGTTTGTTGGGCGCTTTAAATCTCGCAAAGAGAGGGAGGCTGAACTTGGGGCGCGTGCCAGAGAATTTACCAACGTTTACATCAAGAACTTTGGAGAGGACATGGATGATGAGAAACTGAAAGAGTTGTTTGGTAAATACGGTAAGTTATGATTATAGAGACATGATATTAGCCATTAAGCTTGTTATGTTATTTTGCTTGTTACATGTGTTGATCAGCATCTCTGTTTTTGTAGGTCCTGCACTAAGTATCAGAGTTATGACTGACGAGAGCGGCAAATCCAAAGGATTTGGCTTTGTCAGCTTTGAGAGGCACGAAGATGCGCAAAAGGTTTGTTTCAGTTTCATGTCCTTTTGGCACGATGAAGGCTTTTCCCTTAACTAATCTCTTCCTCTACTTCTACTGCTTGTTATAAATCGGAACAAACAAGGCCTCCTAATAAACTAGTTTCATTAAACTTCTGCTTTTTTCACTGCAGGCTGTAGACGACATGAATGGTAAAGAACTGAACGGCAGGCAAGTGTACGTGGGCCGTGCACAGAAGAAAGGGGAACGCCAGAATGAGCTCAAACGCAAATTTGAGCAGATGAAACAGGACCGAATGACCAGATATCAGGTTTGTTGGGTCCATTTGTCCTTAAAGCATTTACAAGAATGTCACAAGAAGATGGATTTTACTTGCACTGTCAAAACGTTCGAATGGCTAGTACTATGAAACGGGGATTGGGGGTATCTTGGAATTGAATCCTGGGTTCTCTATGTTAAAAAGTGGCTCACCTCTTAAATCTCTGCAAACCAAACTTTTTTTCAGCTGGTTTTTTGGGAGGTGATTAAGTTAAATGTGGATCAAAATGATCTCCTTTCTATCATAAAGGATAGTTTTGCATATTTTAAGCTTTTAAAAAAAACAGTGGACTGATTGGAGGTCCTTTCCTTATTATTTTAAAGAATTCGGATATCGTGGCTGTCGGGTACATATGGGTCATTTCACTTAGTTGTAAAGGTTTTGTTGCTCAGCAAAACAGACTATTCATGTGGACTGATGTATTGAGTGTGTGGATACTGAGAGGGTCTTTGTTCCCTCCCATCTAGAGGGTTAGTGACTGAAACTTGTTACATACTTAATGAGAACAGAAAACTTTGTTCTCAAGGTGACAAATAAAAATGTATGTTCTCGTAGAGTACCGGTATGTAAATGCCTGAACTTTTACAAATGGAAGTTTTGGAAAAATCTTGGAGTAAAGAAAAAATTACATAAAACAAAGACACCTAAAACACTAAAGTCTCGTAATGAAAAAAATATTATTTTGCAATTGCTTCTGCACCAGTTTATTTATCCTGAGGATGTACCTTGGGCAGACATAAGGATCTAGCTGGACGGTGGTATGGGTGAGGCTTTAGATTCACACCTGGTCTGGCTGCAGCAACTTCAGTCTCTGAACGAGTATCGTCTTGTTCCAGTTGGGTTTGATTTTGAGAGGTTACTTTATTTTGTCCCTTAACATAACCATAATGTTCTTTTTTTCCTCTCTTTTTGTTATATAGGGTGTCAATCTTTATGTTAAGAACTTGGATGACGGCCTGGACGATGAGCGTCTGCGCAAGGAATTCTCTCCGTTTGGAACCATAACGAGTGCAAAGGTAAATTATTAAGTATTCAGCTTGAATTATTCAAATGACCAACTCGACGGAATCCCTCCATGTCGAACAAAGCAAGAATATTTCTCATTAATTGTTTGTTTTTGTCCCATAGGTGATGATGGAGGGGGGTCGCAGTAAAGGCTTCGGCTTTGTGTGCTTCTCTTCTCCAGAAGAGGCCACTAAAGCTGTGACGGAGATGAATGGGCGTATTGTGGCTACGAAGCCCCTGTATGTGGCTCTAGCTCAGAGGAAAGAAGAGCGACAAGCTCATCTAACCAACCAGTACATGCAGAGGATGGCCACCGTCCGTGCTGTGCCCAACCCCGTTCTTAACCCATATCAGCCTGCACCACCCTCGGGCTATTTCATGGCGGCTATCCCACAGGTCAGTCTGAGTACACAGCAGGAAACATTCTGCTTCAGTTGCATGTTTCTTCTGTTTGGTTTAATAAAATTGATGATCAAAAAGTAGTTTTACAGGAGTCCAGACTGCGACGGTATGACTAAATTTTTGATCTACTCGCGCATGTGCGACCAATAAATTAGTAGTTATTATTAAATTAATGTTGTCCGTGATAAACTTCTGCCGCCCTATTCAGTCTAGGAGTTCACAGTAATGCTCAAGTTAGCTGGTTTGCCGACCTAAATAAAACTGAAATTAACTTGCAAGAAAGGAGACGAACACTAAAGAAGAAGAAAGTCAATGTGTGAGAGCGGTTTTAAAAACTTGCACCCGCCCGAAACAGTTAGGGTAAATACCAAACCCAACCCCGGTTTATCTTGCAGACCTATCTGGACCCGACCCAACCCGGTGATGAGCCTATATAACCCGCAACCAGACCCGCTCCTTAACTCATCAAGTTAATGCGCGTACACCCTGTCCCTCCCTTCATTGCATTATTTTCTTTTTATTCATTATTATGTTTGAGGTGATATTGTCTTGTCATCCCTTCGCTGCGACCTCTCTATAGTCCCTTATTTGGCCATTTAGAGTCTTTATTTGATTCGGAGATTGCTGCATAAGCAATCTCCGAATCAAAAGTCTTTAACCATCCTGGTTTCAGCTGTTCTCTGCTCCTGGACCACAAAACCTGCAGCGGAAAAATCTCACTTGCTCCAGTGTGGCAGTGTGGAAGCCCAGCATGGCATGCAGGGGTTCACAATAAAAGTAACACCGATAAAAGTAAAGTAAAACACTGATCTCCAAAAAAGGGAGAAGACCTAAAAAATTTAAAGATTTCATTTTTACCCGCGACCCGCCCACATTAAATAAATATCCACTCGTACCTGTGAAATTTAATCAACGTAATTTTTACCTGTCCGACCCGTTACAGGACTGCCATGACCTCTGCAATGAAAGCGCAACTCACTCCCAGTTGCATTTAGAAAACATGAGGCTGCTAACCAGTGCGCTGAGGACACCAAATTGATTTTTTAAAATTTAACACAAATCGATCTGCAAAGGAAGAACAGTGTAAACCTGAATATAACCTACAGCTACAACACATGTGCACAGTTTGTTTGCATCATAGCTGATAAACTATTAAGATGGAAGACGTACGGGAAGATTAAGGACGCTCTGTATCTGTCCATTGTGATCGATGAGGACACGGATGTTTTAACAAAGGAGTGTGAAAACATTTATGGAAGGATTTCTGCAGTTTCTGCATAAATTGTTCAAGTATTTATCAATAATACAGTGAAAATGAGAGGAAATGTGAATATTCGCTTTGCAAGTTGATTTCGGTATGCGCCCCTAAATTTTCTGCTTGCGCTCCTAAAGATTTAAGTTGGCGGCCACTGTGGTCCTAGAAAAAAAGCCCTGTTTTAAGGTATTTGCCTTTTTTAATGAACCTTTGTCTTGATCTTCTCAGGCCCAGAACCGTGCTGCATATTACTCCGCCAACCAGTTGGCCCAGCTCCGGCCCAGCCCACGTTGGGCCACTCAAGGAGTGCGTCCTCAGCGTAAGTGGTCTCACATATGCTCATCCATTCAAACTGAATAATAATCAACATGTCTAACTTTTGTTCTCTTCTTCCTTCAGATTTCCAGAACATGCCCAACGCGATGCGCCCGTCAGCCCCGAGGCCCCAGACCTTCAACACCATCCGCGCCACCGCTACTGCCAACACCCAGGTCCCACGCATGATGGCTTCCCAGCGTATGCGTAAGTCTGTCAGAGAAAGATTTCTCCATGTTTACACGAAGTTGTTGGTGCAGTTTGACTCATGAGCTTATTTTACTGTCTCCCGGCAGCTACTCAGGCTCTCAGCCAGCGCCCACCCAGCGCTTCTGCTGCTGCCGCCCCCGTGCGCGCCATGCCCCAGTACAAATACGCTGCCGGTGTGCGCAATCCTCAGCAGCACATGGCCTCCCAGCCACAGGTCGCTATGCAGCAAGTAAGAATCTCCCTGGTTTTACCTTCAGTGGTAGTTTTAGGATTCCTAGTGAGGTTACAGATGTTACGATTGTGTTTTATATCAGTGAAGTTATAATCAGATTGGAAAGAAGAGTCATTGTTCATGTTGTCTGTGTAGTAAGAGATTGACGGCTGTTTTGCAGTCAGTAACTTGCACAGCTGACTGAAAATTTTCTAAAATCTTTCTTCCTTCAGCCTGCAGTCCACGTCCAAGGCCAGGAGCCCTTAACTGCCTCCATGCTGGCTGCCGCCCCCCCTCAGGAACAGAAGCAGATGCTGGGTTAGTACAGCATCAATGCAGAAGAGTTTTGGAAACCTTTTCTCATTCTTTTGATCTTTTTTTTTTTTGTTAAATTCTAATTAAAAATCTTTGACGACTCCCCCCCCCTTTTCAGGTGAGCGTCTGTTCCCTCTGATCCAAAACATGCACCCCAGCCTGGCGGGCAAGATCACTGGTATGCTTCTGGAGATTGATAACTCAGAGCTGCTTCACATGCTCGAGTCACCTGAATCCCTGCGCTCTAAGGTTAGTAGATTGGTCCACTAGGCTTTTTCACCTTATTATGAATAGTTAAAAGGAGAATGCTCCGTGTACAGTAGTTTAATAACGTGTTTTGTTTTAGGTGGATGAGGCTGTGGCTGTACTTCAGGCCCATCAGGCCAAGGAGGCGGCTCAGAAGTCCACTACTCCTGCTGGAGTACCCAGCGTCTAAGGTATGCTTGCAGGGGTCTTATTTCAGATGAAGACCTGATACAACAGATCCTCTGATTACTACAGTCTGTACTTTTCTTTATCTTGCAGATTGAGCTTTTTGAAACCTGCTTCACCGATGGAAAAAGAAAAAAAAACCTTAAACATTGAAAAAGCTAAAACTCTGAAAACATCGCAAAATGATAAATTATTTCTTAAAAAAACAGAAAAAAGAAAAAACGATTGACTCTGCCAGGTCTAGGGATGGTTTGACTGGACCTTGATCATAAATAAAATTTGTTGGAAAAAAAATAGCAAAATAGAGAAAATTAAAATGATAAAATTTGAATGCATTCCTCTGTTTTATGTCATTTTACTGTGTCAGTGCTCAGAATATCAGCCAAGTTCAGGAAGATGGTCTCTGAGCGTTTTGAAGGTTTGTATCGTAAACTACTGGCTGTAATAAATTGTCATTCAAAAATCCGCCTCTTTATTTCCTGATACTGCGCTTAACTAGAGTTGTTTATACGTGGTCTTAATATCGGTGCTTATTGGGGCTTGGACAGCTGTCTTCCACCAGATGTCGCCGTCATTCACGGTTGTCCAACAGACCTCTCGCACAGCACTACTTTAGTTTGGACCTGAATCATGATATTATTCTACATGTTTAAAATTGATACCATCAGACTTGATGCTCAAAGGGGTTTAATTATTTCCACCGTGCAGGAGACTGACACCTCGCCAGTCTTGAGGTTAAACCAGGATTATGCCAGTGGCCTCATTCACAGACATGGTTTATTAGCAGCTGAAGGCTATTAGCTTTTAAAACCTGCTGAGTCATATTAAATATTTCTGCTTCACTAATTTACACTTAATGTTTAATGGCTCCTGTTTTAAAAGATGCCACTTAAGATGATCCCCAACTAAAGCTTGCAGGTCAGATGAAGGGTCAACGGGCTACAGATCATTTAATTTGATCAGTGATGGTTAAACTTTGATGAAAGAATTGAAAATTGACCTTTTTGTTTTCTGGCTGTATGTTGCTAGGGAAACCATGATTCCTGTATTCTCTCCCTTTGTTACTCTTCCTGGTTGTCATCTGTTCACACTCTTGCCTTGCAGCCTCTCCAGCTAATGGCATGTTTACTCTCCAGCACTGATAATAGAATAGTCATAAATATTAATTGGGGGGGGGTGCCGCCCTTTCTTCCCATCTTCCTTGCTTCAGAGATATTCCCTTTCCAACCAGAGCAGAGTCAGAATGGGAGTGCTCCGAGAAGAGGAAGCAGTAGGTGTTCTCAGTCCCTATCTGTACCGAAACATTAAAAGAACTCCTTTTGATGTTTCTAATGTCGGTGAACATGCTAATTTGGCTTAATTCAGATGCTTTAAGTATAAGGTCAACTACTATTGGGCCAGTCTAGATTTGGATTCTTGTTCAAGTAGTAAACCTTTAATGACTTTTACTTAAAGCTGGAGCAGATTTTAAACATGGAGGACTACACGGACCCAAAACACTTTACTGTAGGGATCTTAAAGGATTATCTATCATGTCTGTTGGTTGGTTTGATACTTTACCCATCATCTACATTTGGACAGGTACATATAAAATACCCTCCGTTATGTGTTTGCTGTGTTCAGAGGATTTTTTTATGCTGTATTTAGTGATTTCCATTTAAGGCATGTGGATAAAGCTGCTCTAAAACCAGACAGTAAAATCCTTAATTGTACACTCAGAAACTTTGGCAGCTGCAGAATGTGCAGCATGTCGCTGCAAGGATTGTGTGTCCTGTGATCTGCACATACTGGAGAAAAAGCCTCAGCTTATCCTAGATTCCTGCTTTCACATGAGTTCAACAATCTTCCCCTAGGTTATCTGTTTTGGATTTAAAAAAAAAAGTTTTACCTTTTAATTAGGAATTCCTGTCTCGTTCACTGAATATTCTGAATGTGTTGGTGAGAAAGTGATTTGCGGTAATTATCAGTTTATTTGTCGCTTCCCATCTGGTAATGATACACACTCACAGCTTTCACATAATCCTCTCTAGCTTGGATTAGGTTAGTCTGTCCCAAGCTGCCCTGTCTGCCAGATCATGAGTAAATGTTCATGTAATATATGGATGTCTGCAGATGTAGCCACACATTATCGAAAGAAAAAAATCTTTTTCTGGGCCCTTCGGGGTTAAACATGTATCATTAGCACACCATATATGGTCAAATCAATGTCTTGTTTTGTATGTTTGGTAATCTCAGTGAGGAATATCTCTGTTTATTTGTGGTCATTTAGCTGCTGTTAGGTTTTATGGATATTTAATTAGTTTCTATGGGCAGAGGTGTTTCAAGCTCCCGTGGACCTCAGATTTGAGTATCCTCCGAGCTGCATGGTTTATTTTCTTCAAATTTAACATCCAGCAGCTTAAACACAGCCCGAAATTAGGTAAATTTTCTCTCTCTCTCTCTCTCTCACTCACACACACACACACACACACACACACACATATATATATATGAGAGGCTTCTATCACAAATATTAGATATGTTTATTATGAATATGAAAAGACAACCAGAGAATATTTTAAGCAACCTGTGGGAAATTACTTTTACATCAAATACTTTGAGTGAATCATGAATATTTATTCACCTATAGATATACACATATGCACACCTTCAGAATGTGCAGATCAATAAATCTCTTTGTCCTTAATGGGGCAATTGTTGTACAACAATGGGAGCTCGATCAATGAAATAACTTGTGATACAGTTTAAATTAAGAAAAAAACAAAAACATTATACACTATCAAAAAGGGTAAAAATATAGATAAAATGTAAAGAATAAAGCCACAGGATTTCTACAGATATGTAATTGAAATGAATAAAAAAGTAAAAGTAATAGAGGTATCGCACGTTGCCCACTATAAGGGAATGGGGAAATTGATTGTATCTTAGTAGAAATAATTATAGAAAAGTTCTGATAATAGTAACAATAACAATCATCATCATGATTATAACGATTATTATTAGTAGAACCGGTTGACTTGTAAAATTATAATCAACTTTGTATTGATGATAGTAGAAGACAGACGTGCGCATGGTGCTTGGATCCAAATCTCGCGAGGAGATTTGAATTTGTGAAGTAGAACGAGAACTGTGAACAACAGAGCAAGCTCTGTAGGAGCTGCTGCCGTTCGAAACGGAGCGGATAGGTGGGACCGGAGACGGAAGAAAATAAGTGGCAGTGCCAGTCTGGAAGTATTTCGTGGCCCTGCGGCGAGACCAGCGATCCAGTAGTTGAAACGTTTCTGAAGGGCAGAACGTTTGCTGACTGTTCTCGTCTCCGGAACAAGTGTCACTTAGCAACAGACGGTAGGTTCTTTCCGTGTCTAGCTAACCTTGCTAGCCAGCTGCTAACGCTCGTTGTGTTTGCCTGTTAGCTTGCTGGTGGCCATCAGCAATACAAACAGAGACTAAAGGGAAATTTGTTGTTATTATGCAGTATTTTCACCATGATGCCAGGCTGAACACGTGTGCCACACACTAAGTAATTAATAGTTTACGTTATTTGATGTTCAACACAGTGAACTATGTTGCTAAACCAGCTGCACTTGGTACGAGGTGTAGAAGTTTGGGATTGAGGCTTTAACCAAACAGCAACAGTTGCTAGTGTCGTCAGTTTTAAATGCTAATGATGAATAACCTGATACTGTGGAAAAATACAGACAAAGGTAAGTAACGCTGCTGTGTATTCCTGGTTGAAGGATAGAAATGCAGTCAGAAGGAGAATAAGTTAGGATTTCAGAGAGCTTTGGTACGTTATTTATGTCAAGAAATATCTGAGGGATGTCTCAGGTAGGTGACTAGCCAGGTACTGAAATGCCTCACCCTGATGTAAAACTTTAGACATGGATGTGTGGGTTTTATTTCTCCGCATTGTGGAGTTTGCCATTCAGATGACTGTCACAACATTTAATATATAATACTTTAAGCCTTTCACTTTCAGAAAGCTGCAAATGTGGATTTTCAACTTTTGATGAATTGATTTGACCTCATGCTTGGCTAAGATGGCTGGTAAAGGATCCACAATATTATGGAAAGAAAATACCTTATTAATCATAAGGTTGTAGTTAATGTTGCGATGGCTCTCAGGTAAATTTGTTCTACATGACATGTTTATTTATAAACAGCATTTGTATTTTTATATGACAGGGACCCTCCTATACAAATGCAGCTAAAGCTCTTTTGCCATATGCCAGCTCATCCCTAAATTTGAATAGTAGAGCTCATCTTTTTATTCACCAGAGGAATTTCTCTGATATTAGTGGGCAGCTACCTCTTGTATATAGTGGAGAATGGGTTATTGGATTCATCTTTATAGAGAGATCTATTTATCTCTCTCTCTCTCTCTCCGTGGAGAAATTCTACATTTTCAGTACAACCCATCCAAGAACAGACAACAACATAGACATAACAGATTAAGATTTTGATGCAAATAATTCTTTATTCAAGTACGTTAAGTGTTTACAACATGTCAGAGGTGTGCAATTCCGCTACCTTCTTCATCCCTTAATGTAGTTTTCATTTAGATAATGATATAAATACATAATGTGTGCACATAAGACAATATTTACGACAGATTTGCATAAAAGTTCTGTTTTTGTCTCACTGGCACATTTGTATAATGTTGCTGAAATTGGGAACTCTGTTACTTGATAAACCATTGCAAATCATGATTTAGCAGTAAATGTATACACTTTGCATAGTGGTATTGAAATGATCTCCCACTTCCTCCAGCTGTCAAGCTCTGCTTTGTGCATCATCTCCTTTTTAGTTGACTTTTTGATTCGCAGTATGTACACATTGTTGATTGTCATTTATTAGTAGACAACATTGATAATGGGAACTGTTAATCATTTAACAAAAGGAAAGTCCAAATTCAATAATTGAATAGGTTGTTAAAGGATACCAAGTAACTTTTTAAATCTCCTAACTTCGTTCAGCCATGACAAACTTTAGGTGAAGAGGAGGAAAAAGTAACACAAAGCAGAGGGGGGGAGTTGTAAAGCAAAGACCTCCAGGTCACATGATCCCATGAGAGATGGAGCCGCTCCTGCAAAGTAACAGTGTCTGGTTTCTGAAGAGGGCAGCCTCTTTGGAGCGACATGTGTCAAACACTGTTGGGTTGGGCGGTAAAAAGGTATTAAGGTATACCGCTGGGTCTTAAATATAGCAACAGTATCAGTTTTAATACCGTCCGTAAAAAAAATGCAACGCACTTGCAGACTTATCCGCGCAAACACCGGAAGTAGACCGTCCGCCATCGATGCGGTTCCTCCCCTAATGAATTCTAATGAGAATCCAGTCATTTTCTGCCTGAAAATGCTTATTTCTTCACAATATCAAGGAAATCTGGGAAGACGTGCGGTTGTTGGTTTTTATAACAGCAGAGGAAAACTTCCGTTGTGGAAAAAACTAAATGCAAACAACACAGACCTTTTTAATTCACGAAGATTGCTCCTGTCTGAGACCGCTGTGTTCACGCTGATTTCATGCAGAAGACAGGGACGTTGGACAGGAAAGCGTTGCAAATATTAAAAGAAAGGATTTTATTCCCAACAAAAACAGCTCGGCAAGTTTCAGTGAAAAGTTGTCAGTCTGATGTAAACCCTGCGTTTCCATGCTGCTGTCAAGCTGAACATGGAGCAACAAATCATGTTGATTATGGTAGTTGATGCTACGAGACGGCTGCCCTGTTGCTGAGAGGAAATGACTGATTGGGGGAGATGTTGTGAAGTATTACAAAGCGTAAACCTGCAACACAATGAAAATCCATGTGGACTTTAGTTCTAGCCTCATAGATGATTCAAAAAGCGTGAAATGAGCGAGCTAGGTTTTATTATGAGAAGCTGTACTTCATGCTGGGCTGAGATATGGAGAGGTTCTGCTGTTACACCTCCGGTCATCATGTTGATGTTAGAGCCTTAAATCAGACTCGTTGGGAACTTTTTTTGGCTCCATGTTCTTTTTGGTGAACTCTAAATGTACTTTGTCATTGCCCAGCTCTGTGTAGCATACAGCTTCTAGTGGTCCTGTAGACGGATCTCTGCTGTGGAGCTCTCCGGTTCCTATAAGGTTACGTTTTCTCTCTCTGTTGCTTTGCTGATTAATGCCTACTTGCTTTATCTGTGAGTTTTGGGGGACACTTCTCTATAGGCAGGTTTGTTTTGGTGCCATATTTCCATTTTGTGATTTGAAAATTGAGTTTTTCTCATGTGTTGCAGAAGACAAGCGCACAGAAATGATGGAATATATGTGCATCCGTCTGCCGCTCTATGAAACAGTAGAAAACAACAAATAATCGTTATCAAATAGCTACGTAGTGATTTGAATCGGCCATTGGTAGCAGCAGCTCTATTTTAGGCTGCATGTTGTGTGATTCACTGATCTCACTGTAGAAAGTAAGTGAGTCTGCAATGTATGTCGCAACCCCCAAGTTGGGAACCACGGTTCCACAGTCAACAGTATTGGCATGTTATCTGAACCTGCATGGTCTTCCACAGAAAGGTCATCAGCTCAGCGTGCTTGGCCTGAATTCTCTGTGCGACCTCCTTCTCTTTCTCCTAGTAAACGCAGCCGCAGGGCCAGAAGGTGGAGGCCTGTCATGACCTCGTTCAGGTGTGAGATGCAACATGAATTACATCATCAGAAAGCTGAAGCTATCGCATTAATTCATTCAAACATTGGCTCTATTTTGTTTGAATTTGCCTAGCAGCTTCATGAAAGGAGCAGTGGGAGTCGTAGTCATGCAATATTTATTTACATGAGATTGGGCAGTTAAAGAAGTGACGCATCACTAAATTGACACCTTTGTCACATCATGTCGGATTACTATAGCATTTCATAGCATGCCAAAGCTTGTGATGATGGATGGAAGCAGTTGAAAATATCCCTTATATACATGTTTAAGCTCAGTGGAACTTTGAAGGTTTAATCACACTGCTGTTACTGCGGATATGATTTCCTACGATTCCATTCTTTTACCATTTTCTTGATTGCCGATTCAATTTAAATTGCGATTCTTCGATATTGCCAATTTTTGTGATTTTTAGTTTGCTTTTTTTAACCCCAGACCATGTGAAAAAAGTTGAACCAGGAACCATATTTCCCCTCCAAAAAATTGCACATCACATGTGTATCAGTTTTTAAGATTTATTGAGCAGGAATATATTTGAACCAGCTGAAAATGAAGCATTTAAATTTGGAAAACACAACACAGCATTTTTGAAAAAATAAAATAAAAATTTAAACAAAAAGAAATTAGTTGTCCCACCCCCTAACTGTTACCAATTTAAGAAAATTTGATCTTTTACTTTACCTTCAGAGACCTTCTCCACCATCGCTGCTATTAGAAAAGAGGCCTCCCTCCCCACCATGCAAAATTCTTTAAGTCCTTTTAGATTTACAATGTCCTCCTCAGCAAGATCATTTATGCCATTAAAAAGTCTTCTTACTGGGCACCATTCAAACATGACACTGGCATATTTAGAGGTTGGGGGCCCAATAAGGGAAGTAGTTGTCCTTCTCATGCTGTATAATGTAATAACCTGAGCTTTGGTTCTGGTGCTTGGTCTCTAATAAGTTTGATTCCTACATTTTTGGAGAGAGGAATTTTATGATTTCTGTTTACTAAACTGTAATTGGACGCACGTTGGTTTGGGTTGAAGGTTAGAGAACAGCCTGCACCTGTAGAAAGTTATTAGAAGTTTAAGTTTCTGAAGGTATTATTCCTTCTGGAAAACTTGAGTCCACATACCGTAGATGTTCTCTTTCAGCTTATAAACATGAGCGCAGGGCAGCCGCAACTGAAGTTTATTTCCATTCGCTCAGCTTAATAAAAGTTGGAGTGTTGCTGCTTCATTGCATTTTGTTCTGTTTGCAAAGTACTGAGGTGTTATTGAGCCTTGTGCTACTTGTAGCTGACAGCGGAGGCGGTCATGCGGCCAAATCAACGTCTTTTTTGTGACAATATGTTGTAACACTGCAGTAGAAACTGTTAATGGTCACACCTGATTCTATGATGGCAGCAGGTTAGGACAGTGTTGTGTTTTGGTTCATAAAGCAGCAGCGGCTGTATAGAGGAGCAAATGCAATAATTCCTCCAGCCATTATATCGAGTTTAAAAGAATGAATAAATAAATGCAGGAGCATACTTTTTTTAAAGACCATGCGCCTCATTTTTCAGACTTTCTGAAATAGAAATAATGTAAGAGACAAGTTATACAGTAATTAATTTGATGCTCAGTATCCCCGTACGTCCCCAGAGTAAAAACACACTAAAGGAAGCTTTTAAAGTCACTGAACTGAGAACAATTTTTTGAAGAAAAATCAGATTAACTCTCTGGTCACAATTAAAAAAATTAAAAAAAATTAATAAAAAAAAACCCTCTGCTACAACAATAATTTCCCTCAAAAGGGATAAATAAAGTGTTTTTCATTTCATTTCATTCATTAAACCTTTACTTTTTGTAAAACTTTCATGGCCTTTGTGTACCACATTGTCACATTAAACCACCACATTGTGGGAACTATGAATAAACATTTAGGTTGAGGAGTAAAGAGGGGGGCGGCTGCTAGTACCTGAGGGACAGACCAGAAGTTCCCTGTGACAGCAAACTTAAAGGATGAACAATACATCCTGGTCATTTGGGCTAATTTTTAATCTGAATATTTTTTTCCAGATCTTCGTATAGCAGGAAAAATCTCTGACACCCGTGTGGAGGCACATCAGGTCGGATGTGTCGATATTTCCATTCATAACGTCAAAAGAATTTGGTCACAAGTGTCCCATACCTGACCTATGTTACTGCTACACAATAAAACGTAGAATAATAAACATAATGCCTGGGGGGAGGATATTTTCAAAGCAAGTAGAGGAAAATCTACGATGAAATCTTATTTCTTAAACAAGTTTTAACGTGCGTATCAATGTGCAGTTTAAATCGTGCTTGAGCTGTTGCACCGAACTGATGAACAGAAAACGTAGTATGGTACCAACAAAAGAGCTGTCAGCTCAAACAAAGGAACTAATAATAAGCCCTTTTTCAGAAGATGGTTCACCAAGGAGTGCCATAAAAGATGTTCCCACACAGCTTTGTCTGAATTTTTAAACAAAACAGCAGCAGACATGGACTGTGGATGATTGGATAAAAGTGATATTCAATGATGAATCATCAAATTGGCATCAGGCAATGAGATGATGCCTGACTTTTTTATTAGATGCAGGTTTAGTGAGGCATAGATCACTGCCTGAAGAAAATTGGCCCGATCATTGATGACGGTTGGATGCCAGGTGAATAAGCTACCGTTATTATACGTGTATATAGAAAGTTTTTTTCTTATTTATTCAGTTGAAGTTGTTTTTCAGCATGAAACTACATTGCACCACAGAGCAAAGAACACCTTTTTTTCCTTTTTTTTTTTTTTTTTTAAAGCAAAGATGTCTCAATTCAGTGATGTTGCCAGCAAACAGTCTGGATCTCAGTTTGAGTTCAAATTTATGGGTGAAAAACCCAAACAAAGAGTTTATAACTAGGTTCCATCATTTTTAAGTCTTATCTGACACTTTGTATATCAGAAAGTTGAAACTTGGTTGATGGAGGAAAATTAGCTGAATGAATCCTAAAAAGCGGTGATTCCATCCTTTTTTTAGCAAGTAGATTTAGGAAAATTTGCAATTTGAACATTGTTAGTGTCACCCAGCTGGTTTTATACAGAGGAATGAAGATGATCATGCAGATTATAATTATAGGGGCCTACAGATGACACTCATAGCAATGTTTTTTTTTTATGCACCGACTCTGATTTTGAGTGGGTGACGCTCTATTATGTATGGCTATAATAATGTCTTATTTTTTTTATAAAGCTACCAGGGGAAATGTATCACAATCTTCCAGTTAACCAGTTCATTCCTTTCTATTTTCCACCCTCTTCCTGAGCTCTTAGCTGTCTCAGCTGAGGAGAAATGCCAGGATGCTTACCTCATCACTGCCCCCACCACCTTTGGAGTGGTGTGAGAGAGGAATGAGGGGAAGTCTGAGAGGAGGGGGAACAGCTGGACACTGTGCTGGCTTTGTTGGCGTTGGAAACTTTCCCCTTTTCTTTACCCTGTCGGCCTGCTTTGCCTCTCTTTGTACGTCCAACAATGCCTTTCCTGTTCACACTGGTTTTGTTGCTGATTTGCACCATCTTCAATTGTGTATTTCACAGAAATACATTTCACAAGTAACTAAGAGAGCCAATCAGTGGTGCTGATTTTAAATTTCTTCTCTGAACACACTTCTGCAAAGGTTAAAACTAATCGTAGGACCAATTTTCAGCTTGCTCCGGCACTTTGGTTAAGAGAGAGCTTGTGTGTCTGACTTTCATCCCACATCAGTCAATAGTGACTCGGCTTGCCTGCCAAGAGGTTGTTGTGTGTCTGTTCATGATGCAGTGTAAGCCTCGCCTATGGATCGACTGTTCCCAGCTCCATAGAAGCTCAGGAATGTGCACAGAGGCAACATTACACTGGGGATGAGTACAACAGGAATGCAATAGGAGGGATACTAACTGGCTCAGCTGAGTGTCACTATTAACATTAGTCTGAGTTACTTCCTTACTGAGCTCATCATAGCTGCCTTTATTTTTCCTTCGTCCCAAGCTGAATCTACAATTACTCCCTATGTTACCTCTTCTTTTTCTAATATCACATTACAGCCTTCAGTATGGCTGGAAAAGACCTTGTAGGCGATTTCTGTTTTCCATAAGTTCCATAGTTGATCTGATTGCTCATTACAGTTCAGCCATAATGCTTTCAGACATAGTTCCACTTCTGGCTCTGGCTAAGTTCTGGAGTCTCCGAACTCTGGCAAACTAGCCTGCGTTCACACCAGTTTAACCAGAACCAAAGTGGGAGGACTTCACTCTGCCTGGGAATTTGGGCTTGGAAGTTGATGGTTAAGGGTGCATTGACACCAGGATAGTCCGCTAGACTAGAGTCTGTATGACTGGGGACTCGGTTCAGTTGGGGGATGCAACATTCTTCCGGACCGCGATTGCATTTACGCTGCACTACTCAAACGAATCGGACCTTTTAAATAACGTATTCCACTTTCTGCCAGAGGCAGCACTGCACCAAGAATTACTGAAGGAGAAGATGAGATACACAACAAAGAAAACTGGTTCATCTATTGTTTAATGCAGAATAACTTTGGTTTCTGGCACATAGCGGCTAAACATGGAGCTGCATCAGATCCTAACTGTCTTGGGTTGATCATATTTCTATCAAAACTTTTCCCGTATTCTTGCACGTCTGACTGCGAGCCATTACTCCCGCCCAGAGCTGTCTATCATCCCATATGTTTCGGTTGTGTTTATTCACGAAGCTGCGTGCTCAACCCACAATGCACTTTGGTTCTTAGTCTGCTTCCTGTATTTTTTACACTTAAAGTGGATCAAGACCTACGTCTGTAGGTGGACTGAGTCCACTTGTTTAATCCGAATTAGAATTCCTTTGCGCATTCACAATTCCCCAAACAAAGCGGACTTTACAAGCAAACACTGGGATTCGAATAAAAAAGGCTGGTGTGAATGGGCCCCAACTTGTCAGGTTCCATTATAACCTACAGTTTAAAAAATAAACTATATATTCAGAGGACCAATTAATTTTGTAAGATGTTGGATGTCAACATGACCTTACATAAATCTCTGAAGTTTAAATTGGTTGCTAGGTAGATTGACAATGCAGAAACATTCAGGTTTTACTTTAAGTGAAGGATTCCAGTGAATGAATGACCTGTGTTGTCCTATCGGAACTTGATCTTCAACAGGACGTCTGTAGTCATCCTCCCGTCTTCATCTGTGGAAGACTTGGGTGGGGAAGACGGTGCTCTGTCGGCTTCTTCAGTGGTGGAAGATAATAATCTGGACATGCAACACCACGTCCAGATAATTTTGTCAGGTGCTTTTTGGTTTTTCCTGAACTTTATTGAAACACAGTACAATATAACACTTACGTGAACATTGACAGCTAGCATTGGTTTGGCTTATTAGTTTTTATTTTTGTACTGTCGTGGGCGAAACCACTCATTAAACCACAGATATTTACGTGTTCTACTATTAACACTGATGAGCGTCTCCAGTCTCACCCTCCTGCGGCCGTGGATGTGTCCAACAACAATGTCCGAGCGACGATGAGCCGGCAGTTGACAATAATGCTATGAAGCTTACTAGTGATGCACAATATTATCTGCATGATATCGGTATCGGCCGATATCAGCCTCAAAATCAAATGTTAGATATTGGCCATTCCACCGATTTATGATTAACCGATAAAATAAAGATGTGCTTTGAGAACATAATCCAAGTCTGTCTGAAGTAGGATGTACATATCTCACTTATTTTGTTTAAAACAATTGTCATGATTCAGTTTGGCATTTTGTACGTAATGCAAATCAAATTTTCAGCTTTTTTTAACGTCTGCATTTGCCAAAAAACCGACATGACAAAAAGTATGCAGATGATAATGTATTCTAATTCCACAACAGAGGAAGCTAGATTATCTCTGCAATTAGTTGGTGTGGGAAAATATTTGTATTGGTTATTGGACAAATGAGTTGTAAAATATTGGCATATCGGACAAAAATCCAGTATCGTTACATCCATAAAGCTTACCAAGTACTCAATTATAAAAGGTTTATTACAAGAGTATAAAAATCAGCCAATCTGAAGGAGATGCTGCTCGTGAAGAAGTCTAAGCGAAGTGAAACCAGCCCACTGCAGGCGCTTTTTAACTGTACGGTCTAGCTTCCTGATGTCATATACTGCCACACACACAACACACACACACGCTCTCTTTCCATGGAAAATTCTAACATTGTGACCTTGAAAATCTACCACAAAACTGAGTGTCAGAGGCTGCGTTCACATTGCAGTTAAATGCGACCTGAATCTGATTTTTTTTTTTCCGGCCAAATGTGACCCATATCTGATTAGTTTCTGACACTGTGAACAGCACTAGTCACATTGAATCTGACATTTTTGAGACAGATTCAATCCACTTTGGCTACGTTCACATTGCAGGTCTGAAATGCTCAAATCCGATTTCTTTTTTCACTGAAATCCATTTTTTTTTGTGTGTGTGGTTGTTCACATTATCCGACCTTCATCATGCTGAAGTGTGAACAGCATGCGACTGGAGCAGAATTGTGATGTTTGTCTCACTTCAATGAGTTGAAAGTCAGATGAAATGACCGTTCAGACTGCGGTTGCTCCCACACGGATCAGATACGTACCAGAAGTGAGACAAACATCACAATTCTGCTCCGGTGGAAGCGGAGCCTGGCTATATAATCATGTTTAGAGCAAGTTCAGCTTAAAATAAGCTTTCAATATATTTACTGTGTTGTTGTCTTTTCCTTTTTTTTTAAATTGTTAAATAAACCATGGCAATACAAAACGGTCACTTTTAAAAATATGAAGGAATAAAGTACTTCAATGAACGGAGGGACAGGATCTATTTACAATTACCCACTTCATGTGTTACCGTGCAGCTCGGGTCAAGGGTTCTACATCGTCGGGTTGGGTCCAGATTTCCGCGGAGACATCTGCAGATAACTGGTTGGGTTTGGTAATTGTCCTAGTGGGTTTGGGCGGGTGCGGGTCAGTAAAATTGGACCCATGCAGGACTCTGCACAGACGAACTCGGCTGCAGTGGATCGGGCTGTAAGCTGTAGCCACTGCTGCACAAAAGGCCATTGTTAACGTGTGCTCTCTCCCAGTCTCCTCCTTTCATTCATCAATTGGGCAGAATTTTGTCTGTTCCAAGTTTTGAAGCACTTCCAATTTGATAAACACACATAAGCATTCATATTTACATCGTAAACACAACGCAGTGCGTGACGTCTTGTTATCCTCTGCGAATGCCGTTCACACTTCAGCATGATGGTCAGATAATGTGACCTGCAGTGTGAACGTAGCCATAGTATCATAGTGTCAAGTTCTTAGATAATTTACCAGTTTCTTTCTGTCACACATACCCGACATGTTTCAACGGTAACTATTCCATCTTCATCAGAAGTTCTATTTTTTTTTTTTTTTTAACTTAATTGAAACAGAAGTAATACATCAGCCTTTTAGTGAAGCGAAGGATGACCACTGTTTTTTTTTTTATGCCTGTGGACAACCAACTTTTCAGGTTCCAAACCAGTTTTTTTTTTTTTCTGAACGTGCCAACAGGTTCAAAATTAGGTTCAGGAACTTAATTGTAATTCTGAAGTTGCCCTCTGCCTGAAAAGGTGCAAGTATGAGCACAGAGAAACCTGCCTGTCTGCATCAGCTGCGTACAAACTCTTTCCATAAATCTGTACTTTTAATAGGGACTGAAAAATTTTGGAGAAAAAGATTTCATTAAAAATTTATTGATCTCAGTTTAAGTGCAGTTTAAGGTTCCTAGTCCCTGGGGAAGTTTCTTACTGTAAAAAACCCAGCTTTAGACCAGAGAACGATGCTGGGCTGTTTCCCTTGGCCTGGACGAGGTGTGGAAACCGGGAGGTTTTCCCTTGTGTTATCTTCTCTTTAAAAACTGGTCTGAACAGGATTATTTCTGACCAGTGTGCCAATTTTACAAGGAAATGATGCAATGGGAACTTTAAAAGCCTCATTTATTAATTGTTAATGGCACTGGGACTTCCCAGGTCAGTTCTGTTTTCTAAAAAGTTCCCATTTCTCATATTTTTATATCTACTTACTTTATCACTTAAAATACAAGGATAATGAGTCTCTTATCAGGCAACGGAAATAAGCTAACACAATTAAAATGATTGTATTATTTTTTGTTTTAAGCCATACAAATCAAACATGGGCAAAAATAAAATTAATTGATCTATCTTGTTTTACAACCTACAACCATAAAACACAGAAAAGTATAGTTATCTGTCTACGATACACAAATGAATGTGGATTATATATGGATATAATGATAGCTGTCTATCCACAGTCTTCTAAGTTAATAAAGAATTTCAGTGTGAAATCTGGGTTGCATTTAGAAGTTGAGCGTACTTTGGGTCTCGCCATGTATTTTGTGAGAGCTACACTCTCCCAGGCTGCAGAAGGTCAGCTGAGGTCAGTCCTGGATGTGGAAAGCCTCACGAATTCAGTCTCCAAGGAAATCTCTGCAACGTATGCCAGCTCTCGCTGCTTTTCATCAGCTTTCCCAATATGATGTTGTTTTTTTTTTTGCCTGCACACACCTGGAGTTTACACCCAAAGGTTCTCACTAGACACACGTTCGCATTATTCAGTGTTGATACTTTGTGTTGCATAAAACTCGTGTGGCTGTGGGCGTTAGAAGCCGTCTTTGGAATAATTTCCTACCATTACTGAGAACCTTAACAGCCACAGCTTTGGTCGATATCTGGCTAGCTGTGCGATTAATCTGCTTGCTAACACGTGTACAGAGTTATACAAATGATCTGGGGTTGCTCAGGTCTAGGGTTAGTTAAATTATGAGCCCAAAAGATAACATCAGCTGACCAGCTAATGTATTTAATGACCAGCTTTTTCCAACAGTGGCTTTGGCACATTACGAGATGACAATGCTTGTATTCATTGGCCACAAATGTTAATAAATAATTGGGTCAGGGAGCGTGAGACTTTATTTTCACATGTTGATTGGTTGTTACAGAGTCCAGATCTTAAATCTGTAGAAAACGTATGGGTTGTGCTGGAGAAGACTTTACACAGCAGCCCGACTATCCCATCATCAATATAAGGTCTATAATATAATGTAACATTATCCTCATCATCATCATGGAGGACTATAGATACCTTGGGGGTGTCATTGACAATAAACTGGACTCAGGAAGGGAAGGGCCAAAGCCATCTCTATTTTCTGAGGAGCCTGATGTCCTTCAACATCTGCCAGACGATGTTCAAGATATGTTATGAGTCTGTGGTGGCCAGTGCTCTTCTTTATGTTGTAGTATGCTTCTGGGGCAGCAGACTGGAGGTGGCGGACACCAAAAGACTCAATAAAATGACCCGTAAGGCCAGACATGTTGTTGGAGTGAAGCTGGACTCTGAGGGTGGTGTCAGAGAGGAGGATGCTGTCCAAAGTAAGAACTATACAGGACAGCCCTTCCCACCATCTCCACAACATGCTGGACCACTTCAGGAGCACCTCCAGCAGCACATAACTTCTCATCAATACTATAAATATTTATCTATGTATTCATGTCTTTTTTGTATTGTTTATGTTTTATAATCTATTCTTATGTTTCTTGTTTTATTATGCTTTTTTTTTTTTTTTTTTTTAGTTCAACACCTTATTTTAATTTTTACTTGTACTCTTATTTCTCTGTTTTCTACTTCTTTTTTCTCCCCGTATGTCATTGTTTTAAGGAGCACTGCAATGCAGCTATTCCCCTCTGGAATTAATAATGAAATTTCTGATTCTAATTAATCAGCTCCATTGCTGCAATCCATGATATCTTTGGTCATAGAAACGACGGTCACAAGATCTTTGGCATTGTTTTTTTGTTTTTTTAAAATCAAAGAATGGCTGTATAATAATTTCCTATCACGTCCCTTTTCTCTATTTAAACAGTTTGATGATCAACCTGCAGTGACTTAAAACTTTGATCCTTTCTATGTACATTTCTAAAGTTTAAAACCTTTTTATAGATTCTTTTACCTGTGATCCTGACATTAGATGGAGAATTTCAGTGTTTTTTCCATAAAGTGTCCTGATTGTTTTGCAGCAGTCAAGGCCGGCCTTTCTAAATGATGTCACTTAGTTTAATAGAGTGTGTAAACAAGGTCCATATGGTTTTAGGTGGATGTGGTGTCTGTGATGCACGTGCCTATATGTGCTTGTTTTAGACATGTTTTCTATCTGCAAAGGGGGGAAAGGCAGATGCTCACCATTACCAGGGGCCATTTTCCGTTATCAGACCAATTTATTATTATTGATCAGGCAGTGTGTAGTATATGCTGCCGTTGATACTTTGTTATTAACGGTTGTTTTTTCTGCCATATTGTTTTGTATTGAAGTGTCTCATTGAATCTTAGATTGTTTGTGAGGTCTGTAAGTGTGCTGTTTTCTCCTCAGCTCTTGGAGCACATTCACACTAGTACTGTTTGGTCTGCTTGAAATTAATCCTGGTTCACTTCCACCAATGCTACGGTTCGTTGGCGTAGTGTGAACACTCATTCGTGGGGTCTCAGCTCACTTGGAAGCAGAGATGGCAAAAGTACCCAGATTTCTTACTTGAGTAGAAGTAAAATATCTATGTAAAAAAACAACTTAAGTAAAAAGTACTGCTCCAAATATCTACTCAAGTAAAAAGTACAGGCTCTGAAATGTACTCAAAAGTCATTTTAAAAGTAAAAAATATTTCTATTGCATGATTCACTGGCTGCAAAGTTATTGCTAAAGTAGAATCCATATAAATGATCCTGTGTTTACTGTTATTGTTTGAACAACCACTACCTGCTTAGTATCCTCATGTACTTCATCATATACCTGCCTAGTATCCTCATGTACTTCATCATATAGTACTTTAGTATTGTACACTTAAGGTTAACACATCACACTTCTGAACATTGAATTTTGGACGAGGATTAGCTTCTATGGTGTCACACATCCTGCTCATAGGCCCAACTCTTAATCAACCTTTTTAAAAGCACTTTGTTTCAGTGTGAAAGCAAACAGAGCATCCACTGAACCAAAGAGAGCATGTGACATAGGGCAACGTTTTGGATACCTCGCTGCCTCATCGTAGGGGATACTGGGCAGATTCTTGTGAAAACTGTATTAGATTTTAAAGTAGCACTAAGTAACTTTTTGACCTTTTTAAAAATCTGTTTCTGATGCGTTTTGATGGCATAGTGACATTCATTATGTACATTCCTGGAGCTGCTGTTGCCTAGCAGCGTCCTGAGTGTGAAAAACTGCACTTCACAATTTCTGCTTCTGGGGTGTTGTCACACGCCGACAACTGGATATCAACGCTGGTTGTTTCGAATGGGTACCGTTACGGATTCATCAAAGATGTACAAGAGCATATTATTGGAGGAATTGAGAAAAAGAAAGAAAGAGACGGAGCAAGAGAATAAGACGAGAATCAACATCTGACTGACTTTTGGTGGCTGGAGAGCTCAGAGAAGTGACAGGATGCTAGACTGATGCTGAATTAGTCGTTGTTCGGGGATCCTCGTTGAGAAAATCTGCCCAAGTTCTGTATTGCTTCTTTAATGTAAAGTAAAAACGCTGCATAAATTGATGTTGCACGCAGTGTTGTTTTCGTCAACGATAACGAAGACGAAATTATTTCGTTGACCACCCTTTTTTCATGACCATACAGAACGTTGGCGAGTTAAACGTTTCTCTATGATGACGAAAACATGACGAGACGTGCACGAGTTTTCGTTGACGAGGCGAGACGAAAATGTTAGTGGGTGGTTTGTTAGACATTCAGAATCTGAGATTTCTGCCTGTTGTGCTGTAATCTGTCTGTCAAAAGTTGCACCGCTCCTTGTTCGGCCACAGCCACCACCTGCATGCAGCGCGCTACACAACACACCTGCAGTCAGTCACACAGACACACAGTTGAGTTTATTAATTCATTGATGGAGCACAGCGGCAGCATCAACAAAAGGGCTTGTTTGTTGGTGGGAAACGGAAAAATGATCTATGGACATACTTCCAATTAAATCCATCAGAAAGAAAAACAGAATGCGTTGTAGAGGTGGCGGTGAATGTGCCATAATTTACCAGCAGCAATGATGTCCAGCACAGCCCATTTACAGCTGAAATAATATTAATTATAATCAAATACTGCTTTACAAAAGGAAGTAGGCTAAAACAGCATCTGTAGCCTTGTTTGCCACAGAAACGAACTAAATCAGAACTTTTAATTTGTGCAGCCTGAATATTTGTTTTTTTTAAAACGGACCTAGTTGATAAGTGTGAAGCGATGGAGAGAACACCCAGAAAACATGGCATAAGTTACGTTATATTAAGGCCAGAATATTTATACTGTCATGATGACCATCTACACTTTTTACTATGCAGTTTAAAACTATTTAGAAGTGACAGCGCATAGCCTATCGTCTGCTGGTGCTGCAGCATCAGCACAACCAGTTTAGAATGATCTGAGAACGTCAGGAAACTAAAAATGGAACAGAGCAAGCAGTCCGAACCCGCGGCTGCAAAAATAGACAAAGATTAATTTTTCTCTGTTATTTACATGGGCTACTAAACGTTTGATTACTTGCTATGAACGAGCCATTTCTGGTCCTGGCCAATCCTGATGATCGATTTCTTCTTCCTCTTGCTTTTTTCCCGTCTTGGTCGGTGTTTGTTTCGGGAATAACCCCCCTAGTGAGCAGTTGTTGTACCTGCGTGACGTTGTTGGTTGGGTTCGGTTCCTCGCCCAACCGAATCGAACCCCCCAGACTATCCCGGTGTGACTATTACTTTGTTTTTTAACTGAGACAAACTTATATTTCTAATGGGTTGAATTTCTTGAAAAAGTATTTTTATTTTATTTTCATAATAATTTTCTTCACTTTTTTCCTTTTTTTAACATCTGTCTGCTCCTTCTTTATACATCGTTATAATCTTAAAGGGGGGATGTACTGTAGTTGTATGAGAAGATGCCAAATTACAAAGCAACATTCTTCACACGCTCCTTCAGCACTTAATGGCCATTGTCCTCATTCACTATAAACTCTACATGTCCACCTTTTTTTCTTTTCTTTTCTTTTAAACCACTCCATTTGTTCATTTCCCTGCATCATCATCGCTGTCAGACTGCACTCACTCTGTGTATCTGACGTCTCTCACTCGGTTAAAGAAGATTTGGACTGCATTTGTGTGTGACTGGAGAAAAACTGAGCAAAGCTTTTACTGCTGACCGCAGCCTGCAGCCAAGGAGCTGACATAGTTTTCTGTTAGCGAGATGTAGCGGGCCTTGACACAGCTGGTTTAATACACCTGCATCATCAGTCCTTTGATCGCACACACTCGTCTATCTGCTCAGCAGCGATAAGCCCTGACAGTCGCTCCTCGGCTGATTTAGATGCAGTGGCAGCTTTGTTATAGTTGAAAAAGTCAGGATGAAGCACCTGCCCTACAATTGGTTTTTCACAGTTGTAGGAACTGTATTAGCCTGGCAGCAAGTCCACCACTCACTGCAGCCTTGTTGTACTTGTAGTAGCAATACTACAGTCCTCTAGTTACCATGAAGGAAGAAAACTTTTATAATGTCTTTGGTGCTATAACCACATTTTAAATGGTCATGGGATATTTAAAATGATCTCACAGTCATCAGTACAAGGTGTTTACATGTGCTACACAATGCTGGGAGAGGGAAAATGAACGGCCCATACATCCAGTCACATGTATGTCCATGGGAGACATACTCATACTTCCTTCCATACGTGAAGGGAGATACAAAGGCTAACCCACCACGCCACGTTGGGGCTTCCTGTTTTCAGTCTTGGCTCAAAGCAGGAGTCTGAGCTGGGAAACAGGGAGGGGATCGCTGTTTGGGACATTTTTTTTATGCGTGTAAGGAGAGGGAGGGAGATTGTGGAAAGAATAGGCAGCTTTTGTTGGGTAAAATGAGGAGAGTGGTACTAGTACTGTCAGTGGTTTGGTTGCAGCTGCAGAGCTGCTGTGCTCCTTTTGAGCTTCTGGTACGGTGGATCGACTGATTTATGGAGGTTCTGCTTTACTGGAGTTTCAGCAAACACTTATAAAGTATGTATGCATACGGTTAGTAGGCCTGTGCATCTTCACTGGTCTCACGAATCAATTTGATTACGATTATCTTGTCTTCAATTCCACGAGGCATCATGATGCATCACTATGTGCTGCATCCTCAGTTTTCTTTATTAGTGCACATTGATACTTTCTTCATCAATGAATACAAGTAGTCAGATAATTACCAGTCTTTCTGTAGTCAGTATACAGACAGAATATGGAAGTTAAGGAGATGTTTTTCATGTTCTCCTTTATGGACAGAAAACATTTACCTGCAAGTATTAAAGTCACTTTGTAGCTGAACACAGAATAGTAAACATTTGTTGATGGATAAAGATGTTTTAATCCCTTTAGTTCCTTCGCCCATGCTAACTGCTAGCTTATCAATGGTATTTTCCAAAGACGTTAGTCTTAGGCTAACTTAGCGGTTTTTATATATTTTGATGTGTAATGTTACGTGATTTCACGGAAACAATGAATGTATTTCCAGTGAGATATTGACGTATTTTCTGTATGTCTGCTTAGTTTTACAGTTTTCCTAAGTAAAGGTTTGCAAACTCGGATCTTTCTTGGGATACTGAGCTGTTGCAGCAGACTAGATCAGACCACACACACAAGCGCAGGAGAATTACTGATAATCGATTATGTTATGTTGCTGCATCGATGCAAAATCGTCCACGTCCACATCATAGAAACCATTAAAGTCATTACCACTAAAGGTTAATGTGAAGTACGACACTGTGTGGGTAATTCAGGAGTGGGTTTGTCACTCAGCAGTGTGTGTGTGTGCCCACCACGTGGTTCATTGCCAAGGTGAAACCAGAGACGCAGATAAACACACACATGTGCATTCAGGGATGGACACCGAGAGAGAAAGCTGGACCTCGGTAGCAACACTCTCCTAGAATAACAGACATTCTTCCTCCACCTCCTTCAGCACCACTCCCAGAAACAAAAAACCCAACACAGATGTGGAGTGTCAGAGGGGACACAGTCGGCTATTGGATGGTCAGATTTACTGGTTTGTTGTATGATAAAGTTTTGGATTCAGGTGATTGTTTCACATTAACTTCTTCACATTGAAAACAGGATTCCCTAGTTTTCTTCAGAACAAGATGTTTTGTGTACATTTATTTTAGGTGGTAATTTTATAAAAAATTAGAAATATAAAATAATCATTTGTTATGAAATGTTTACCGTGTGGGACCATGGTATAAATGGATTAAACAACTCGGACCCGCACATATTACGTTTTTAATGCACTTCGTGGTGTTTTAGACTGCGTCATGCATTAAAACCGTATAATGCACGGGTCCTTGTTGTTTAATCCTTACTTAATGTCTGAATATAAGTCTGGGTGGGATCAGACAGTAGCAGCTTCAGACTGGTGATGAAGCAGCAGAGAATATCTCCTGCTCTGACTGCTTCCGCGTGAGCCGCTTGTGAGCGCTTCTGGACGGGGGAGGGGCCAGCGGTAGTAGCCACGGCTCACTGAGAAGAGAAAACGATGCTTGTTCTCATGTCGGTCTTCAACGACTCCAGAAAATATCGTTTGCCACTTCTTTTTTTTTCTTTTTCAATAGTCGCTTGAGATGTGTAAAATCTGGCTAATTAGCAACAAGTCGCTAAGTTGGCAACACTGTAAACAATCTGTCCTTCAGGGAGATGCGGTAGGAGAGGGGCTTCTGCTGCAGTGCCTGTTTTAAAATGGGCAGAGGTGACTGGTCCTTTCTGTGAACCAGCAGAAGCCAAAGTGGCGTTTAACTGTCGATACCCGGGCCAATTAAGGTCTTACTAGATACATTTTAGAATCGATAAGTGTCTAAGAATCTTTTTCTCTTTTTTATTTGACAACACTATCTGGATTTCAAGCTCAGCATCTGTTATGTGCACGCTACAAACAGTCCGGACGCTGCTGCACATTTTATAAATGGTATATGGACTGTACCTTTAGAGCGCTTTTCTAATCACATGACCACTCAAAGCCCTTTGACGCTACATCATGCCTCATTCACCCATTCACACACACATTCATACAGCACCTGTAACATACTGAGTGCTACTATACACATTCACACCCGATTGGCCCATCGGGAGGCAAGGTGGGGTTCAGTGTCTTGCCCAAGGACACATTCCGACAATAGTCAGGGGGCCTCAACATTGTATTATTGATTACCAGTTAAAGAATAGATTTTTAACATTCGTACAGTGATTCTCAATCATCCATGTCTGCATGTATCTAAAAGAACTGCTTTTCCCCACCGTTGAGCTGTGATCTTGAACCTGAAACTTATTGTTAAACCACTGCCCCAGACAGCGGCAGCATGAGGTGGCTGTTCTTTGCTCCGGTTAAAAACACACTCTTGGTTTATACTCCTTCAGAGTTGCTTCGTGCACACAATCAAAAGTGAAAAATTCTCAAGTGGATATACTCAGACAACTAAGTGACTTGACACATAAATACGTGCTTGTGAAACCAAGATTACTGAGAAGTAATTGCTGTGGCACAGGAAATTGTGAAATATCCTTATCTGGCTTCAAAGTTATGTCAACATTCAGACAGAAAGCCCCATAAAACTTTCAACTGATACAACTTGGTAGGCAAATGTTCAGCAGTATTCATCATAATCTCTCTCAAGAAATTCAAATAAACTTTATTACATTGGGATTAACGGTCCATTTCTACTCTGCTTAATATGATCCACTTTCTAAACAACCTGAAATCGTGGTACAAGTGGCTAAAAAAGGCCCGTTTGCTGATTCATCTCCCACTTCCTCCTGTCTGCCTTTATCAGCAGAGGACGGCCACAGGCCTCGTCACTGTTGATTTTACAGACGCATCAGGACACTGTCTCTTTGCGTCAATATTGTCCAAGGTTGTCAACCTTCCGTCCTCTCCTCAGACTGACGTCGTGATTAGCAAAGCAAACCTGCACTTTGCTAGCTGTGTGACTGACTGAGCTGAATGTCAGCAACCATCGAGAACATTGAAGAACTGAAGTGTTTATTTTTCAGGCTTACAGGTGGAAAAGCTCCCTCATTATGTCTCGTAAAACAGAAACACACAAAGATATGGATGGAGTTTTATTTATTTCTATCTTTTTATGCAAACATAAAATAGTATGGAAGCAAAGTAAAGTAACTAAAAAGTTCCGTTACAACTGAAAAGACCTCTACCTGGACTCTTTCTCGAAACTAAAGAATTCTAACTAGCGTTGGCTTCCAGCTGTACTTCAGCAGAATAGCTGCTGTTTGACACGTTAATAAAACTAGAACAGTGAAAATAGAGAAATCGGGCCATATATTTTAAAGTAAATACACACAATCACACACGATCATGTTTTAACAACAAAACCATTTTTCAAAGAAGAAAAATTGAGGCTAGTTCTACTTTTCCATCCGTACAATACAACGTTAAGTGAACGCTGCTGAATGCATCATGTTGCATTTGAGTCCAACCCGAGTCGAGGGCACGCCAAGTGACATGTTAATCTTTCATTTGTGTTACGTTGGGAAGAAATTAACGATATTCAACCCAGTTACTGAGTCTATGCCTTTACTTTAGGGTACATAGCTGGTGGTTATCAGCTGCAATTTTGGTAATTTTTTCCCCGTAACCATTGAAATCCGACATGGATGACTTAATCTGCTTGTTTGCAGGGAATAACTCTTCCCCCGCTGTACTTTACCACTCAAACACGCATCCTCTGCCACTGTAACAGAGAACGAAACCAAAGCAACAAGCGGCTGTTGCGTAACTTTTTCCTTCTCTGCACAAGTTGCACAGATCTGCTAATATTTGATTTGATGAGAGTTTACCCTCACATAAAGGCAAATAAAAAAATCTAACCAAAAACACCTGTTTGACAAAACGTTCTTGTTCAAAGGGAATGGGGGAAAAAGCCGAAGCTTATTTAATCCCACCCTTTATGGAAGGTGACCGTACTGAGGGATCTTTACAAATTAATTGTTTGATACTATGAAAATGAAGTAATCGTGACATCCATAGTAGTGGTTGGTTTGATGTGAAGGAAGCAGTTTGCATGAAAAAGAAGAGTTTTAATTTGTGCATAAATATAAATTGTCTGAATTAATTGTGATATTTTCTCCTCCCTCTTGTTTTTTCCAGGTTCTGTTGCATCATTTTCACAGCAGGTGACCCCCACCCCTTCGCCAAAATCCGTCTATTAGATGTGACGGCGAGGTTGATCAGGCGAAGCCACCATGTCTTAAACACAGAGGGGCCCTCCGGAGCCCTGTCCCCCCACCCCGGCCCCCCTTCCCCTGCCCCCTCCTTCATCCACCACCTGACGCCCTCTCCGAGCCCCATCCAGCTCCCAGACCTATCTGCACATGTGAGAGACAGGCTGCCCAACCCTGGCTCCCCGGTGGCACACCCCTCACCTCCCTCCGGAGAGATGAGCCTGAAGCAGCACCAGCAGCTGGGTCATGGGACCGGTGGAGTGATGGGTTCTGACCGGGACCTGCAGTCCACCGCCTCCTCCATCTCCCTGCCCTCTGTGAAGAAGGCCCCCAAGAAAAGACGCCTCTCCCTGGCCTCTCTCTTCAGAAGACGGGGACGGGAGTCCAAACCAGGGCGTCAAAGGTCCCGAGAACTCCAGCACCCCGGACCTGCAGGGCTAACGGGAGTGGATGGTATCGCCAGCATCGAAAGCATCCACTCTGAGATGTGTAATGACAAGAACTCTGGCTTCTTCTCTGTGGCCGGGACCGAAGCTGCCTCTGTCGCTGCTGCCTCCACCTCTTCTGCCTCGGGGCCTTCTTCCTCTACCTCCTCCTCCTCCAAGGTAGGGGCTGGAGTGGGGTCAGAGTTACTGGAGTGCCCACTGTGCCTTCTGCGCCACTCCAGGGAGAGCTTCCCTGACATCATGACCTGTCACCACCGCTCCTGCATCGATTGCTTACGCCAGTATCTACGCATCGAGATCTCAGAGTCACGCGTCAACATCAGCTGCCCCGAGTGCTCGGAGCGCTTCAACCCGCACGATATCCGCATGATCCTGGGGGATCATTTGCTCATGGAGAAATACGAGGAGTTCATGCTGAGGAGGTGGCTGGTTGCTGACCCAGACTGCCGCTGGTGCCCTGCACCAGACTGTGGGTAAGAAATATACATTATGGAATACACACACTTTAAAACAAAAAAAAAAGAACAACTCATGTTAGTGGTGGAGTTCTGGCACTGTTCAGGCGATCGTGTAGACGGCGTGATCAGATAACAGCAGTTATCTGATTTATTAGAAGTTAGAATAACACACCTTTATGTATCCCCGATGTCTCTGTGCATGTAAACCTATATACCTGATTTATTTATTTACATCTGTGCAAAACACTTCCATCTTTTTAGCATCTTACGTTAAAGAGATGGAAGCTCAGCAACGTCAGAGTATGAATGAAGTGTTCACATTTAGTAGATTTTTCAGGCTTATTAGCCACATTAGCAGCTAGCATTAAGACTGTGGGCACCGGTTTAAAAATAACTGGAAGTTTTAGTCTTGCATCACTACGTTTGTGCGCGGTCCCATAATGTTCAATAATTGTCTGGAAAATGAAGACCAGGGTTTTTCAAATGGTGCATGTAGACACTTCAGATGCAATTATTACCGTTATCCACCATCATTATTCAGGAAAGACTCTAAGCACACACTGCTTTTTTATAGTGTTGTGGTTCCAGTTATTACATAATGCTCATACTGTCGCTCCTTTCTGCACCGTCAGGCTCAGACTTTTTTCACAGGTGTGTTCATATGCTGGTTATAACTCAAAAATGTAACCAGTCCAAACTACATTTCGGGACAATACTTTGATCTATTTCATCCTCTGCACAGCGCGACTGCCATATATAGCATTTCTGATCCAGCTCTAGAAGTCTTCCAGGAAAGTACTTGCTAACCTTTATACGAGGACATTTTCATACCTAAGCACGATTTCCTTTTCCAGTTTAAAACTCTGTTTTCTTTTTACCTTTTCTCTCTTTGTCTCTGTCGCTCTCTCTCTCTCTCTCTCTCTCTGCCATTTCCTTTTCTTCCAGGAATTGTTTGAGGTTATGTGGCTATAAAAAAGAAGGGGAAAAAAAGAGAGAAAACATCCCTTCAGACTCTCTAGAAGTACTGTTGCTGCTTTATTCTTCAGCCACAGTATCCAATAAAAGTTGGTCAACTGGATGTGTTCTGGGTTTTTTTGTTTTTTAAACGTCCCATAAATGACTCGACCAGAAAAGTAGCAGATGTGCTTTCAAGGGAAGAATTTTTTAGAGACATGACATGTTTTTTTGTGTTTTCAGAAACCCAGATAGCTGCTTGCTTTGGATTTTTTTCCTTCTTTTTCTTGCTTGAACAGCAGATACTATTACAGTTATTACATGATTGTAAGGTTGTCACGATACCAAATTTCTGTTTCGATACCATTTTGTATTTCGATACTTTTCGGTACTTTTTGTAAAAAGTAAAACAGTAGCCAGTAGCACTAGACTTTGGTAATTGGGGGAGGGAGGGGGTACAGTATCTTAACATGCCATTGCTTTATTTTATTCATTGTCATTGTTCAGAAGGTTTGCATTTTGAAACTATACATGAAACATTATATGGATATAAATAGAAAAATAAATTGGATATCTAATCTGTAATGAATTAATGAAATACTGTAGGCTAATGAAATGTCTTTTAAAAATTGTTTTAATATATTTCATTCATATAAAGCTTTGCCTTAATGGTTTATAATATATTTGAATCATTAAATGGGCAACGGCATAATGTCCTTGATAGGATCACATTTGTGTGGCTTCACAATGACATCATTCAGTTAATTTCTGTAGGACGATTTAAACTTATTTAAATGTATTAAGAATGTAAAATAACTTCATAAATATTTTTTATTTGCATTTATTAACCATGGACATGTCTTAGCTCTGACGACCCTTGGCGTTTATTCGTTTATTCTCTGTATGTAGGCTACTGTAGGTTTACTACCGGGCTGGAAGAGGGACTGTGCTTTTTTCTTTGACATAACAGTGCAGTGAACAGGTGAACAACATTATCAGCGGTCGTTCCTGACTAAAGTCACGGACCAGTCCGCGCTGTTGTCCTTTAAATGTCTGGACAAATTTAAAGTGTTGCCTCGTCTTGCAAGACACACTCTGTAGCAACGCTAGCACTGCGGTGCATCAGGGTTCAGCGGCTCGACTTTGTCATTCGGTTTGAGCCCGAAATATTTCCAGAACGTACTTCAGGCCCCCAGTATGTCCCCCAGTAGATTACGGGCTTTTCTGTTGCTGCCTTTTTCTCCCGGTCTGTCTGTTTGCAATACGACTTGTTGTTTTCCTCCTGCTCAGTGAGAGGAGTCGGCCTTACAGTTCCACCTCGTAGACTACGTCACTCACTGGCCTCGCCGCGCTTAAAGAGACAGGCTCCAATTTACCAGCTCATTTGCGCTTAAGAAAAAAAAAAGTACTGTTCTTTTTAAAAAGCTGGTATAGTACCATTTTCAAAGCTCTAATATTGCGGTACTATACTGGTACCGGTATACCGCGCAACCCTACACGATTGTATAATTTCAATTTAAATAATTCCCAGGCCCTCTTGGCTCTCTGATCCATAATCCTTATGTCCGTCACGGGGGGGCTGGGAGTCTTCATGCTCATACATACGTCATGCAACCCCAGGGAATTGAATGCAATCTTCAATAGTTTACATTCCTGACTTAAACATCGTTGCATCATCAGTCTTTCCTCAAGTCTGAGGTGGGAACATCACGCATCGCGTCATTTCTGTTATCGCTGCCTTGTGACGAGGTCATATAAATACACGTTGTTATAGGAGACGCAGCAAAACCAAACAGACTCTGCCCTACATTCTGTATAACTCTAAGTACACAAAATAAAAACATCCGATCCAGATTAAGAGAATTTTTTTCATTTAATCTCATGGTTTTCCCTCTAAAACTAAAACATTTAGTAGCCTCTAATCCAGCAAAATGAAGGTCTTTCTTTCTTTCTTTTTTTTCTTTTTTTCTTTCTCTTTTTCTTTCTTTTTCTTCTTTTTTTGTCTTTCTTTCGATTCAGGAAAGTGCATCTCTACAGTAACAAGCAGCCTCAGGACTAAATGGCAAATTTAATAGTAGGGGGAGATTTTAAATTAAGTTTAAAATGGTTTCTCTCATGTCTGGCAGGTTTATCAACAAGGGCTGTGATCTCCCAGCTGACACCAGTGGGTGGGAACCAGAAGTCTGTACTGGTTCATACTAGCATTGGTTATAATCATTTAGTGGGAAAATCATTTAGAGGCCTGAAAGATCACGTGGCCCTGCGTACGACATGCACTCTTTCTTACTCACAGATGACACCATTTGTATTATTTTGCCTGATGAGCGTTTTGTTTTTCCTCTACCAGATATGCAGTCATAGCCTTTGGGTGTGCCAGCTGTCCAAAGATCACATGTGGCAGAGAGGGCTGTGGTACAGAGTTCTGTTACCATTGTAAGCAGCTGTGGCATCCCAACCAGACCTGTGATGCAGCACGGCAGCAGAGAGCCCAGAGCCTCCGCCTCAGGACCGTGCGTTCATCCTCCCTCAGCTACAGTCAGGAGAGTGGAGCTGCAGGTAGGCTCACAGGAAGCCAACCGGATGGAAAACCACATGTTATTAACCATGTTTTCATTTGTTTGCTCTACTACTGTGTGACGTTCTCTGATGAGAGTTCATGTCATTAAGCTGTTGTCTTGTTTTTAGAGACGGTGCTGATAAACTAATCTGCCATATCATTAAAACCACCTGCCTCATGTTCTGCAGAAACACGCCTCCGACTAGTTAGGGAATGGACAACAGAACTCACAGGGTGTTTGTACAGGGATGCTTTTTTGAGCCATTCCTGTAATATTATTTGTAGTTGTGGAGGGGTGCACTGGTCTGCTGGGTGAACCAGCTCTCCCTCAGGATATGGTTTTAGCATTAGTGGCGTTCTTAGTGGCCACAGGGTTTACAGACGGTCTTCTAACACTAATGAACACACATGAAAGATAAAAATGAAAGAATAGGAAAAAGAAAAAAATGACACTTAACTGTGAGTAGCTCAGAAACTAGTATAGTAGGGGTTTTAATCTTATGGCTGATCATTGAATACAAGCCATGTTTCCTTCAAGGCGTCCAGCTCAGTATGGGAGAAGGGTGCCATCCTATTTTTTTGGGACCCTTCCATTGGGGTTTCACTTGTACTAATCCACCCCTAAAGGTAGTGGTGCAACGGATCTCGGATCAACCGTGATCCGTACGTAACTCTCTCCACGGTTCGGTACGCACGTGATCCGTGGATTTGAGGGTGGAAAAAAAAGTTCCAATCAGCTGTATCTGGTCAGTCTAAAAAAACTCTTGCGGGTCTCACGCTGTAAACAAACAACCATGGCCGGCAGACTGTTCAGTGCTGCTGCTGTTATTTGCGCAGCTATTTGCTCTGAGAAATCTACCAAAAAAAATGAATGTGGGATCAGGTCATGGAGGCGTGGACGTTTGCAGTGTGGACTTTTTACACTGCAGTAGGAGCTGGAGGTGAGCCAATTAGATACTTTTAGGAAACACGGTTCATCAGCTGTTGATTCTCAAGCTATCCACTGAGCTGTTTCCTCATGTCTTCGCCGACTGACGCCATTTCCTGAGTCCCAGCTCCTCTTTGTCATTGGCTGTTGGTGATGTGTGTATTCTAGTTGAGTCGGTAAACCGCACACACTACCAGAGTCACCTCGAAAAATTAAAACACATTGGAAATACTGCGACTGCAGTCGGCGCGGTCTGTTCGCCTCACACACTTACCGATGTGAGTCCGAACCCCTCACACACAGATTTCTGCGCCCACTTGTCGTGCCGACAGCCACAACTAGTGCCGACTACGCACAACTGGAAATCGTGGGGGAAATCTGGCAAAAAGTGTTTTTGTGTATCTCCAGCTTAAAGCTGGGAAACGTGGGGAACACATCATGACCCTCATTTGAAACAATATTTCTTTTTTCTTTTTAAATATAAAGATAAACTATTTTTTATTTCCCTCCATGTTTACAGTAAGAAGCACTGATACCTTAAATTACATTTTAAGTTGTTTTTCATGCCCTGTGTTGCACCTTAATATGTTTTGATATAATTAAGTGGAATGAGTCTTTAGTTAAATGATTTAATAGGAAGAAATACTTGAATAGATGGAGTTAAATTTATCTTGTCCTTTTCCTCTTTTTGCTAATCCCATCCGTGACTCAAAAACCGTGATCCGATCCGAACAGTGAGTTTAGTGATCCCTTGCACCACGACGTTAAGGGTGAGGTTCGACACACTGAAAAAAAATGGTCTCTTCCTGTGTGATGTGGCAATAAGAACAAAACAGGAACATGTATAAATATTACAGATTTTTGTTTAAAGCCACATCCCATGAAGAAGCGACACAAACTGCGTTTCCACCGTTCTCCTGATAATGATCCAAGCTAGGCGTCAATCTGGCCAATACCCTGCGTATCAGGTGAGGGTACGGTTGCTGTGGAAACGCAACGAACGAAGATCAGGGTTTACCGAACCGTCCCGTCTAGAGCCGGACCCTCTGGGTGGAAACGGGACTCCGTGTTGGGTGGGGCTTGTGTTTAAACGTGAGAGTTGTCCAGTCTTGTTGTTGTTTGTTACATCCTGATGTGTTTCTCAGCTGACGACATCAAACCATGTCCACGCTGCGCCGCTTACATCATCAAGATGAACGACGGCAGCTGTAATCACATGACCTGCGCCGTCTGTGGCTGTGAGTTTTGTTGGCTCTGCATGAAGGAGATTTCAGACTTGCACTACTTGAGGTAAATATCTTCAGCTCATACTCGAGACTTTTTTTTTGTGAAATTTAGATTATTTTATAGAACTTAAACGGCTGCTGATTGGTTGGCTCTGCTCGTCTCTGTTTCAGTCCATCAGGCTGTACTTTCTGGGGGAAGAAGCCGTGGAGCAGGAAGAAGAAGATTCTTTGGCAACTGGGAACGCTTGTTGGTGCACCCGTTGGCATCGCACTCATTGCTGGCATAGCCATCCCCGCTATGATCATCGGCATCCCCGTATACGTGGGAAGGAAGGTGAGGCTTCGTAGACGCCTTCATCAGCACTAATGGGAGGCTTTTATAAACATTATGCTGACAGTTTCCAGTATGCGGACAACTTCTTTCCCCCTCATGTTGCAACTACTGTACATGTTTATTATCCAGAATCAAAGTTTTATAGCCAGAAGTAATTAACTAAGCAGACCTGAAAGGAACGGGAGTTTCACTCTGTAATAATGTGGAAGTATTCAGACTCCAGAATTCCCCACATGAGCCTGCCAGGAAGCCAAAGCCCCTTTTTTCCTTCCACAGAAAAACCAGACCAGGTTCAGTAATGATCCCATGAATCACCTCCGTTCCACATGTTGCTGTCCGCTCGCTGTGAACATCTGCATCCTGGTGGTTCACTAAAGCCACTGCATGAGCAGCATATTCTAAGATGGTCACTTTTAATTTGCTCTGTTTGACAAACTGTGGGTCCACGTGGGTCTCTGTGGAGACCAGCCTTGCCTTCGCCTCCATGTGCCAGCATGATTCCCCTCCAGTGTTTCTATGTATGAGCTCAGTTTGTCTGTGTGAAAACAAGATCAGCCTAGCTGGAACTCGTAGCGCTTCAGTCCAGCCTGGTTCCACATTTCTCACAGCTGAGTCAGACTTTCTGTTCATCTCATTATGATTCTAGAGAGGCGGTGCATTCAGGTAGGCTTGCACATCTGGAAAAAGTAAGACTTCAAAGATGACTCTAAAGACATGAAAACATACCAGTAAAACTCGCCACAGTGTTATCGATCATTTACCAGCCTTTCTGATCAGATCCACTTATCTTTGAAGTCCCACTAAAAATGTTTTAAGGGTTGCATGAACACCAAATACATGAAAACGGATTATAACCTGAGCCTGTAAACACACACAAAAAAGTATTCTACCATCATTTGTCCTGTAGCTGTCGACATTTGAATATTTTCATAAAAAAAAACATTTTAAAACAAAAAAAGTGAGAAAGTGTGGTGGGGGGGGGAGGGAGGAAAGAGGGGGGGGGGGGGGGGGGGGGGGGGGGGGGGGGGGGGGGGGGGG
>JBBBVU010000006.1:27589900-27612164 GCA_037177055.1 Atherinosoma microstoma | reverse complement strand
GTAGTAGTAGTAGTAGTAGTAGTAGTAGTAGTAGTAGTAGTAGTAGTAGTAGTAGTAGTAGTAGTAGTAGTGAAGAAATTAAGAAATGTATTGTTTTATTTATACAAAATCCAAATAAATCCCTGTGCTTCTTCTTGAACGCCCGGCGTTTGGAAGCTCAGAGTGAGATTCCTGCTTTCAAGCCTTTCACTTCGTGTCTAAAGTGTCATCATCTGAACTCCTGCAGTCTTACAGATGACGGCCTTTTGTCTTGTCCCATGTCCGATTGTCTGTCTTCCCATGGCACGTCCACAAAAGACCTTTCAGTTGATGTTTCATCATTGCCCCCGTGTTCGCCACTGTCTCCCTCATCTCCTCACTTAGAAATCTGACTGAAGTTTATCGTGTGTTGAATTGTCTGGGTCTGTGTCCATAAACACTTTCAAGTCTGAATTCTAAAAAAAACTTTACAGGTCCTCCTTTAATTTTCTAGAAGAGCTGCTCCTTTGTTTGGATTGAGAGAATCAGTGGCAGGGAAAGGGTTAAAGACTTTTATTCAGTTTGTTCCTTCACATGTTTCTCTTTCCACCATCAGATCCACAACCGTTACGAAGGCAAAGATATTTCCAACCACAAGAGGAACCTGGTGATTGCCGGGGGGGTGACCCTCTCTGTCATCGTGTCCCCGGTGGTGGCTGCAGTCACAGTCGGTCAGTCTGGTCTCCAACCCGTCCTTTCTTACATCATTGGAGGTCTTAGTTTGACTCTTCAGGCATTTTCTCAGTTGAATGTAGGAGATGATGTTGAGTCCGGGGTTCTCCTGTGCTCTGACGTAAAGATGCTTTAGTTTGTTTTGACTTATTTGTGTCAGCTGCGGGAGCCTCCACTGTTTACTCTTGACATGTCTGTCTCTGCCCCCCCCCCTCAGGCATCGGCGTTCCCATCATGCTCGCCTACGTCTACGGCGTGGTGCCGATCTCTCTGTGCCGCAGTGGAGGTTGTGGTGTCTCAGCTGGGAATGGAAAAGGAGTTCGCATAGAGTTTGATGACGAGAATGACATGAACGTCGGCAGCGGGGCGGCTGCCACGGGTACGTTTTACCCCGATAACCTGAAGAGCCCCCGTCTGGAGGAAACCTGCTATGTTTATGTTTCATCTTCTGTGTAGATACGACTTCAGTGGCAGACACCAGGAATAACCCCAGTATAGGTGAGGGCAGTGTGGGGGGGATGACGGGCAGCCTCAGTGCCAGCGGCAGCCACATGGACCGTCTGGGAACCACCAGGGACAACCTGAGCGAGACGGCCTCCACTATGGCGCTGGCTGGAGCCAGCATCACCGGCAGCCTCTCTGGCAGCGTCATGGTCAACTACCTGAACAGGTACCGACATTTAAACATGATCAAGCGTCATGGTGCCCTCCATCTGCATCGTCTAAGTCTTCCTGTCTGTGTGTTGTCAGGCTGGAGGTGCAGGCTGATGTACAGAAGGAGCGCTGCAGTCTCAGCGGGGAGTCTGGCACGGTCAGCCTGGGTACAATCAGTGACAACGCTAGCACCAAAGCAATGGCTGGATCCATTCTTAACGCCTACATGCCTCTGGACAGGTGAGCATAGGTTTACCTAGATTAAGGAGACGTTTGATGGACATCTTTGTAGCTGATGTTGATTAAAAAAGTCGAGAATGAAAGTTGAAATTTTCATCAAGCACATGTGACCTCTTAGTATTTGCTATGAAAGCATTATTATACACTACCTGTCCAAAAAGCCTCCTAATGGATCATCCCTGCATGGATGATGATTTTCAGCTGCAACAAGTTATTTAACCCTGACTGATGCAACAAGTTGCTTTTCATTTCTTAAACAACCATGTGGAAAGACACGCCTCGTGGTCGTGGAAAAGAGGTTAGTCTGTTTAAGAAGGATCAGATCATCGGCATCAAGCAGGATAGTGGGGAACCATTGAAGAAATGTGGTCGGAAAAACATCCTGGTGATCACTTAAATATTTGGTGAAATTAAATCAAAGAAAAACAACAGTAGAGCTCAGGGCTATGTTTAATAGTGAAAGTAAAAATATTTCCACATGAACAATGTGGAGAGAAGTCAAGGGATTGGGACTGAACAGCTGTGTAGCCAGAAGAAAAGCACTAACCAGTGAGGCTAACCGGAGAAAAAGGCTTCAGTTTGCTAGGGAGCATAAAGATTGACTCTGGAGCCATGGAAGAAGGTCATGTGGTCTGATGAGTCCAGATTGACCCTGTTCCAGAGTGATGGGAGCATCAGGGTAAGAAAAGAGGAGGATGAAGTGATCATACCTAGTGCCTACTGTACAAGCCTGTGGGGGCAGTCTATGATCTGGGGCTGGTCAGGTCTAAGTTCAGGTCTTGGTTGAGCAACATTATGTGTGAATGAGATCAGCTGATTACCTGAATATAGTGAATGAGCAGGTTATTCCATCTTCTAAGATGAAAACACCAGGATTCATGGGGCACAGATTGTGAAAGAGTGGTTCAGGGAACAGGAGACATTTTCACACATGGATCGGCCACCACAGAGTCCAGACCTGAACCGAATGTTTGGGATGTGCTGGAGGCCGGGCTCTCCCACCATCGATACAAGATCTTAGTGAAAAATGAATGCAACAGTGGATGGAAATAAATCTGCTAACCTTGCAGAAGCTTCTAGAAACAAAGAATGCTGCAGGAATCACAGATGAAGGAGGTCCGATGAAATATTAGAGACTTTTTGGGGGGGGCAGTGTCGATTATGATGGGAATCTTCTGAGGACACAAAATATTTCTTAAAGCCTCACAGCTTAGTTTCTTGTTACCTTCCTTGTGTTTCAGAGATGGGAACAGCATGGAAGTCCAGGTCGACATTGAATCCAAACCCGGCAAGCGGCGGCATCACAGCGGCGGCAGCAGCGTAGACGACGGCAGCCACGCCGGCCGCTGCAGCTGGACGTGTCCCTCAAACGGCTTCACATCCTCAGAAGGCAAAGGAACCTCCACTAAGTGGGCCAAAGAGGCCTCGTGCTCCTCCTCCTCCAGCTCGGGGGGGAAGAAGAGTAAAGGCAAGCTGCGCAAGAAAGGAGGAGGAAGCACCAAGATCAACGAGACCCGGGAGGACATGGATGCTCAGCTCCTGGAACAGCGCAGCACCAACTCCTCAGAGTTTGACTCTCCGTCGCTGAGCGGCAGCCTGCCGTCGGTGGCCGACTCCCACTGCAGCCACTTCTCTGAGTTCAGCTGCTCCGATCTGGAGAGCATGAAGACGTCCTGCAGCCACGGCTCCAACGGAGGCGACTACCACATGCGCTTCGCCACCGTCAGCCCCCTCCCAGAGGTGGAGAACGACCGGCTGGAGACATGCCCCACATCCTCCTCCTCCTCCTCCTCCCAGGGCCAAGGCGCCGCCACCACCCCCCACTCTCCCACCTCCACCGCATCCTCGCTGGGTAACGGCTCAGAGCCGTCGCCGCTCTGCTTCATCACAGAGGAGAAGCTGCCGTGTCCATCCGAGCTGGACTCTCACAGCAACACCGGAGAGCTGCCGAAAGAAACCAACAACAACCACCAACCACACCCCCCGACCCCAACCCAGCAGCAGTCCAAGAACTCCTGTATACAGACTGATATTTAAAATGTCAAAACCTTAAGTGCTGCAGACGTGACTCTTATTTAACATCCTTTCCTCTGAACTAACCTCCCTCCTTTCACTTTAATCTGCTTTCTTTTGGTTATTCTCTGGTGAAGCAAATAATAAAACAAATACTGAAAGGTTTCTAAAGCGCAGCCACGTGAGAAATGTTCGGATTAATGCTTTTTTTATTTCCTCTCTCTCTCTCCGTGTGTGTGTGTGAGCCACAGACTGCTGACATTGACTCGTAACACCACTTTAAACCGGACGCAGCGCGCTGCGTATCCATCCGTGTAGGTTGAAATAAAACCACTGAGCCAGTCGTGCTAGTGTTTGATTATTTGCTTTACGATGTAGATGCAGGAATCTTTAATCTCAAACAGGGACCAGGCAGTATGACTCATCATTTCCTCCTTTTTTTTTTTTCTCCCCCTAAAAAATGTCAAACTAACCGGGAACCTTTGCGTTCTAGTTTGTATTTATTCTGCTTTTACTTTTTGTTTTCTTTCTCCTGGATGTAAAAGTTTGAGGCCTGGGGCCGAATATCCTGAATTATTTTATCACTAAAACTTTACCCATAAAAGATCTTTAGATGGATGCACACATAGCTGTAGCCCCACTGTGGCAGATGCCTGGCTTCACACCTGTAACTCTCCTTTTAGTGCTAAGATGACTTTAAAAGCCTGGGTGTAATTTGTAACATGATTGGTGGGGGGTGGGGGTTGAGGGGGTTGTGGCTATTTAGATTTAAGAAACGGTCTCTGGAAGGCCATTGTTGTCCAGATGATGCTCAAAGTCATTGTTATAATGTTAATGAGTGGGTCAATTCTGTGAAATTGTACAGAGAAGTCGTCCTGTTCAGTGGTGATTTATCCAGGACGGCTGAGGAGAGAGAGAGCTTTGATATCTTTAACTCATGGTGCCTTCAACAAGATGTTTATGTTTTGTTCGTCACTCTCCACTGTGTCTTCTAGATCCCAAACAAGAACTCATAGAAAGCAGAATGTTTGTCTTTGTGGAAGAGACGCTTCTTCACACGCAGAAACATGCAGCGGTAGACCTGCTACACCAAGACTTTTTCAATTGCCTTCCAAAGACAGCTATCAGGCTTTTGTTAAATCTTATACCTTTCCACTCGTCAAGCTGTAGACTCGGCATCGCGCGTCCTTTTTTTTACACCGCAGGGATGAATGAAGTCCAGACCCAGGATTACGCAGACTGCTGTTTCTGCACACGCTTCACAAAATGCAAATAAGCGAGGCTGCGCAGCGGCTCGAGGCACCTGCACTGTTGCCTGTATTACTTTCATACTGATGTTCTGCACATTGGTTGCTGGGGTTTGTTGGGGTTTTACCTCCGTCTGACACGTCCTGTGATTCCCGTTTGTGTTGCCAACGGTGCTGCTGAGCAGACTTGAAATCATTTTGTTCTTAATTTCAGAGCGTTTGCTCGAGGTGAACCTCTACCAGCGATGTTCTTGGTTTCTTTTGGTCTGTTACTGAATGAATCGGTTAGTTTCTGTGGATGCGGCCTCTTGCCGCATCAAAGCAACACGTTTTGTTCTTCCTCCTCAGTTCAGCTTCTCATTCTCCAACTAAACTCCAGTTCCTTGGTTCTGATTTGAACACTAGTGCCAGATATGATCTGTATTTTGTGCAGAATAGCATATGGTATTTGTATATTTGTTTGGTAATTTGCTTTACTATATGTGTGTAAATGCATATCAAAAAAATTAAAAATATGTATGAAATGTCCTGTTTTTCTTTTTAAGCTGCAATCCATCATAGAAACAACGTGGAAGAGGTTTACATGTTTCCTTAGTATTTAGTAGCTTTGAGCCTCAACCAACCATAACAAATTAGTTTTTAAGTCCTTTTGAACTTTTTATGAAGATCCATGAGAATCTGTTTCTTGGGTACCTACGCTCAGAGTATTTGCGTTTTCCACTGTTTAGTTCATAAAAAAAAAAAAAAAACTTGTCATGTTTTTATCATATATGAAATAACTTTGATGACAAAGTATTTAGAGAGTTACCAAGCATGAATGTGGAGTGAATGAATAATGGATCCAATGAAATCTTATCTATTATTATTATTTAGAAATAAATGGGAAGTTATTCAGATTGTGTCCCAACACAATTTCTCTCTGAGGAAAATTGAACTATTTGATTAATTCAAGAACAAGTCGGGATATTATTCTGCTTCTGGTCTGACAAAACATCGATGCAGGAAAGTGTCCTCGTCAGATCCATAAATTAAATTTATTTTTATTATGGATCCCCATTAGTCTTCATCATGATGAAGACTACTCTTCCTGGGGTCCAGACAATTCAAACATAATTGTACAACATAATAAAAATATTCCAACATAACCTTAAAACAACTGGATACAATAAACATACAATGCTAACAAACCTCTAAAACAATAATTACATTTAAAAGAAATATATATATTTTATATAATTATAATAATCATAATAATAGCCACATTTATTCCTCCAATATCACTTACACCATACAAGCCTTATTTGTTTCACATAAAGTAAATCAGTACCAATAGATGAATTAATTAGTTCCCAATTTGACTTTCAATAAAACTTAACTTCTCCATGAATAATAGCTTTTTAAAATCTCTATTTTCTATCTTGGCTATACGCGATGTTATCCTAATCCAAGATACTACTGCTCTAATTACAGTTCTCTTACATGCATCAGTTCTTGGTAATAGAAGAGTAAAGTGAGTATTTAAAGAAAATCTTGCTGCACGGTCATGTCTCGCATTAGTTGGTTGTAGCGTCGAAAGCAAAATTCTTGGTTTTTGAGTTTGATAAATATTGAAAAGAAAAATCACCAGACTGTATCCCAGAGTCTGATCGACTGTCAACCAATACAGCACTCCATGCATCCTTTCAACCCCAGACCTACCAGAACAGCTCAGGACCAGTCGTGCAACCCTGTTCTGCATGATCTGTAGTTTGTGCAAGTGTTTCTTGGAAGTGCTAGACCATACTATTGAGCAATAGTCTAGACATATAATACTAAAGATTGCACAAGAAGTTCAGTTGTGGGGGCAGACAACAGATGTATTGCTTTTTGTATCATTGAGATATTTCTACTCATTTTAATCACCATTTTGTTGATGTGTAATGACCGAGAAAGTGCTTCATCAAAAATCACCCAATAATTTGGCCTGTCTGACCTGCTCAATAGTACCGCCCTGTACATTCAAATGAAGTTCAGGGTTAGGCCTCAACGAATAACTTGATGCAAATATTATACTCTTTGTTTTTAGCACATTTAGCTTCAGCATATTCTCTTCGACCCAGTTAGAGACCAAGGTCACCTCCTCCTGCAGTAGCCTATCACATAGTGAACATTTCCACCAGAGACATACACTGTAATGTCATCAGCATCAATTTCCATACAGGCACTATTCACTACACGAGGTAAGTCATTCACATAAATGGAATGAAGTAGTGGACCCAAGCAGCTACCTTGTGGAACACCACACTGAAGAGTCACTATGTCTGAAATAGAGCCATTAAACTGTACACATTGTAGTCTTTTATACAAATAACTTCTCATCAATTCAATAGAACCCTCCCCAAAATTATATACAAATAGTTTCTTCATTAATGAACCATGATCAACGATATCAAATGGTGCACTAAAGTCAAGGAGTGCAGCTCCAACCATCAATTTCCTATCAGTGTCGTTCAGCCAGTAATCAGTTAGTGATGTTAGTGCCGTGCTTGTGGAATAGCCTGTCCTACATGCATGTCGACATTCAGTGTTAATGTCGTTTACTTCCATATAACATTGAATCTGCTTACACATAACTTTCTCTATTAGTTTACTTAACACTGGAAGTATACTCACATGATTAATCTATTAGGAGATGAAGGTTAAATCCTGTCCTGGTTGATAACACCAGCATCCAACCTTCAGACTCACCTGGAGGTTTTATTTCATCACATCCACCTCTCACTTCATCTTAAAAGGTTTCTGGATGTGTTTGGACACAGCTGGAGTACATTTGCTTTACAAACTATTGTAGGTAAATATATGAATCCCATCATGTGGTTATTTAGAACTTTAAAAATAAGCACAGGTTTATTCTTATATTTCATTCTTTTGGCATTATGTTGGATATTTTTCCTCGTCTCTGTCTCACCTCTGCACACCGTCCCTCAGTCTCATGATCTTTAATGGGCATTTTCAGGCGTTAGAGCTGAATTAAGGCCCAAGACATCGGTATTCACCAATCTGAGAGGAAAAGTATGAATAATTTCATGTATTTCTACAAACATGTTAGTGAATCTGACCGGGGCTTTCATCTAAAACTTCTTAAGTATGACTTATGAAGAAATTTAGAGACGAGTTGTAAAAACATTGGTGAATGATTTTTTGTCCTACTCTGGAGGTGTGCTTTGGGTCAGACCCATTTTCCACATGATGATGTCTATTTTATGGAATGCATCAGTTCCTCCTGCAGCAACCCCCCCCCCCCCCCACATCATGATGCTGCCGCCCCCGTACTTCACAGGTGGGATGTCATTTTTTCCTCCAAATGAAACGGTCAAATGGCCTTCAGACCACATCAGACCAGAGGACATATCTCATCTCATTTCTGGGGTTTATTTACACATTCTAGGACACAGAATCGTCTCCTTCCCAGGGGTGGAGCTAGAGGGGTGCCCAGGATGGCACTGAACACCCCAGATGATTGACAGGTGGAGGAGGAGGAAGACAGAAACATCTTTCTAGACCTGTATGCATCACCAGTATCACTACACCAGTTTGCAGTAAAAGTTAGAAAATGATTTCCCAATAATAGTTAAACATTTAAAAATATCTATATTTGGCTGCACATTTCTAGGAGGGATTTTGTCCCAGTACAACAGCTTAATGTTATGAAAGGCTATTAGCCTGATGTTAGCTTGAAGCTAAGCTAGTTTTATGGAAGCACTTATTATTTAAGATGAAATGGGGAAAACGTGTCATATTTAGTTTTCAGTGAGTGAATGTAGGGACTCACTGAACTCATCGGGAACAATGCAGAGACACATAGAAGACATAAAGCACAACTGGATAAAGATCAAAGAGCTCTAAGATAATTTGCAACAGTTATTCCTGGTTTGGATTTTTAAAAAAGAAATATTGAAACCTAATTCCTCTCTACTTGATATGATATAAAAACACTCACATGCGACACTAGCTGGCCTTTCATGTTTCATAGGTGGCTACATTCTTGTTTTGGTTTTTACTAGTTTTAAAATGGTTTATCTCTTTTATTTCATAGATATGACCACCTTTTATGGAGAAATGCTGACTGACCAGATGTGGTCCTGAGGTAGGAGATTTTACAGACTGCTGTCATCCTGCATTTATGAAAATATTCCTTATCTGTTTATTAAATTTGAGTTGAGGACCAAGTAGGACCCCAAGGTGTTTGACTTGTGTCACTGAATGGATTTTTTCTTTATTTTGAGCGTTGACTTTAAGATGTTGCAGGTTAGTTTCATTAAATTGAGAAACACATAAAAAACATTAAAAAGAAGAGGATTTTGAAAAAGCTCTCTTGGACATCAACATTGCATGTAGACCGGATGGCAGCTGAAAAGTAAAGGACCAGGAATGGAGCCTTGTGGGATGCCAGGTGGACCATCTCATCCTGGGGGACTTTGACGCTCTTGTAAACCATTTTATTGCCTCACAGGAAAAAATTGAAATATAAAATTTGATAAATGCAAACTGTGTCAGATGCTGATTTTAAGTAAATAAAAACAGATCCCACCACATTTTTCTGTAACAACGAGCTGTTTCTGGTCTGAATCCAGACTGGTGTTGGTGACACATACAGAAAGACTCTCATTTTCCTGTATGTGAAGAAGTAACAAAATATTCTCTCATTATTGTGGTTTTATGTAGCAAATAATCCTAACTGGCCTAAAACAGGAGAAGTTCAGTTTGATTTAACATAAATGAGAAAAAGAAAGGTAATTTTCAATGTTTACATCAACTCACAGTACTTTGATTTCTTTTATTCCACTTTATTGAATAGCCCTCTGAATACTGTACACAATGTATTTTACAACTCTATTGAAACATACAGTTAAAACCACAGTGAAGAGAAGCTATGGAAGATGTTAAATGATTGGCTCTTGCTCTCAGTTCATCTCAGAGAAGTGAACCTGGTACATTCATGAAGAACATTTTAAAGCAGACTGGTTTGGTTTCAGGCAGTTCTCAATCTGGGATTATTTGGATACTTAATATTAAATCACTTAACATGTATAACTTTAAATTTGCAGAAAAAAATACATTTTTATGTGGATATAACAGAATATATGTATGGTTTATGATGCAAAAAATAAATCCAAAGCCATTTATAATTTAATTAAAACTACAGAATGACTCGAATAGACTCTCTTTAGGAGTATCTGTACACTCTAGACTGAAAACCAAGGCACACATCTCATAAAGATGCTGCGTCACTCCAGTGTGCTCACCAAAGTCAGAACTGCTGTGAGGATGATGCAGATGTGCCCTCATTAAACACACCCAACGACTTCACGTCATTTCATGTTTAACAGGACACGACTGCCTTCAGGTTTCAGATCTGCTGATTGCATAGTTGAATAAATATGGAGCGGACATAAGTTCTCTAACGGTATCTCCAGTTCTGCAGCTGTAACTAGTACACATACAAATCCCATCTACGAACAGATTCACATACTTGTATTTTCAGACTTGCAGAATTAATCCGTATTTGCAGATTTGATTAGTTTATGTACCTGTTCTATTTCAAATAAGGAGATGCAAATTATAAAACATGTGTACAAGTTACAAAAAACTTATGTCCCTATCCTAGCTCCATAAATAATTTTCCAGCATTCTCAGCACACCCTGCACAGGACAGCAGTAAGACGTCTTCCAGGGGTCACACAGTACACGAGCTCAGATCTTATTTGTTGTTCCAACAGCGATTAAATTGTTGGGAAATGATCTTTAATGCTCCTTTGCACCGCGATATTAGCACGCACTGAACAGCGTCTCTAGAAACGTGTTCATGGACCACATCGACCGTTCTGGGAACAGAACCCGGACACGCTTGTCTTACATAACATTGCACATTGGACCCTATTTCTCAACACGTTTACCCACAATTCAAATGGTACAAAAGTAAATCTGCATAGCAAAATGTTCTGGAGTGAAAAATAGATTTTTACTGTCACACAAACATACGGAGATCATTTACAGCTGGGATGGTTCCAGGTCAGTTCCACGGTGGTGGTGTTGTGGGCACATTCTTCAGTACTTGTGCAATGATTTGCATAGATCCAACGGTAGAGGTGCAGCAGCTCATGCAGGAGGGAGCGGGGGGCAGGAGGGTCAGATGTATTTGTTGGCCAGATTCTGAACATTGTTCTTTGTGAACTCTGTGCTCTCCACAGCTGAGAGATGCTCGAACAGCTGAGTCATGTGGCGCCGCTCGTCCTTCTCCAGCAGCATGAGCACAACCTGGAACAGAGAGATGTTTAAATACAGCACAAACAAACTTCAAGCTCGTGTCTGATGACAGGTGAGTGTAAATGTGACCTTACCGAGAACCTGTCAGCAGTGTGCAGATGGTTGAGGTGTTGATAGACCAGGTTTGGATCTTTCTCCAGTAAATGTGAGTCAAGCGCCTGCATGATGAAGCTTACAGTTTGTCCATCCAGCTGGGTGCCGAGGTACTGGGGAAGCATCTCCGGGGCCGTGGAGGCTAGCAGCTCGGCGCAGGCCGCTGTGTTCCCGCTGCAGCGAGCTGCGTTCAGAGACTGGCCGAAGTCATAGGCGCTGGTGGGCTGGAGGTTGATGGTGACGTCGCTTCCTCTGCAGCAGCTGGCTGAGCCAGAAACACCTGTCGTGTCCTCCTCATCATCAACCTGAAGAAGAAGGTCGACACGGTCTAATCAGTGCTTTATTACTATTCATCTGCATCAAGCTGGTTCATGGTATCCCAAAAAACTCTTTGAGACTTAACCTCCTCATCAGGAGGACTATTTTTCTGCCTCCTGTCTGAAATGACACTCAAAATAAATGAAGTGTATCTTCACATCTACAAGGGCTGGAAGTATAATCCTGGTCTCTACAGAAAACTGAGACATGTGAGATTACTACAGAAGAGTCAGAATCAAGATACGTGTTACTGTATCAGAGTAAATCCACCTGGAACACAGTAGTAAAGTAGCAGCCCAGTTCATCTAGGAATGAGTAAAGTAATGTCTGATGAGGAACTGTGCAGAAGTAGAAGATAAAAAAGTGAAGCTGAACAGTTTTACAGATGTTTTAATAGAGGTGTTACACAGGTAAATATGTCAGGAAGCTATCAGCTGATGATGGACGCCTCTATCAATGGTCAGAGTCAGGAGAATCCAGGGACAGACCCACATTCACCTTAAACACCATGAGGATCCAGAAAGAAGTGAAGCCCTAGATAGTATATGATAGGAAGATTGAATACTTCACTATAAAACCTCCTTCATCTCCATGGAAACCAGCAGGACATTCATGACTCATTTCAAACAAAGGCAGAGTCAGAGGAGAACACATTAGCAGAGTTAAGAGCTGGAATAAAACTTTGGACTATAAAACAGCAAAAGTAAGACATGACTTATGACGGTGGCTGCTAGCTTACAGAGTCTCTGCTTTCATATGACACCTTGTTTATGTGGAAAAATTAGCAGAATCTCTAAAGTGGACCGAGCTGTTCTCATGGTTTTGTTACATCCTCATATATTTGCTTGGGGTTTGAACTGTTTTTGGTTGGATACTTGGTGTTTGGAAGAGTCTTTTAGCCGAGTTTCTCTCTGTGATTCTGGTCTGCTACATGTTAGCATTGCTGCTTCCTGATGGGTGCAAAGATCTTCTGTACTGCATGAATCTCATGCTGCCGCCTGCACAGGGGGCTCTTGTGAAAAAGAGGTTGATGTGGTTTGAAGCTCTGACTTGACAGTTTGATACAAACCAGAGCTTTTCCATGTCAGGACAAAGGATGTCTGGTTGAAGTATTGATTAAAATGAAATGCGTATCTACCTCTGTGATGGGGACAGTCTTTCTGGGTTTGCTTTGTGAGGCGTTGGTCAGACTCTGTCTGAGCAGCACCGTCACCTCCTCCAGCTCCTTCTCAGCCTCCTGCACATTGGGATCCTGCTGCAGCACCTCCTGCAGGTCAGAGCTGCACGCCAGGTAGTCCTGATGGAGGGCCACACAAGAAATACAGCTTCATGTGTCGAATATGGGAGACAATATCGCGTGTTTAAATGAATGTAAACACGAACTCTGCTCACCTTGAGGCCTTTATTGGCCAGGGCTCGTCTGTAAAAGGCCTTCTTATTGGTTGGCTCCAGCTTCAGTGCTGCGTCACAGTCCTGCTTGGCCTCAGCGAACCTGTCCAGCTTCACGTAGCACAGAGCTCTGCAAGCACACACATGGCATGTGATTGTAATTTTTGTCCCCAGCAGCTCTCATCTGATGCACGATGAAGCGGTATCATCAGTCCGTGACTCATCAGATGTGAGTTTATGAAATGAAATGAGCTGTGAAAGTGATGTTGCTTTATTTCTTTAGTATTTTCCATCCGTTGTTTGCTCTGGTGTGGCTGTGCAGACAAGCTGTTTCCACAGCAGAGCTAAACATACATGTGCAAACACAAACAACACAATGGGAGATTTTCTCATGTCGGCATCAGTTTCCTTTGACGTATAATCAGCAACCTACAGGACTGGAGGGGGGTGGCTGTAAGTATGATCTCTTGCAGCTGAGAGCAATGAGTTTCATTCAAATGTAAAGTACAGAAAAAAACAAGTAAAGGACAGGAAGTGAAAGTATAAAGCACAGAAATGTGGAAAAGGCCTCTAACCTGTTGGTGTAGATAGCACACTCCTCTGGCTTTAACTTAAGGCATTCTGTGTACTTCCCCAGAGCATCTTGGTATTGGCCCTTCTTCACAAAATCATTCCCTTCTTGCTTCAACGCTGAAAAACGGACCTCAGCTCTCCTCTCTAGAAAACAAAGTAAAGAGGTAATTACTTAATATTTATTACTCATATTCATTACCCATTCTCCTTTGTTTGAGGGTCATATATCCTCACTGGCACAATACATTTTAATTGACCTTCATTTATGCAGCTTGAGGGTTTTAGTTCTTGGAATGAATGCTGCACCGACTGGACGTAAGCCATGAGAGTTAAGTCAGCAATCAGTCACGGTGTGAACGGTGGACTAATCAATCTGCAGCAGAATCTTCTGGGAGGGAAAACTGTGCCAGAAGCTTTATACTTTTTTTTTTATTGCAGCAGCCTTGGGAATGGAGCGCCTGCACGGTCAGTGCACAAGTTAACACTTCCACTTATGTTACCATGTTGATGTTGTGACACACAAACAGGAAGTTGATTCTTCTTTTGTTCCACTAGTGTTGAGTTTATTAGCAGAGGAAGTACTGAAATCCTGAGTAAAAATAGCCACAAGGTCAAAATGATCCAACCAAACCAAAACTTACTTTGGAAGGAAAAAAGTATCTTTAATAAAAATGAAAAGTGCTGTATTGGTATTAAAGGAAAATCCTTATAAATTCACTATGGGATTAATAAAGCATTTCTAATCTAATTTGATTTAATTTCACTCAGATGCAGGATTTTATATTAATATCTCATCTTGTAAGCTCACATGTTTTGTATGTAAATGTCCTAACTAATATCAAATATGACTAAATTTGACTGTTTTGTTACACTTCTAAATTGATCCTGACATTAAAACCACAAAACAATTTTTCTGGAATAAAAAACCACCAGCCTGTGACATGCTAGACAAGATCCCTCGGTCATTTTCAGAGTAAAAAAGGGGTTAGGACTTTGTGAAAGCAGACCTGTATCCCTGGCAGCCTTCTCTGCTCGAGCCTGGAGGACTTCTGCGCTGGGGGGCTCTTCTCTGCGGTGCTGCTGAGCAGACAGAGGCACCAGGGGAATGTCTGGAAGTTTCTCCCTCCACTCTGGACCATCCTGGTCTATCAGCAGCTTGGTGATCCTGGAGGATTTAAATTGAGGATAAATATGGTTTACGTACCTTCCACTAGCATATAATGCTACAAGGAAACAATTAACACTCAACATAAAAACATTAGATGTTTTACTTTGATAAGTGCTCTGCTAACTTTGACCATCCAGGTATCTCACTACAATTTCTCCTCGTGCTCTTCAGACATTTCTCAGACATCTGAGCACTTGTTGGCTGCATGGTTTGAGGTCTCTGGTGAAGCTCATCCCATAAAAACCTCTTTGGGCTTGAAGTTCTTTGTTTTCCAAGCGGTTTCTGAACGGCTGGTTGGTGCGTTGGGATCATTGCTGCAAGATGCTGCAGCGAGATTTTAGCTTCTCTTCATTAAATCCAGGCTAGAATTATATGTACATGTGAGGAGAAGAATATCAATTCTTACATCTCTAAGGGACCAAACTTTATTGGATCTTAAAGATGTCACGGTCAGTCTCAGACTGCAGATTTACTGGTAGTTCCTAGAGGATCTGAAAGTAGAACGGGAGGCAGACTCCTCTCTCTGGAACCAGATCCCAGTTTGGCTTCAGGAAGCAGACAGCGTCTCTATCTTTAAGATTAGACTTTCAACTTTCCTCTTAGATAAAGCTTGTAGTTAGAGCTGGCTTGGTGACCCTTAGTCATCCTTGCAGTTATGCTGCTATAGGGTGAGGCTGCTGGGGGACACTTTCCTCCACTTTATACTCTCAACGTATAAATATTGGACATTGTTGTCATTCATTTGTGTTTCTCTTCTTCTTTCTCAGTAGGTGTCCGTGGCTTAGAGTTACGCTGCTTGTAGACCCCTGTTTCTTGTCCTCTCCACCTTCAACCAACCGAGGCAGATGGACACCGGTCCTGGTTGTGGTTCTGCTGGAGGTTTTTCCTCTCCACAGTTGTTGGAAGCTGCTGCATGCTCAGGATCGATGCAATGCATTGCTTTCCTTAGCTTGGTAATTAATCTTCATGAATTGGTTTATATGAACACAGTTACAGACTGGACAAATGGGATTTATTCCTGTTAACTGGATTATAACTGGACTACGATGAATTGGACTGTGTCTGTAAAAGAGCCTTCAGATAACTGTGATGTGAAATGCTGCGATACAAATAAAGCTGAATTGAAGAGAATAATTTTGCTGTATGATAGTTTGTTCCTGAAGATAAGGATGATTATGTAAGATGGAGTGATATTCATGCTGCTCTCCCCATTCATCCCTGAAGTAGATGTATGCTGTATATAAATATAGATACAGATATATATAGCTGTATGTGTAAAGTCCTGATAGTCCTGAACAGAAAGCAGCCAGGTGAGTGTCAGTATTACATAACAGAGAAAGAACATGCAGTCTGAGCCATAATTAGTCACTAGCTGGAGCTGTTTTCTCAGCTAAATCTACTAGCTACTAAACAGCCTGTGTTTTATTTTATTTGTTTATCAGAACTCTGATTTTGTTACCAGGTAATCTGACATGACAGAAAAAATAAAGTAGAAATACTATAATACCAGGTAGCTGGTCAATAAAACCAGTACTTACTGGTTCATAGTGTGACTTTGTGGTCTCAAACAAGAAATGTTCAAACTCAATCAGTTTCATGTTTTATTCCAGCAAGCAGCCGCCTCCTGCAGCTTCTCGGCCGAAGCGAAAGGTGAAAGCTAATACCTGTTAACGCTGTCGTGTGCTGCCTGCACACTGATGTCTATCTGCAGGACGGTCTTGTAATCCACGTAGGCCTTTCGGTAGCGTTCCAGGGACTCATAAGCCATAGCCCGGCGCAGGAGGGGCTTGAGGGAGAATGGCTGCAGCTCCAGGGCTCTGGTTAGTATAAATAGATATAATGAGACAAGTGCAAAGGATCAACTCTGTCTCCTCCGTGTTAGATGCTAATAGAGAAGGTTGAGTCTTTTCACCTGAGCCTGATTTTACAGTGTGTCTGTGTTAATATACTCATTATATATCAGCGTAAATTTGAATGTGAGACACGTACTCTGCAAGCTAATCTTTTCTGCAAACACAGCAAATATTTTAAGGCTTTCAGAAGTCTGCTGTTTATAAAACCACTCCTAACGAGATTATTTCAAATCCCTTTTAACACACCCTGGTGCATACAACCTTTAATAAATGGCTGATTTGCTACTGAGGCGGCTACATCCTGAAGCAGTTTCTCCTCACCTTGTGCAGTCCTGTATGCACTCTTGACTACTGCCATCTTTCAGGTAGCACGCTGCTCTGTTAGAATACAGAATACATAGATCCTCGGGGCTATCGATCCCTGCACAGAAAGAAACACGTCTTAAAAATGTAAATAGTTAGATACACAACTTAGGGAAAAACAAAACATATATAAAAAAATTAAGCTTGGCAGCTCTAATGGTGCTAACGTTGTAAGTATGTGTAAAAGTAGCATTTAAGAAGCTCTCAGCTGGGATTAAAAGTTTTCATACCTTCGTGAATAATTTCTAATGTTGAGATGTTCCTGGCCGTATCAGACAGGTTCATGTACCCTGACCTAACACAGAGGAACTGACTGTTGCTCCATTGAGACATGGCTCATTTAGAGCTTTAAAGGGTTCCCTTTCAAGGTGAAGTAAACATGTCTTTGTTGCTTCCTCACTGACAGTGACTCTTAAAACCATTTAAAAGAAAAAAACATAAAATTGTAGCATGTTATTTCGGTAAACACACATTTCTAATAAAACGATTCTCATGCTGCAGTTGCAGGTTTTTAGTTATGTCATGTTAAATGCTTCGTTGGGACCAAGAAGAGGCAGAAATCTTTCTCGTTATCTGCTGTGCTGTTTCATAAGAGTGAATTATTATCCATTGATAAGCAGCAGCTTCTTCCACTCGGATGCGAGAGGCAAAGTTTGTGAAACCTCTTTTAGGATGTTTACCCTCCACACAGCTTTTCTCTAAGCTTGTATGAAAAAGATTCTCCCTCCGCTTCGATCGCTATCACAAAGTTAAGCGATAAATTCCGTCAGCGTAGCACGTCAACTGTTCAAATCAAACCAGATTATGGCTGATGACACAGCGTGCCAGTGATGATGATGATGATGCACACTCCTAGTAAGGTTAATCATGCATGAGTTCTACTCCTTCAGGACAGACCCCCAACATGTAGATTACACCTGTTATATCCTGAGCTGAGGTATATTTGCATTGCCTGCTGTCTTTTTCACTGTCAGTCAAATAGATGACGTCAGCGTCCAGCCATGTTCACATCAACTAGCACAGCGGGTAGCGAGTACTTTCTGGCAGTCCACACAGAGAACAGAGGCCATATGTTTGATGGAGGATGAGCTTGGCAAGCAGCAGTTTCTCTCCCTCCTTCCACTGCTCATCCTTTCACTTTCTGTAGGAATTATTGCTGCAGTCCTACAGATTCAATTTCACAGTGAGTGGTTGGTGGTCATGTGACCTGGACAGACCTGAGTTGAGAGGCTTAGCGCCGGGCTAAAACAGAAACACTGTCCTTACTCTCCACAACAGCCTCACTGTGACGCAGTGCTCAGGGGGCAAAGTCACTAAATGCACCAACAAGCATTACAGCTATTACAATTTACAGGCTGTTCACTAATGTGGCCTGTAGAGACACAAGTAGTCTGGGAAAATGTTTTGTTTGAAGACTCTGCAGTGTGACGGAGCAACAAAAACAAACAAAACACAAGAAATATGACCAGAAGCTCGTGACCTTTGATTAATAACTGCTGAGTCTGGACATCACTCATGATTAAACAGCATAAAAAAAATCACTCTCGGTCAAATACAGTGGTGAATGAAGTGGTGAGGGAGCATCTGTAGGTAAAACTGAGTCATGACTTTCATGTCACTGCCTGTTTACGGCAGTTGTATCATGTTTAGAGGTTCAGAAGTAATGAATCCTTCTGTGACTCAGATTATAATGAGAAGATGAATATCAACCTTCCTCCACCTTACCTGATTCTGTATAGCCCTGAATGGCTAGTGAGTATTTCTCCAGTGCGTCTGAAAACTGTCCATTTTTAAAAAACAGGTTTCCCTCGTTCTTTAGCCGGGACAGGGGTGGAGGCAGGGCTCCACACGGGGCATCGAGGTTGACAGTTTCTCCTGCATTTCCAGCTGAAGCAGCCTTCCCGCTGCTGGTCTGATCACCCGGCACCGAAGCTGTCGAGCCTCTCTTGCTCGATCCGTTGGCTACCTTTTCCTTTGACTCCTGCGTGACTTTGTACTTGTCCGAGCTGCCCCCTCTGCTCCTCCAGCTTCCATGATGCGAGTTGTTGGACTCACTGTGTGGACCCCCGTCCCCTCTGCCGTGGGGCTTTTTTTGAGCGTTTCCCATGTCTCCCCTTTCGGCAGGAGCAGCTGAGCTCTCCTCCCCTCCCACAGGCTGGCTAGGTTGAACCGGACAAGCTGGAAGGGAGAGAGGGAGGGGAGAGAGAGAAAGAGAGACACAGAGAGAGAGAGCATGAGGAAGGGGGGGGGGGAAGCACACCAGCAGGAAGGAGTCACCGGTTACATCACAGTGGGGGAGGGTGGACGCTCACTACATATAGAGTCACTTCAAAGAGGAACTTCCAGGAAGCTGTAACTCTGAGCAGGGAATTACAAAAGCAGCGGGTGGGGGTGGGGCACATAACTCACATGCACACATTATATGTCACATCACCGAGAGGGACCGGAGGAATTTCCTCTTTCTACGGCACAGCAGACAGAAGATGCCCTGCTGGAGCAGTACATATCATAGATTTATCTACTAAATCGTTTTTAAAAATCATGGATGTGAACTTTTACACTGCTTATCAGATTTAGTAAACTAGTGGTTAAAGACTGGAAATTTAAGAAAAATAAAGTTTCTTGCTAGTTTTTAACTGGAATGTCTTGTTATCCATGTAGAATACTCATTTATAGTCTGCATGTTTATATGTGGCCAAATCTGAATGAAGAGGCTTTAATGTGCTTTCAGACTTTAACATCGAACTAATTTATAAACTCATGCACTTTATACAGTCATTTACTGTAAGTGGTTAGCACTTTACTTTTTATTGTCTGTATCTCGTCATCGCTGGGATGATCAGATATAAACTGACTGCTAGGTTAACTATGTTGCACATTTACATTTGTATGTTTATACTTATGTTTATTAATGTACATTATTGTCTCTTTTTAAATAAATACATTTAAAAAATATTTGCAGGTTAACTTATGGCTCCTAGATTCCTTTTCAGAAAGTATCCCTGGCTTCATCTTATACTACAAGTTCACTCTATACAAATAATTCCAAACGTAATATGCCAGATTTATATAACAATTATAACAGTTTATATCACAATACCTTACTCACAACTTCATTGTTATTTATCCTTTTTTATTTCGTTTTACTTTTTTAATCCCAATTAGGAAATTAACCTTATTTGACCCATCTCTAGATTCTGGTGGTGTCCAGCTCCGGTCCTCGAGGACCGCAATCCTGCAGGTTTTATTTCAGGCACACCTGATTCACATTAAAAGTCTCTCCTCAACAGATTGTTGTCAAGTGCTGCCCAAACATGTTGACCCATCAATCTGATTCAGGTGTGCTGCTGCAGGAAACATCTAAAACCTGCAGGACAGCGGCCCTTGAGGACCGACTTTGGAGTGGAGACCCATACACTAGAGAGCAGTGGGCTGCCATGTTTCAGCCCAGGGAGCAGTTTGGGGGTTAAGGGTCTTGCTCAGAGCCCAACACCTCTGCAGTCGGTCTTGGGACTTGAACCTGGGTTCACCTCTCTAACCACTAGGCTAACACTCCATCTATTGTTTCATTTTTTAAATCTTTTTATCTTATTGTGTCCTACTCTGATATACTGGTTTCATTGTTTATGTTTTCCTTTTTAACTTTGTCACTATGGATCCTGTTGATTGTAATTTTGTTCCTTCATGTTAAACATGTGTTAAATGATAATAAAGAATCTTGAAATTTAGATCTTGAATCTAAAAGTTGTTGACCCCTCTTTTCTGTCCTTTCCACCTCCAACTGGTCAAGGCAAATGGCCGCCCTCCCTTAGTCTGGTTCTGTCGCAGTTTTTTCCTTCCCACTGTCGCCTGCTACCGTGCATGCTCAGGATGGCGGATTGAGTTGAAGACATGATTCAATACAATCATTTATCTATAATGAACTGGCTTGTATGAACAGTTATTGTAAATTGGACTAATGTGGGTTTATTTTCACTGGACTGAATTGTATTGTGTCAGTAAAAGTGCCTTCAGATGACGTTGTTGTGACTTTGGTGCTCTAAAAATAAAGCTAGATTTAATTTAATGAAAAACTAAAGGTAATTCTCTTTCAAATTGACTCACATCTGCCTTCAATTGTTAATTTCCTATCTCAAATAAGCAATTATAAATGCTGAGTTACCTAAATCACATTTTGTCATTTATATTTGTTAAAAAGGAAGAACAGGGAAGACTTTAATCAATTAAGTATGGACTTTCCGAAGCACTCATGAAATTAGAAAAGGACACTGATATTGATCTTGTCAGTCTCACCAGTTTGTTGTTCTTGTTTCTCTTCATAACTGTTGTCGTTTTCCTCGTCTACCTCTTGGATGAGGATTTTTTTGCCCTTGCGTTGCTGCTCTGGTTGACATTCTGACATCTTCCTCTCAACCTTAGACAGAAGTTGCTAAAACAAAGATAATTCATGAGTCAACAGCAGGAATAAATACCCAGTTCTGCAGGTCAACTGGTAGCATATTTACACATGTAAGACTGAGCTATTACTAATGGGTTATATACTGCATATAGACAATACCACAGTCAATAAACCAGTCAGGTTTTTGGCCACACCCACAGCACTGAGACTGCTCTAGTTAAGGTCTTCATACTGGCAACATCTCAGTCCTGGTACTACTGGATCTCTTTCTGGCAGTGCAATTAACTGTTTTGTTTCTTATTTAAAATACAGAGACCATCTTGTCTCCTGTGGACCCACCACCCGCGGGAGGGGTCGTAGGGGTTGGGTGCGAAGTGAGCTGGGCAGCAGCCAAAGGCGGGGACCCTGGCGGTCCGATCTGCAGCTGCAGAAGCTAGCTCTAGGGACGTAGAACGTCACCACACTGGTGGGGAAGGAGCCTGAGTTGGTGCGCGAGGCTGAGTGGTTCCGGCTAGATATAGTCGGACTCACCTTGACGCACAGCTTGGGCTCTGGAACCCGTGTCCTCGAGAGGGGCTGGACCTTCTTCAACTCTGGAGTTACTCATGGTGGAAGGTGCCAATCAGGCGGGGGCATACTGGTTGCCCCCCAGCTTGGTGCCTGTGTGTTGGGGTTCACTCCGGTAAACGAAAGGGTAGCCTCCCTTCGCCTTTGGGGGACGGGGGACAGGTCCTGACTGTTGTTTGTGTTTATGCACCGAACAGCAGTTCAGAGTTCCCACCTTTTCTGGGGTCCTTGGAGGGAGTGTTGGAGAGCACTCCCCCCGGGGACTCCCTCGTCCTGCTGGGGGACTTCAATGCTCATGTGGATGACGACAGTGAGACCTGGAGGGGTGTGATTGGGAGGAACGGCCCCCCTGATCTGAATCCGAGTGGTGTTCTGTTGCTGGACTTCTGTG
>JBBBVU010000006.1:27550780-27563412 GCA_037177055.1 Atherinosoma microstoma | reverse complement strand
CTATCTATCTATCTATCTATCTATCTATCTATCTATCTATCTATCTATCTATCTATCTATCTATCTATCTATATCTGGTAAAATGCTGAATAAGGCAGAAAATTTCTGCTGCAAATATCTCGTAAGGTAATGTTGCTTTTTTGTTGTCCGATGCTAAGCTGCTAATGGCTTCTGTTCATACACAACACGTGAAATCCATGGGAGTGGGGGTTGGTCAATGCAAATGGTTGCTTGTGTGAATAACTGTGTTTCTGAGCAGCTGTAGAAGCAACAAATGTATGTTTAGTTGCTCGGTGTACAAATGTGTGAACAAAAATGACTGTTCGCTCTCTTAACTGGTTTTACTTTGCCCAAATCACAGGTCAGCACAAAAATTACTGGCTGATGCCATACCCCGGTTTCGTGTCTTATGGTGACATTGGTTTGTTTCTCATTTCATCCTTTTCTCACAGACATGCTAAGGCCACAATTTTGCTTCCATTTGTTTACACAGCTGTAATCCTGAGTCCATCACCCTGTAAAGGTGTTGTTGGCCCATGTTAGTGTTATGACATTAAAACAATAAGTCTATAACTCTGCAGAAGAAGCTTATTAGTCACAAGTTTTTATAGTCTGTAGCATTATAAACACATCTGAGTCGAGCAGGGATTTGAGTTTGACCTGGCCGTTAAATTGGACCCATTGATCTAGTCCCAGTAGCAAGGACATCTAAAAACTACAACAGTACAAACAAGTACCCACTGTTGAGAGCACAACAACAGTACCTTTGAATCACCCAAGTGACTATTCTTTGTACCTGTAAGGTTGGAATTGGGTACTTTTATTTCTGAGTATACAGTGAGAGTTCAAGATTTTTAGCTGCATCTAACTTTCCACATTTTGAGATTAGTTTAAAAAGAAAATAATAGATTTTATGGGGGAACAGCGAACAGTGTTGGAACAAAGTCTCAATGAGCTGCATTTCAGTCACAATTTCTTCCATGTTTATCTGTCTAACAAAAGAAAATGAGAAATATTTGAATGAGAGAAGCTTTATAAATTTGACTGCATCTATATTTGGATGGATGTGTTTTAACAAAAATATGGATTTTTAAAACATGCAACCTCCACATAAAAAAGCCACTGTTCAAACCCCTTCCCAGCTGAGGCTCGAACCAGCAACCTTTTAGCTATGAGGCTGCAGTGCTAACTACCATACAGCCCAATGTACACAGACAGCGGTGATTTGATCCTCAACTGCATTATTTACCATTTAAAGAGTTGTGATTTGGTTGAGTTGGACCAACATGTTGCACAGTACAGTTACATAATTCAGTCATATTGGTAGTTTTTAGTCTCTGCTGACTTTCCAAAGTTGGTTACATCAAAGAATCTGTACTTTCACTCCTGCTGAAGACTGAAGTGTCCAGGTGCAATAAATCTGGTCAAGTTTACACCTAAAAACATACATAGACTGTGGTGCGTAAACTATAGGTTGGATCTGATTTTGTATTTTGATTAAGTTTTGTATGTAAATGTTAAAAGTTTTCTCAGCCATATTGTTTAGTATTTTATAAAAACTAAAAGTAAAAAGTAAAACCTTCTGTGACAGCAAGTGTTGAGTTAGGATTTTGTGTCACATATCGTTTTCATGGTTTGATATAAACATGACCAGCTGCTTTTAGAAGTTATTTCTGCTTGCTGTGATGGGGTTTTTGTTTTTTCAACATGTATCATGAAACAATGATCTCCCATCTAAGTGTCAGAAACAATGTGGAGGAATCAAAGTAAAACTGAACTTATTATGAAGAAAATAAGTGGGGTTTCTCATGCTAGGCTGCTAAGTCTGAACTGTATGACTGTGATGTTTAAAAAAAACAAAATAAAAAAAGAAACAATAGGCTTCTTATTAAAACAAGATGATGCTCCTGGCTTTAATTAATATTCCGAGATTTATAGGCCTGGGTAATTCTTCAAAATTATCCAATAAAAATCATGACATGTGGCTTAATTGCTTGCACATTCCTTTTACTGGAGGCCTCTTGCTGTGGTTACACATGTGAGTCTGTGTTTGTGTTCAACTGCATGTTTGCAAATGTTGCAAATATAAAGCATAAATATGTATACATAAGCATATACATGTATTAGAGTGTAATGATATGCAAGGGTGTGTGTAGATATGTCAAATTATGAAGACCCTTCCCTTTCAAATTACAGTGAACATTAAATAACTCCTTTAATTACATCCCATAATCCTCCCTGGATCTTATTATGATGCTTAAGATTTGTTCTTTACTGAAATTTGACCACACTTGTCCCCACTTTTAATCATTGTTTGTGCTGTTAAGAACCATAATTATAAATCATAGAATATCCGAATCTTTACTTATAGATTTACATTTAATGCATGAGATTTAAAATGAAAAATCAAGAAAAATCTTAGATTTGACATCAAGTGACGTAAAGTCCATTGTAGTAAACAGGTTATGGGGATTATTCATGGTTTTCTGTATACCAGGAAGAAATGTTTGTAAAAATGTTTTATCATTGCTGCACAGATGCACTGTGTGTATAACATGTATGTTATATAGGAGTGTGTTTGTGCAGAGGTTAGGAGTCTCTTGTGTGTAGGTGTGTGTGTGTGTGTGTAGGTGTGTGTGTGTGTGTGTGTGTGTGTGTGTGTGTGTGTGATGAGTAGGACGAGGGGCTGATTACGTGGTGAGGGTAGAGTACATCTTGACTGCTGCGTCCTGCGACCACAGCTGTCACTGTTTGTTGTTCTGTGTGGTAAAAGGTGCACGTGGTTGACGTGCATTGATGTGAGTGAGTGTGTTTTAGCAAGTGAAAGAAAAAAAGCGAGAGTTATGGTGGCAAACCAACATCCTGCCAGTTTCTTACAAGTGCCACCATCTTCCTCTCGAGCCAAGAAAAGAGACACCTTGACACCTTGAGCAGACTGGTTTGTCATTTATTTACTGAGTGTGATGTTGTGTATTGTTGAGAGGACGGCTGACAGACGATGAAAAGAGACATTCCTCTGAGTAAAAAATGGAGCTTGCCTCGGTGGAGGGCACAATGGCGGCGGTTGCACAGTTGACCTGCAGAGAGGGAAAACAGATCAGAGAAAAATGTAAACTGGGATGTGCAGGTATCATCACACACAATGAGTCTTTCTTTGTGCCAGAGCAGATGATGAAAGGAAACTTGTTTTTTTTTTTAAAAGGAAGAAAATGAGGAGGATGGGAATGTGCATGAGGAAGCAGCAAAGGAAAAGACTTACATTAGTTTGTGCAGAAAAATAGGATGCACAGGGATTTAAGATTTTATCAACACAATGATGCAAAGTGAAGCAATACATCAAACACAAAGAGAAATTCAGGCGTGACTCTTAAACGCTGGGTTTGCTTACTGACGGTGCTTTGTGTAGAAATGTGTGTTTTAAGAAACATGTAACACACAGAAAACAAAGCTGTGTGATTTTAATGGCTATAAAAGGAGCAAGGAAACACTGAAGTATAATATTTTATATTCAAGACAATCTGTTTTCAGGTTTATACATATATGCATGTCTGTTTTGCAGCTCTCATTGCATTTAAAAAAGACACAGTTCCTTTTGTCTGGTGTCTTATTTCCATTGAAATATTCCATCAGCACACAGGAAGTGTCATTTTCAGAAGCAGGTAACAGCAGGGTGTCTGGAATAAATCAAAATCAGCTTTGTTTGTGAGCAGTGATTGTTACAGACTTAGAAACTGCACGTGTAGTCCAAGCATATGTTATACCACCAAACAAGTTGCAGAAATCAAGCCACTAAGATAAATCAACAAATATTTTACGTCATTCAACCAACCAGTACACACAAAAGACCTCTGCAGATAAATAGCAGGCACAACCCTTTTCTCCGACACTGACACTCAAATTGGAATGAGGTGAGTTTTAGAAAATGAAATGTCCAAATGTTGCCCCTCTGAGAAAGACTTATGAGCTGGGAGATGTGCTAATGTTGCATTCCCTAAAATCATTTAAATTAATGTGCCATGAAATAGGTCATTAATGAGAGCGCACGGGCCATACATGGAGAAAGAATGATGGGAAAGATGCCACTGCTGTCGTCACATGGCAGACATCATTACACCAGAACAGACGCTGCCACAGTGATAGGTTAAAGTGATGAAGAGCTGCATCCTGAGTGTTGGAAATGTCGTTTCATTCAACTTCTTCAGCATGTTTGACATAAAAGATTTTTTATTATTGCATTGCTGTGTTGAGTGTTATAATTCAGTGCATATATAATATAGCTAATATGATGTTGCTCCCTTAGACTGAATATATGCTGATAGAAGGTTCTGGGTAGAGCTGAAAACAGAGCTTTGCTTGAAATTTTTGTGTCTCTGTGTCTCTCAGTCTAGCTACATACTGCAGGGAAAAAGAGAAAATATCCAGTGAGCAGATACCAGAATGAGATCAGAGGACAATGGGCAGACTGGTTGGAAATGACAAAAAGGCAACAGGACCTCAAATAAACACTGGTTTCAACCAAAATATGGAGAATGAAAACTCTGAATGTACAACACATCCAACCTTGAAGATGATGGGCTACAGCAGCAGAAGACGACACTGGTTAGAAGATATAGAAGATGGAAAATGTTGCCTGGTCTGATGAGTCTCCATTTCAGCTCCACATTCAGATGGTAGGCTCAGAATTTGGTGAGAACGGGAGATTCTCATCGTGGATGTGCAGCAACTGTGTGATGCTATCATGTCAATATGGAGCAGAATCTCTGAGGAATGTTTCCATCACCTTGTTGGATCTATGACACCAAGAATGAAGGCAGTTCTGGAGGTGAAAGGGGTCCAACCAGGTACCAGTGAGGTGGGCCTGATAAAGTGTCCTGTGAATGTATTTAAGCCTTATTTAGTTTAGATTTAAAAACAAACTAGGATCCCAGCCTGGCTCCTGTCACCCTTCGTTCCTCTCCATAGGACCTCTGTCATTCTCACAGCGACGAGGTCACCATCCAGCAGAAGATCTCCACCATCATCAGCTGCTTCATCAACTCTTCGATGCCTCCCGCTCTGCAGATAGACATCCCTCCTGACCAGGCCCAGCGTCTTCTAGAGAGGCGCCACAAACTGGGTCCTTACATCTTCAGAGAAGCACAGGTACGGTGTGTGAGAACAGGAAGTATTTTTTTCTTCCTTGCATGTTTTCTTCAAGTTATTTTTCTGTTTATTTAGATGTCAGTGTTTAGTGAATTACTGAAGTTTTGGCCTGAGTTTCAAGAGCTTCGAAACAGCATCCAGGAGGAGCAGCTGCTTCCTCTGCTGCAGGAGAAACAAGTCAAACACCGGGCCAGAGTACGGAGGCAGAGGAGAAAAGAGGAGGAGGAGCAGGAAAGAGATGAAAGGAGGAGAGCACAGGTAAGAAGATAAAGTTTTAAAAGAATGAAGCCAAATCCTGCTGCAGCTCTAAATTATGGGAGCAATTTCAATGCGATCTTGTATTTTGTGCAGGAGGAGCAAGAAAGACACGAGTCATGTTTTAGAGAAGAGGAGGATGAGACGGATGATGAAGAAACACAGAGCCGAGTCCTGCTGACTCCCACACAGTCGGTGAGGATAATTTGTTCTGCCACTCATCCCTCGGCCGTTAACAAAGATGCTTCCTCACATCTAACTCAAGTATTCAACCATTTGTAGGCTCAGCTGCACTTGATGAGTCGCTCCTCTCCCAAACCCCTAGTATGCTTAGATTAGTCTTGGTAGTAAAGTCTGAAGGTGATTTTCCCACAAATAGTTCAAACCTTAGACAGACATGAGGACACGTCATGGATGGATGGGATAAAACATCCTTAAGAACTGAAAAAACACCCCATAAATACCTTTTCCCTTATAAATGTGGCTCCATTTAAAAGAGAAATAAACAGGTTTTCCACCAGTATGAGACTCATTACCAAGAAGTATTGTTACAATAAAGAAACACTCATTTCCAGACTTTTTGTGCTAAGTTTATATAAATGATCGCCTCAATCTTCGGTTCAAACAGTTTCTAATTGATTTGATTTGATGTCTGGACATTTTCCTTCAGCTGTTGTGGTCGTACTCCAAGTACATGGCGGGCCTGAAGAGGGAGGAGGTGCTGCTGAGGAGACAGAGTCAGCTGGAAACCTCCTTCTCCACAGTCTCAGGTATACACGTCCTCTCCTGGGGCTCCATGAAACTCGCATATCCCAGTTTCTAATCCAAGCTACACTTTCCAAGCCTCTCCTATCAGCTCGCAGCCAAAGCTGTGGTGGTGTTAAATTAATACGGTCCACATATCAGAGCTGTCACTGCGTACAACCTGAGCCAAACAGCCACTTTGACCTCATCATTGAGTCTCAATGTTCTGTGCAGGAGTAAAAACAAATGAGGATACAAGGATATGAAGCATACCGCAAACTGTGTTCTTAACAGGATGAATTAGAGCAGTGGTTCCCTGAAGACCCCCTTCATGTGACTACCAAAAAACTGGACCCCCCCGTGCTGAAACCGTACTTGGTTTTATGCTTTTATCAGCTGCTTCTCACCATAAATGATATATTCTGGCTAATTACCAACATATAGCATTACTTTTCTTTTTCTCCGAATGAGGCCGATTCATCTGCACTTTGGCGTTTCTCATTAATAAAATGGTGCAAAGTGTTTTCAGGCTCCCAGAACTCCGCGTCCATGTGAATGAAACACCCAAATGATAAAAAACTAAAGTGAATCCACCTCAACTCGTCTGTGTGTGGACATGGCCTTCATTTAGATCACACTGGCTCTGAACAGTCAAAGCCTTGGGGGCCCAGGGACCCTATGTTGGGAACCACTGCATTAGAAGATTAACACAGATTTGATCATTAAAGCTCCAAATACCCGCCGCTTCAGACGTTCCCATCTTTTTTTGAGGATGCACCGTAACGCACACACCTGTAGCTGCACGATGTGGGCGAATCTGGGCTCATTCAGCAGCACCTTTACGGAGTGTCACCTGCCCGGCGTAAGATGTTGGAAAATTACTTTTTTACGAGCGAAAGTCGGACCGAACCCCCCCCCTCGTTCTGCACTGATTACTGTTACTGCTATTTCTCAAGGAAAATATATTCATACCAGCTAAACTGTTCGGAGGCGGACCATGAAACCAAAGTAAAGACGAGGTCGTTACAATGTGCTTCAAAAGTTCACCTGTAAAGACTATAGTGCATTTTAGGTTCATTCTGACATACAAAAATCTAATATCCCCAAGTTTCTGTGAGTAGTGTACAACTAGGATGGTTTTTTTCTCCCTCCAGGCTCATCCACAGACGTCTGCATGAAGTCAGCGAGCAGCAGGCTCAGCTACCGGCAGCCCTCCTCCAGAACTGACAGCAAACAGTCTAGTAGATATAAAAGTAAGTGAGCTGTGAAGTCTGAGGTCATTTATTCTGGTAAACACCCCTGCAGAAGGTGTCGGAGCCTCTAACATGAAACGAGAGCTCATGCATCACAAGTTTGGGACAAACGGCCGTTATCAGAGCACGTTGAGGAAAACTGAGCTGCCACTGATATCTGCGTGATGTCAGAGTGTTTTATGAAGATAAAATAACACTGCTGGTGATTTATATTATTTTCTTTAATAAGTAAGTCCTCCATCTTCATATATTATAGATTTATACAATAAAGACTTGTTTAATATCAACGATATAAAAGGCGACGACATGATTGCATCTTCAGGGTTTGGCATCAACACGACGTACAAAGAACAGTGTTACATCATCTAAAAACATTTTGGTCAACAGCTGGTATCTCTAGCATCATTAACACACACATATATAATATTGCACTTTAAGTTGGCGTGAAACAATATGCTGAATGTAAACAAACACTGACTCAGCCCTTTAACTCATCTTATCACTGAAATGTGCTTCTATGATTAAAACGTGACTAAACTCATGTTTTCTGTGTCTAACTTTACTGTATCAGTAAATATCTTTCCTAGGATTCTCTACAACTTTAAGGCATGAGAAGAAAGTCGTGTTAATATTTAACGAGTTTTGCATAAATGGGACGTTAACACCAAGAAGACGAAGCAGAGAGTAGAAGATGCTTTCCCGTCTCAGTGGAATCCAATCCGTAAGGCTTTGTTCTTCACCACGCTGAACTTGCTAACAAACACCTTGGCGAAGGCGGGATCCACCAGGTAGCGGTAGCACTTGGTGACAGACGGCGGCGCCTCTGCCAGCGTAACCGGGGGCTGCAGCTGAAGAGAGACGGGGGAGGGAGAGAGATACTGGGAGGCTCGCGTTACGTAATCCACCAGCCGCTGATACTGCTGCTCTGACAGACGCTCGCGGACGCCGTCACCCTGAGAGAGGACAGACGGGGAGGGGTTACACAACTCTGATGGAGGTTTGTCATGTAAATAAATAAATCTGCAGCGGAATGAACCTTTAACCATAAAACAGACGTCTGAGCTGGATATGAAACTGTAGCTGAACCCCGCGGTGTCTCACCTCAGTGTCGCTGGTCACCGTCTGCTGCTTCAACGTTAGCGTGAGCTCGCCCTGCTGTTCTGGTTCATGCCCACACTCCACCTGCACAATACAAAAGGTTTAACTGTCTTTACTGTCTCCATGGAAACATGTTGCTCCAGATGATCCTTCATGTTAATTATCTTGTTGTTTAGATCTCAGACAGGTTTGATCTTTAGTTTCCAAGTTAGCTTCATGAAAGGAAAACTACTGAAGCAGGTTGTTCCACATTATTGAGACAGTTTCCATGCAGTCTGGGGGAAAGAAGGATCTTCCTGCACATGAATTTTTCATTAAAAAATTAGCGTGTGATTTAGAGATCTATCAGGTTGGTTCAGATAAAGCCTTCGTATTCAGAGATCAGTTGATGAGCAGCAGAAGGTATCTGAATCTCCATCAGGATCCTCCAGAGGCTGCAGTTGTACATAAAGCTGGACCTGGGCCTCCCTTCACCAATGATCACAGAGAAATGTTTGCAGTGGGCTCAGAAAGATTTTATTCTCTGATGAATGCTGTGTTACACTGGATGGTTGGTGGAAGACCACCATGTCCCAACAAGGCTGCCACATCAGCAAGGTGGTGGTGGAGTGAGATGGTAGGACCCTAAAGGATTTCCTCTGCCAAATCTGTTCAGTGTCTAACAGATCATTTCCTGCCGTGATATAAAAGGAAGACGCGTTGCTTCTGCATCCATGCTGCAGCAATACCAGCAGGATCTTTGGCTGCTATGGGTATGAGGGGATAAAACTCATGGTGGACTACCATCATACCCTCACCTCAACCCTACTGAGAACCTGTGGAGCATCCTTAAAAGGAAAGTAATAAAAGAGGAGAAATGAAGAAAAGTAGCACATGCAGAATGAAAAGACGTACTGGGTTAACACAAGCTAGCTTCTCTGTTACCTCAGTGATGGGAAAGGCCTGCTGCTGAGTGTCCTCACTGAGGCTGACCACGAACAGCACCTCAGAGGTGAGCAGCAGGCAGCCGACATGCTCCTGACCCGACCCACTCACGATGGTCACATCCAGGGCCATGTGGAGCTCCGGTCGCCCCAGAGACTGCAGCATCTTCCTGTGGTCACAGGAAATGATGCACATTATAAACATTACATCTTACTACTGAGCACCATGATGAAATCCTAACTCCAGAAGTCCGATCATATACTAAATGAGCATGTTTTACATACTCTCTGTGCTTCTGATCTCACACACACGTTCAGTATGTGCAGACCTGGAGCGTTCAGTCATGTTTTTCTGACACTGTTTACTTTAACAAGGCAGGTGTTCATGTTGAAGAAACCCCAATATGCACAGTTTGGGTCTGTTCAGTGTAACTCTGCTCACAGTCTGGACTACCTGTGGGTGTGGGTTTTTTAATGATAAATAAAAAATTGCTAAATTATAATTTAGTGAAATACAACATTGTTTTTTTATTTAATTTAATTGAGTTGAAAAAAATAATAGAAAACAAACAAACAAAATGGTCCTGGACCAATGAGAGCACTTTGCTGATGAGCAGGGGGCCAGGATAGTCTGATGGAGAGTTACAGAAAACACCTGATTGCAGTGATCGCCTCTAAGGATGGTTCAACAAAATATTAGTTTATGAGTGACGTTACGTAGATTAATTTCTCATATTTCTTTGCTTGTTAAAAAAAAAATATTGTCATGATTTTCATAAAATTTTTATATATTATTACTTTTGTCAATTTCAGTTTATTTCAGTGACAGATTATTTTTTTTCTTTAATGCGAGAGTATGAATAATTTTGCAGACAACTGTATATATTTACACCGACTGGTCATGTAGACATGATCAGGATGACTTGATGAAGTTCAAACTGAGCATCAGAATGAGGAAGAAAGAGGATTTAAGTGACTTTGAACGTGGCACGTGAGTATTTACTGGTTGATTTTCACACACAACCATCTCTCGGGTTTACAGAGACACCGGGTGTCACTCCTGTAAGCTAAGAACAATAATAGAAGATGGAAAAATGTTGCCTGGTCTGATGAGTCTCCATTTCAGCTCCACATTCAGATGCTAGGCTCAGAAGTTGGTGGAAACATCATGAAAACATGAATCCATCCTGTCTTGGATCAATGCTTCAGGCTGCTGCTGGTGTAATGGTGTGGGGGATATTTTCTTGTCCCACTTTGGGCCCCTTAGTACCAACATGGCATGGTTTAACCAGCACAGCCTACCGAGGTATTGTTGCTGACCATGTCCATCCCTTTATGAGCACAGTGGAGCATCTTCTGATGCTACTTCCAGCAGGATAATGCACCATGTCAGAAACGGGTCCAACCTGGTACTAGCAAGGAGGACCTGATTAAGTTGCCGGTAAGTGTTTACGACAACTAAAGAGAAATATCTTTTAAAAGAATGAATCTAAAATGATGTCGGCTGACAGGCAACACTGACTGCTACTAGAGGTAAATATTTGATCGCCATGGAAACCAAACTGCAGAAGAATCTTTATAAAATGCATAAATGCTTCTTGTGCAGCTCTTAAAAACCTTTTGAATATAAAGAACTCATAAATCTTTTAGATGATATCACAGCGAGTTGTTTTTTTCTTTAGAGATAACGTTTAAAGCAACTTTAGAGTCTCCAACAACTTTCCAAACTATTCCAGCGTTCCCTTCCTACACGGAGAAACATCTCTGGACATTAAATAACAAGAAGGATTCCTAGCTTGAGGCTTTGGCAGAGCGCTTATAAAAACCTTTTAACATGACTCGATGAGAACAAGGGAGGGCAAGCTGGCTACCATGTGTGGGATCAAGGTAAAAAAAGATTCTCAATACTCCTTTTTCTTTTTTTTAAACTTAAACCAAACATCAGAATTGATGAGGGGTAAGGGGGAAGAAAAAAAACCTCAGGTCCTGGACAGAAACCAACACAAGCAGAGGCGAGAACACGTCTCGCTTCTAGAGAAGTAGCCGGCCGGAGTAATGAAGGCTCATACCAGACATATTTCAGGTGACTGTTGGAGGCCAGGGCCGACTTTTCCTCTGCAGGCAGGTAGAGCTGTTTAGGAAGCTGCCACAGGCCGGCTCCGTGGAGGATCCCTGTCGTAGAGATTACACACATGTGTGTTACATCAACATCATTATAACTCAAGTGTTGCTACTACTTAACGTTTTGTTTTCAAGTATCCTGCGTTCATGTGTGGTCAGTTTTCTTTCTGTCAGCAGCAGCGAGGCAGTGAAGTCATCAAGTAGTTAAAACACAGCTAGAAAGAGAACGGTGGGCTCCATTAATGCCGTCACCACACCGGTTCCCCACATCACTGAGCAGCTTTCAGTGGGTGTCCGTAACATGTTTGTGTGGATTCATGTGTTGGATGGAGAGTGTGACAGAGATACAGCACAAACCTGGCAGATGGAGTTTTTATTGTAATAAAAGTTAACGGTCCACACTGTTATGGAGCATTTTAACCTCTTATGGACCACAGGGGGTACAGGGGGTAGCATGCCTTACATGAGGTACAGGAGATCTTTGCAAACACCAGGGAGCAGCAATGCTAACATGTAGCATAGCTAAATGACGGGGAGAAACTCGGCTAAAAGCTTCGGTATCCAGGGAAACACAGTTCAAACTCCAAGTAAATATGTGGGAATGTAAGAAAACCATGAGAGCAGAACTGTCGTCTTTATAGCTTCTGATAGTTTCTCCACTTCAACAAGGTGTCATATGAAAGCAGAGATGTCTGTCTCATCACTGTGGGACAGAGACTCTGTAAGCTAGCAGCCACAGTCATAAGTCATGTCTAACTTTTGCTGTTTTATGGTCCAAAGTTTTATTCCAGCTCTAAAAATTCTACTGTTCTCCTCTGACTCCTCTGACTGTTTGAAATGAATCATTAACATCCTGCTGGTTTCCATGGAGATGAAGGAGGTTTTATAGTGAAGTATTCTCTCTTCCTATCATATACTATCTAGGGCTTCACTTCTTTCTGGATCCTCATGGTGTTTAAAGTGAATGTGGGTCTGTCCCTGGATTCTCCTGACTGACCATTGATAGAGTTGATTATCAGCATCAGCTGATAGCTTCCTGACATATTTACCTGTGTAACACCTCTATTAAAACATCTGTAAAACTGCTCAGCTTCAC
>JBBBVU010000006.1:27534533-27547932 GCA_037177055.1 Atherinosoma microstoma | reverse complement strand
CACACACACACACACACACACACACACACACACACACACACACACACACACACACACACACACACACACACCATTAGTGAATGCATTAGATATGAGTGGTTTTTAATCTCTAGTGCAGGTTTTTGTGTGGCGGCGTGCACGGATGTGATCGTAGAGCTCTCATGTTAATCACAGTCATCCCCGAGCTGATCTCTCCGTGACGGACTCTCGGGGAGAAGGCAGCGGCGAGGTGACGTGATGAAATACGAGCAGAAACGAGGACTCTAATGAGAGACAGCGGGAAGGAAGCGTCTGGCCACAAAGGTGATTTCTGACGTGGAAATGACGGGGTTAAGTCGGACCATGTGTGGGAAGCTCTGGCTAGACAGCAGGACAACGCATGGAGCCCGTACAGGGCCCGATGAGCCCGCTTAGACTTGGTGGCCGTTCACAGATGAACGATAACTTACTGCCTTCAAACCGAGTGCGAAGCATGAGTCATCGGTCCAGCCCGACGATGAGACGGTAAATCATGGCTACGCAGCAGAATAAATCTTTCTCAGGCCTCTTATGATACAGGATTCTGCTTCCTGGAGCTCTTCAGTTTTACTGCACTTCCCTCCATGAAGCAAGGAAAGCCCCTGGGTGCAATCATCTCCAAGCTCAACTCTAGTCTTTGTGAGAATGCAGAATGGTGGAATTTCTCACTTTAACACACATCCTGTTACTTCTCTGCTGTGTTTGCTTAACATGACTTTACATCCACGAGGCGGCCTGAGTCAGCTGGCTGTGGACATGCCTGACAGATAATGAGCAAGTAGAAGGCAAACATTCACAGGAAGGTTTAAATGATGTAGATGGGTGGGGACGAGAAGCTGTTGTCCCACTCCGTCCTGCACCCACCGGCTCTGAAGAGGGCTCCGGCGGCGTAGTGCATGGCCAGAGCGTGCACCAGCTGTCTGGCTGTAGTGCAGAGAGGTCCTCGCTCAAACACAGAGAAGGACAGCGGGGTGTGGTCGGACGCGATGTACAGCTTTAGCGAGGCGTGGATGCTGACCAGCAAGTTGACGGGATGAATGGTGAGCCTCTGCAGGTGCACGGGCCGGACCACCGCCTGCACCGCCTGCAGCACCTGGAAGACATATTTAAAAACATGATCAACATTCATGCCGTTGGCCGCGTTGAGGCTGCCTCCTGTGTGCCTGATAATAACAAAATAGACATAAAATGTATGAGTGGTGCACCTGTTCAGGGAGTGCTGGGGATGCTTCGGACTTTACGCCCGTCCTGGGGTCTGCAACGGCCCGGTCGGGGATGTAGGTGTAGAACAGGGTCTTAATGTAGTAAACAAAAGTGTCCTCCAGGTAGACTCTGGCAGGCTGCAGCTGGAAGGTGACCTGAGGAGGAAAGGACAGAAAACTCCTCTGAAAGCTGCATTTTGATGATCATTTAGACAGAAAACAGGGATTAGGACAAACGTGCTCTGATCAGATCAGTCTCATACATATTTTACAGCTGCTGAAATGATTTCAGTCTCTTTTTGTTTTCTACTGGCAGAAAGAAAAAAATCATTCAACGGTTGAACTTTGACTGCAGATTTGGTTGCTTCTGTCTTAGTGCCGTTAGCTGGATGATAGAGATGGATGGATAGATGGATGGATGGATGGATGGATGATAGATAGATAGATACTTTATTGATCCTGAAGGAAATTTTTACAACTCAGCAGCAGTATACAAACAAATGAAATACTATGTAATAAAAATATGTAATGAAATATAACATTGAAATCAAATTTAAATGAGAAATTAAAAGTGCCGACTCTTGCCCTAGTCCGGTTGTAAAGTCTTAACAGTCTTAACTGGACTACTCACTGTGGTGCCCCTCTACCCCCGCCTAGTGTGCTGTTAAATACTCTGATGGCCCTGGGTAGGAAGGAGTTTCTGAGTCTGTCATCTCATAAATACTTTATTGATCCCAAGGGAAATTGTAAGAGAGCCAAAGATAAAGCAAAGAACTGAACCTCCTCCACGGTGCATCTGTCCCCAGCCAGCGTCATCCTCAGCTGCAGAAAACAGGAGCGTTTGAACTCCTCCAACGCCTCGAGGGACTCGGTGGGATTGGCGTCACTCGTCCACAGCCCCTCGGGTTCAGCCCCGCCTCTCTGATCTTGGCACAGCAACACAGGAAAGTGGAAACTGGCCCGGTTGTACAACTGGTTGTCCACTTGCAGACTGGAACAGTAGACCTCGATCAGAGACGCGTCAGGCATCAGAGCCGAGACGGATGCTGCAGCCTCTGCCAGCTCAGAGGGGATGGAGGCGGGGGCGGGGGTCAGGCTGAGCAGCAGCTTGGTTAACGTGAGTCTGAGCAGCTCCACGGACCCAGTGGGACTGGTGATGTCATCACTTAACACCATGCTGGCCTCACTCAGGAGGACTCTAAAAGACAGCTTGGAGGACCTTAAAAGAAAACATGAAACAAGCTGAACAACAGAAAGTGTAAAACCTCTCCCTCGTTCTGTACAAGCAAACATTTCCATCACATACGTTACTAAACCTTCACCAAGGCCTGGCTATGATGACTGATTATTTGTAGAGAATTATATGAGACCAACTCATTCATCTCCCACTGATGTTTCATGAATTTTCTTCCAGAACATTAACAAAGACGCTGTCTGAGGTCATTTGTTTACTTTTACCTAACAAGTCATTATATTAATATCCTGTTATGCCAAAAAGACACAGCGGATATGTGTTGATGTCATGGAATAAAGCTGTAATACCACCTTCTACTGTGCTGCTAATTTCAGTCATGAAGACAGATGAAGGTTTTATTGCCCCCCTGTGGTGAAAATGATGCCGGCTTCTTTGTGACTGGAGCGGAGCAACAAGTGAAATGAAGGCAGTAAAAAGCACATGGTAGATACCTCCAGGTTAGGAAGAACAACATGCACATGTTTCATGGCTGAAATATGAAAGGAGCATAAAAGCACACGTACCTGCTGTGTTGGTTGGTTACAGCATCCACGTTGCCCTCCGGTGCCAGAGACAGAACCAGGGTGCCTCTCTCATACGACACGTCTACGTAGAGGCAGCCGAAGCCCGGAAGGAACACCACCTGCTCAGGACATGAAGACGCTCTTTGAACTGAGCCATGCACGTGAACGTTTTCCACTGAAATCAACTTTAACCTCCTGCAGGGTCACGGCTCAGCTCGGCTTCAGCAGTGTCTCACTTTAACCTCCACCGTCCCAGTTTTAGACGCTCGTGTGACAAAAGGAAGCGGATCACTGCTGAACGCTCCTCTGAGCAGTCATAACAAGTCTAGCCTTTGACCTCCCACCCTTGCCTCGCAGGTCAGACCCAGACCTCACAGTAACCAGAGAAACGCAGCCTCTGCCTCAACCCCGGCTCACAGCTACCTAGACACAACACCAAACATTACACACACTGCTCCTTAACGTTTAGCTAACCCCACACATTTACACCCAACAAGGCAAAATCACCGGTCTGCTACTTAACTCCAGTTGACACACACACACACATACACACACACATACAGACTAAACAAGAGTTGCATTAACTAGAAACCAACCAAACCTTATTTTCATTTATAACAGGGTAATGAGCAGGCATGTAAAACTCTCTTTTTTCTCTTTTCCTGTCAGAGCCCGAGCTTGTTTTCTGAATATAAAGTTCAGTTTTGGAACAATTAAGAGAAAATTGGGGTTAAAAGGGTTTCCAGTTAAAATGTGTCTGGCTGTTATTAGTCAGGTAATTCAATACATCAACGTTGCCACTAGAACATTGTGATCTCTGGCTCCATCTAGCTGCTACAGGGGCTGCTATGGTGTCGCATGCAGCTGGGATTTCATCTTCTTAATTGTGCGTTAACTAATTAAAAGGGCGATCAGTTACGGAAAATATGTGTTTGTTAAAAAAAGACAAGCCCGGTGAGACTGACTTGTATGTTTTGTTTTGGGGACGTGGCTCCTGCATGTTAGACAAACTGATGGTGACATTTTTACAGGGCTTTACCTGAGTGCCGGGGCAGTTGATGTCTACGGGGTCCGTCCAGTCGGTGGTGCTGTGGTCTGACGTGGTTTTCAGCAGCAGTGAGGGAAGCAACTCTTTCTGTCTGCACTCGGGGAAACTGGAAAAGTGGAAGTAGAGCTCATGGTGCAGGGAGCAGTTAGCAGGCAGAGGACGGCTGTATACTTCGGTCCTTGGAGCTTCTATAAAAGAAGAAACAATCATAGGATTGAATACTTTCAAGTTAACCCAAAAGGTTTAAGGTAAAAGAAATAAGAAGCTACCTTTGACATTTTCCTTCAGCAGCAGAGGGACCGGACACTTGTTGTGGATCAGCATGCGTGGACAGGAGTCCTCGTTAAGGGTGATGTATGTAACCCCGAGGTGCTCCTGATACGTCAGCACGATGGCTCTGCAAAACAAACACACACAGGCATAAACAAACCCATAGATTAACTGGAAAAAGAAAAAGACTCGTATCCCAACGCCTTCTAACCACACACTGATAAGATCTCATACACCCATCTTCATATCAAACATCACATCACTGCCACGTCCGTTAGCAGAACCCTAACCGAGGCCAAACTGTGACACATCCCACTCTGTGTGTTCTGGTTTCCATCTAGGTACTGATTAGAGATGATGCTGCGCTAACACAGTAAATGAATCAAGCCAAGCTGGCCAATCAAAACCAGAAGACCAGGGTGCATCTTTGAAAAAAAAAGACACTACATGTTCTTTGTTTTTATATCGTACATATATCACTGCTCAGAGCCGTCCAAACATCTGTATAATCTGGCTGCCCGAGGTGAAGAGAGTCAAAAAGACAAAAGAGAGAGAGAACCCAAAGGAAGCTAAAAGAGGGATCAACTAGCCTGACTGACAGTGGAAACATTGAGAGTATTTCTCTTCCTGCATCATATCCAGTGTTTAACAAAGTGTGACTAGCTGCAGCCATTCCTCTCTTCATGTTTAGAGCCAGTCAGGGTTTGATGGCCTGCTGGAAATGGACTGTTGCAGCCAGCAAACCACAAACGTTCGGCTTCACTCACCTGCTGCACAGGCCACCCCCCGAGTCCTGCTCCACAGGGACAGACACACTCTGCCGGGGGAAGTCTGGTCGGACGGGAGCGGGGAGGCTCCATGCTGCCGGTACAACTCCAACATCCGGCCTTGGACATGAGCTGAAGAGCATGTATCTGAGCGGCAACGGGAACTCCACCCTCCCCTGGACGCTGGTTTGGAGGAGGTCCCAGCATGGCACAGAGCATGGCTTGGTCAGAGACTCCTCAGAGGGGGGGAGGGTGAACATGGTGCTCTCTGCTATCTCACATGTCTGGTTAGAAGAAATGACATAAACACAATAAGAGGAAATGAGAGAAGATGAAGATGGACACATGATGGAAAAGAAGAGAGAGCATGTTGGTATAGAGGAGAAATGGGCAAAAAGAATATGAGATGGGACAAAGAGAAAAGAAAAAACAGAGAAGATGCAAGTGATTAAAACAAAAGATACATTATAAAACCACATTGTTATTTTACTCTCTTCTCTCTCCCACTGAGCTCGGTGCTAAATTGGTAGCAGAGAAGTCCTGCTGTGCTGGTTTAGCAGCCAGTGAGCAGCGAGCAGTAGAGGACTACAGGGATTAGCCTCTAAGCATGATGAACAGACCAACTAGAAAGGCATTCCAAGCCTTGTTTGTGGTCTGTGTTATTGTTAAGCCCATTGCCCGCTCTTTAGTTTTTCTAAGCTCTTCTTTTTTTTAAAGGTTTTCAGTCAATTAGTGGCAACTGGCAAGCTTTGCCATTATTCTATAAGGGGATCTGAAGGCTTGTTAAATGACATCACAACATTGTTGCTCTCTTTGGGGACAAGCAGCAGATGAAAGCAAGAAGAAAAACCTGCATCCAATTCTGGGTGTTTGTCTAATGTCCCTATGAAGTGCCATTGCCACATGGTGCGAGTGGTGGAGAGCGAGGATAGGGGTGGGGACAGGATCTGATGGAAAGAGGCTTGCAACATCCCAGTGATGAGTGTGTGTGTGTGTGTGTGTGTGTGTGGTAACGCTGTGCACAGGGAGTACGCTGCACATGCGAAGCTTTAGTGGGTTTATATTTAGAGACTGTGCAGGTGTCATAGCGCGTATGAAGCACTATCCTCCTATGATCAAACTTCATCACGTTTGTGTGTGAAAGTTGATTAAATGTGGATTTTTTTGTGCATGGCAGCTGGAGAACAAACGTTACCTGGTCATCGGTCATGAGAGCATGGTGGGTCAGCAGAGGCCTGTAGTGTATGGTGTGAGAAGTGTTGTTGACGAGAATGGTTCGGTCTTCTATCTGCAGGATCTGGATGCCGTGTCTCACCACAGACGACACGCAGAACTGGCAAAGCTACACAGAAAACAAACAAACTGTCAACAACAAATAATTAAGAAAAACATGATTTCTTAAAGCTACACGACTGAACTTTGGCAGATTTTCTCACTGAGGCGCCCCCTAACGACGGCTAATTCAGCATCCATGCTGCATCCTGTCTCTTCTCTGAGCTCTCTCCAGTCAGTAAAAGTCATTCTCATGTTGACACGTGTCTTATGTTTTGCTCAGTCCCTCTCTTTTTTGCTTTTCCTCTCTTCCTATGATAATCTTCTTTGATGAACCGGCCAGTGTGTTGATATCCAGTTGCTAGCATGTGATGCAGTGCCATAAAGTGAAAGGCTGCTGTAAAGTGACTCTGTGTCCTGGAAAAACAAAGTGGTGTTTTCTCAACCTCTAGACGCTGCTGGTCATCAACAGCTCCAGGAATGTACATACTGAATGTCAGTGAGCCATCAGAAACATATTTATGAATTTAGTGCAACTCTAGTAGATATGTCCATCATTTCTTGTGCAGTCTAATAACATTAATGATGTTACTTGTGGTGAATAAAAACAGCAAAAATCCAAAATACAAGTCAATGAATACAACAGAAAATTCATAATAGCAACATAAAGCTTTACAGCTCGCTCTTTAGGAAAAAGAAAACAGTTTTAATGTGTGAGTTACCTTTTGTTTTCCAGGAAAGGCTCCCAAAGTGATGTCGACCTCTACGTATCCCTCCTCATCCAGACTGACCACCACCGAGCTCGATCCCTCCTTCCATCGAGGAGAAGTCAGGTCGTGGACCAGTTTCAGTGCCGTGGACTTGTGGACAGTGTTGGTGTGGGCCCAGTAGATACCGATCTGGAAGGCTTCCTAGATGGTGGAGGACAGGAGGGTCCAGAAAGAGAATGAAGCAATGGGAGAGGGATGCGAGCAGAAAGAATCACGTCACCAGTCAGACGACGTTTACTATGAAAACTCTGTTTGATTGCATTTTGGAAACATTCTCATGCAGAAGTCAGCTGTGGCTTTACTCCCAGCAACTCCACAGCTCTCGCATGGCATTTCAAACAGTCCTGGCAGCTGAGGGTTACATAACTTCTATTGCTGCTGGCTATGCTAGGATGACATTATTTAAGTGCCCCACAGATGCTTAAGTGACACCGTGATTGTTAATGTGGCTCAGCTGCATCATGAAACATGGCGATCAAAACACCAGCCTTCTCCTATTAAATTGATCTGGCTTGCGACTTGCAGCCGAGACTGTCTTCTCCACGTTTGTTGTGCCATGATAAATACCAGGGTGCTATGGAAACAATGCTTTATTTGTTTCTATTTCACAGGCTATTACACATTTACAACTTTTTGTTTTGTTCCTTTGTGCTGAACCTTATTAGCGTTCTTTGATACTCTGCCTTGCTGCCTAGGTCTGAGTTAGCAACAGAGAGATGTGCGTATGTGTGCGTGTTATGTTCCCCTGGGGAAAACCATCTGCAGACAACCACTTCTGATCTCAGAAGCCAGTGAGAAGACATGTCTGCAGTATACAGTGACAAAGCTTGGCTGCAGTCGAAGACCTCGACAGGGAATATGGTTGTAATGCAGCTCTGGTGGATGATCTCAGGTTTTGTGCTTATTAGTCAAGACCAAAACGAAAAAAAAGGGGGGCTGGATTGGTAGTGATGACTGTGATGTCATGAGAAGACATCCAGGTCCTGATGTAACGTCAAAATATGTATTTCGTAAAATAGTAACAAAGATGTAGTGACACAGATTTTGGAAAGTGCTCAGTCTTTAATGACTTTCAGAAACCTGATTAGTTTGACTGGAAAAGTTCACATCAAGGTAAATGAACTTTATTGAGGACGTATAAAAATGAAGCCATTTTTATGAGAATATCCAATTTGAATTTTTTTTAATTTCTTACATTACTCCAAGACTTTTATTCATGATGTTTACAAATTAAACTGTTTGAGGTTGTCTGTGATTCTGGAGGAAAAAACCTGAACGATATCATCTGTTGCCTTTTGTTGGTTTACCTGCAGATCACATATGGGATAAGACACCCTACCTTGAAGTTGGGTGGTACAATGACTTTGCCAGCTGGTATCTGCATAACGATGGTCTCTCCCTCAAAGAGCCACAGGTCCCATTGAGAGTCGTTGGCCAGGAGGGCCCATGGGAGCAGCTCCACCAGCAGTGTGTTCAGACCAGCCTTCCAGCGGGATAACTTCACCTGCATGGGACTGTCCCACTGGGCTAGGGGCTCGAGAACTGACCTGAACAGAGAAAACAAACTACTAAGTGAACTGAAATCTCTCCAGTTGCACCTGAGCATGAAAAATGTGAAGACAGACGGGTAATTATACGACAACCAAATGAGTATATAAGGAGAGAAAAATACAGATCCCAGCTGAGTTTTAGTATTTATTCTAAGTTATAATATAAGTCCAATACAAGCTTTTTTTTTTGCCATCAGTGTCTTGCTGTAAAGCTGTAATCCATCCTGACAGTGCAGATTTATTGCTTAACCTAACTCCAGCCAGAGCACTAAGACTAGAAATGAGAAGTCAGACATGCTGAACAAATTTCCACTTGTTTCTTATTTATCACTGTTGTAAGCTTGTTGGTGCGTGGAACTGAAAAATCCCTTCCCTGGACATAAATATCCCTCTATACTAGCAGGCAGAGGCAGACTTGATGTTAAATTTACAACTTTTAATATAAAAATCTGCTTTTTTGATCATTGACTCGGATCAAATACAGATTATTTTCAAGTCAAGTCTTTTACATGTTGCAAAATGCAGCAGATGGTTTAAAAATCTATTAAAATGTGTTGGATATAAACAAACATTTGTCCCCTGACAGACCATTAACGCACTTACAGACACAAAGACTAAACAAATATATGAAAAGAAATAGGTCTTGCAGCGAGTTATGCAATCCAAACAGATTCAGGGAAGAGCTGACGGGGCATCTGGGATCACACACGGGAATGTTGAGACGCAGACAGACAAACACTCGAACATTTTTCCAGCGATTTACCGACGCAGCAGCCATTTCAAAGCAATCATGGTCTCGTGAGCCCTAAACAGGCCTGAGAGCCAAAGGAGAGGCAAACAAACATTTTACTCAGATTTACCCTGAAGTTCAAAGCCCAAACCAGCCTTCCCTTTCCCACAAACCCACCTGGACTTGGCTCCAGCCTCCAACCTGCCAACATGGGCCCTTTATTGTTCTTTACTGGTGTTTATGTTAAGTGTGTGTGGTTAAACAGGCCGCTGACCTCCAGGCTGAGGACAGCAAAGTGGCAGGGCTCATAAATCACATTACACGGCTCACAAGGAGGAAACTGAAAGAAACGTACTCAACAGCTTCTGTCAAACCCTCGTGTGAAAGTTAAGAGGCTGCTGCACTCCAAACCCACCCTGCAGCCCAACTCCAACCACGACAAGATGTTTGTTTAATGACTGTGGAGGTGCCTCGCTACCATTAAAAATTCAACAGAGGAAGAAAATAACGTTTATCACTTTCAACTTCCTTTGCCCTTTTAGGAAACAAACAAAACGCTGCCAGGGAGCGGAGGGAGTTTGCTTTCCCTGCTGTGCCACTGAGACTGAACACTCTCTCCAAACAACAAACTCTAGCACTGTTATCAATATTAAAGAAAAATATACAAATTAAACTTTGGACTTCACTGACTGTCCAAGTTCTGAGTGTGTTTAGATACGGCAATCAGCGCTATCAATTCTCTAATGAGACTTTTTGCTTCAGCGTTTCCCCTGATGCTCCTTCAAAATGGCAGATTCCTGGATTTCAGACAAATACGATGTTCTGTGAAAGAAAATGTACTTTGGCTTCTCACAGGGAAGAGAGAGGAACCTGACACCACAGCTTCAGAAAGCAGCCCCCCCAGGGAGACACAGTGTGGGACAATTAAAGGTTGCTGATGTGTATGCTGGTGTTTGTACGCAGTGCAGTGTTATGAGTGTGTACATGCATGTGTAAAGAGAGCAGAGAAACCAAGGCAACCGCAGGCAGACATATGGCTCATATGTCCAGCAGATCCACTGGGACTCTTTGTAACTCCGAGCCTGGGGGGGGGACATGTGGCTAAGTCTCATACCGCTGCTATCAAGATGTGATTGCTTTGTGACAGTTCCCAGAGTGACGTTTGTGGACAGTTTCATATGTGAGTTCTAGCTGATTGTAAATGTAAACTCATCCCTGCACAGAAACTATACACACTGCATGCTCTGCTATGCTGTGCAGAGGCTGGGTGACTGGTGTTTCAAAGTGGGAATGTGGCAGACTGACAGCTCTGGTCTGCAGGGAAAAGAGTGGGACTGCTGCTGACATCTGATGCATGGCTCTGCATTGTCTTTGCAGTTAATAGTTTTATTATGTGAAAGAGCAATAAAAAGAAGCTTCTCTCAATAAAGGCTTGGTTGCACAACTCTGTACTTTGAGGAGGAATGCTATAAGAATCTCACTATTAGGAAAAAAAACACAGTGGATGGTCTTGATGAAAACTGTGTGATGAAATCCTTGCCCCATAGGGGCTATTATACATATGAAAAAGAATAATAGGCATTAACTCAGAGGGATTAGGAGGTGTCATAGTGTTTTGAAGTGGGGAGCGTTCATAATGAGTGTGAATCTGGCTGAAAATGTGCATTGCTTCATGATTTCTCCTCCTGCTTTGCCCTGCCATGTTCATGGCTTGCAAATGAAAGCGAGTGATTCCCACCCACACTTTGCAGAGCTATAAAAAGTACCTGTCTGTGTCTTTGGAGACATAAGGCCATGGTGGCGCCGTGGTGCTCCTGGGACCGTCGAACTCCGCCAGGATTTGCTCCGGGTTTTCCTCATTTCCAGTCTTATTCACTATCTGCTTGATCAGACTGGTGGAGATGGGTACAGCACATTGAGAAGCGTCTTCATCCTCCCTGAGGATTAAAGGCACAAACTTAGAATCAAAACACATTTCTCAATCTAGATCTGAGGGAGATGTGTGTGTGATTGTCTAAACATACATCATCCTCGTCTTACAGCCGAGGAGGGGCTGATTTCACCTGCTCTCCTCCTCTGGAGGCAGTAATAAGTCACTGCTTATGAACCAGTGTTGTGTGGGTTTTTCAGAAGCACATTTACTTATTTTACACCAGAAAATGTGACACTATCCTTTCATAACTTCATTAAAAAAAGAAACAAGACATCTCTTTCGAGCAGCCGACTGTTCTCCTGACCCTACTTCTACCCTGAAACTTTGAAGTAGACTGAATCTGCTTTCTGTTAGAGGGTTTTTCTTCGAGACACACAGTCTTGCTTTACAAACACTAAGTCACAAAGATCACAGAGGATGCTAATTGGTAGTAAATAATCCAAATGGATACCTTAGCCTCAGTCACTGGTCAATTATTTTGCAACAGGAGGGAAAAAAGAAGGGAAAAAAAATCCTAACAATGTAATCATATCTCTTTCTCTGGGCATCATCCAGTTCCACTTGGCTAAAGCAAAGCAGCCCCTTACTCCTGAGCAGCAGTTTATTAATAGAGGCCATTGTACTATAAAGGGAATTCAGGGGCTATTGCTTATGGAACTGGGGCAAGACAGAAGAGCGGGACAAGGTGTTGACAGGAAGCTTTTCATCCAGAGCACTCCCTGAGGGGGGGAAACTGGAAAAGGCTTCTGATTGTATCCCTCTATTTTCTAATGCGGTGGCCAGTCTGAGGGAAGCAGGACACAACGGGTCTGGTTTAGACTCGTCTGTGTCTCTTGTATCACAGACCGCAGCTCTGCTCTCTACCTCGTCCATTAAAGCCCACAACTATGTGTAATTACAGGAAAGAAAGATGAGCTGTTGACCAGCGAACATTCAGGATTGGATCCATCCTAGAGGTTTGGTGTTGGTTGAGGGGCTGTGTGCATATATGTATGTTTACAATTGTGGCTTGTTGTGTGTGTTTGTGAGGATGGTGGGATGAGGGATGGATTGAACTGGGGGGACAAGTTTGTGTGGTTTGAAGCCCTTTAGACAGGGGACGGATCGTAAATACACCAAGTATTGTGGTTGCAATCTAGAAAGACAGACACTTGGTTGTTTCTGAGCTTGTTTTTTGTGCTTGTGAAAAGGATTTATCTACTAAAACAGGGGCCACATACATTCCCAGTCACTGTATGGCCTCTGTGGTTCCTTCATGGCAGCTGAAATCAAAACAAACTTTGTCACCAGATATCTAAACACAACAGTTGCAGCTAAAAATTCTCTCCGGAGGAGTCAATTACACTCAATGTTTACCCCGTTTATTCACATCACCGCTAGATGCTACTAAAGGACGATATTTTCTCATGTACTTGCATGAAAGAATTAATATAAATGATAGCAAATGCAGTGGGAGAAACAACTAAATGATCTGATTGACACTTTGACACACAGAATATCCCAGTTACAATAGAAGATATTTGACATAGTTTAAGCTTTTCTTCATGTGGCTTATTTCTTTCTGCCTCCTGTCTGAAATGACACGCCCCCAAATAAATGAAGTGTATCTTCACAACTACAAGGGCTGGGTGTCTCTTAGCTGAATGTCTCGCTGCTACATGTTGGGTAAGATAAGATCTTCTGTGCTGCACCTATTTCAGGTTGCTCTTGTGATGAAGAGGTTAAAGGTGAAAGATGTTTGGGATTTCATTGATGGGAAATGCATCCACTCTATGCTACCTACTATAATAATGTGTAGAAGAAGATATGAATAATATGTAGGTATAATACACACTGACAGATGGGACAGAATAAAAAGTGGAGTGGTGATGTACACGACAGGCTCCAGCCGTGAGTGTCGCACTTAAACAAGCACTTAGCTAATGAACAGCATGACAGACAGAGACCACACATGTACATATACTACACATCCACCCATGCCAGTGTGCATACACACATTCAGCTCTTTACACACACACACACACACACACACACACACACACACACACACACACACACACACACACACACACACACACACA
>JBBBVU010000006.1:27490884-27523617 GCA_037177055.1 Atherinosoma microstoma | reverse complement strand
TTTCTGTCCTGCAGCGGACCTGACGCATCCTCCCACTGAACACACTCTGTTGTGCCCTCACTGTGGCGTGTAGAGGACAGAAGATGCTCGTCAAATCTTAATCTCATCAACTAATAAATATTTTACAGACTCCTCCACTCACTCAAAGCAGCTGGCGTTAAGCAGAAAACTTTGGTCCAAAACCATGGGAAGCATATCTGCTATGAGAATTTCCCAAGCCAGGTATTATGTGTGAAGGAATGTGAGCTCAAACCTTTATTTTTTATCTCACTTCATATCTCTTTAATCCACAGGGAGAGATTGTGACACACATTTCAAGGCTATAACTTGTAGCATGTATCGTGTTGAGCGCTAGTAGGTTTAATGTAGTCACACTGTTGCGGCGAGACTACATGAATGAAACCCTTAAAACATCTTTTCAATATTACTTAAATCCTCTAACTAAATTCTTTAGAAATAAACTTATTCCAAGTCATTCAGGATGTGTTTCAGTGACTGTGTATTCCAGTCTCGACATGTACAAATATGCTAATATGTCCCATGTACAGATGATTCATCTCAGATTCACGGAGATCAATCATCCGACAGATTTGACAATCCAATTGTCCGGTTTTCTTAGATCTGGATCAGCTCCAGTGTTTGGTGTGATCAGTATCAGACTGCGTAGCTACATCAAAAGAATTACAAAGACGAAAGCTTGATGGCTTTAAACGGCTCATATATTGTATTACCATATTAACACCGGGTTTTCTGACGGCCACAATCAAACATGGTCAGATAACTTGGAGCACACAAGCATCCGTGAAAGCCGAGCCCGCAGTGATGCTTTGACGTATGTTTCCAAATCAAAGACTGAGCTGAACTCGTGACTAATCCTAACAAAGAACACCTGTCCACTAAACCAGATATTAGATGGACTGAGTGATGACATCAAAATCCACAAAGATCGTGCTTGAGCAATTTATATTCCAAACATCAGATCAGTACCACATGAACTTTTTCACAACCCATCACCTAGATTTCCGACTACCATGGAAACTGAACGCAGAACCCAAACATGGGACTGACGCATTCAGAAACGGTGTTAACTTCTGAGAATGACCAACCCCACCCGCCTAAATTGTGTGTTATATTCAGTGAGTCAACCAGCTAACCAGATGCCATCACTGGTGCGAGGTCATGTCTGCAGCTCCATTCTGTCCCAGGAGAAAACCATAAGCAAACAGACTTCCTGTAACAGACAGTAGGATATTAGTCTGTTGGAACCAAAGCAATGACTGTTCAACTTCCTGGTAAATTCATTACATATTTTACTGGCAAAAACTCAAAATGCTGATTAGATAAAGCGGGCGTCAGAATAAACACACACAGATACACTAAATGTCCCTGAACCCATGTGCTCTTACAGACAGACTGAGTCAGCCCTGCCACTGTAACCACCACTGGTCTATTGTCCTCTGACAGGAATGTGCTCAAGTCCACAAAGCTCACATTAAATATCTGTCTGCAGTGAGGATGTAATCGGCATTCCTGGATGCTGCACAAAGCTGCAGTTGTCAATGGTTGTCTGCATATTACTACCATTCTTTCACCCCATTTCACTCAGACACAAATCAAAGATTTGAGACTTTGGTGCATGGAGAGGAGGTAGAAACACCAGTAGCTTTGCACACAAGTCCCTATAAAAGCCAAAATAGCTTAAGGATATCTTTGATGGTTTATTAAAATAATATGAATTCAATGTCATATAGCAACAGTTTAAAAATACTTGGAGAAGTCTCTGTACTGTCAATCTTGTTTAATGTTATAAAGGCGCACATGAAAAAAAGAAGGATGTGGAACAGAGGCCTACTCTTGTCTGATGAAATTACTTTGGGACAAGGGACCTTAGCTAGCCACCTAACAAATGAGAAACAGGCTTATACCCAGACAGCCAAACAAAAGAATATGGATTACTTTGTCCTTAAAACAAAATTAGTGTGTGAAAGAAACATATGAGAGAGAAAAAAAAAGAAAGAGAGAGAGAGTAACATCAATTCCAAAGCAGTAAGAGCTAACCCATGTAACATAAGGGAATTATGGTGGCTTTAACAGCTGTCTACAATGCCTCTCTCCTCCTTGGCTCCCTCTCTCTGACAAAAAGAAGCAAAGCTGCACAACATCAAAGCCCAGATCTGCAAGTCTAAGAAGCGGTTTGAGAGCTGGAAGAAGGTACAGAGAAAAAGCATTGTGTGGGTCCATGGTTGACAGGGGGGATGTTAATAGGTTTATGCTTGACTAACATTGTTCCATAGTTCTCCTCTGGTTTCTGCTAAGGCATCTTAGACATGCAGGGCCCAAGGCTTCCAGGATATTCAGACGTGGCAAGTGCTTACATCGACTGAAAGGGGCTGACAAAAGGAGCACTGTCTGTGAGGAGGGAAGTTTGAAAACCGCACGGAAAGGGGATAAAGGAGACAGTGGTCGAGGGCGCTTGGAAGAACAGACACCTTGTGTCAGTCGGAAGAAATGACGAAGAGAAAAAGTTGGAATACGAGAGGAGAAAACTTACTGTAGATACAGGGCACATGGGACAGATGCTTGCATATATACACATACAATATATAACCAGTGTCATGTTCAACCTAACATCCATCCTTTTGGGTGAGGTACTTATTTGTGGTCAATAGACAACAATGAGTCCGCTCTAAGTTTGGTGAATCGGGGAAGAGTTACTGAGAATACGGCCCACAGAAGAGGGATTGTTTTATTGGAAACAACTCAAACCTCAATCATTTCTCAGCAGTTCACTTGTAAAGCGTATTTTCTGTCCCACAGTGCATCTTTTGATTTGATCAGATAAACTATTGTCTGAGACAGAAACTCCTCTTTGTCATGGCCACAACACAACAACACAACACATTCAAACTCACAATATTTGATAACTTTTAAAAGTTAAACATGGTTAAAAATGACAGTAACAGGTAAAATCCTGTGTGATGGTGGTTGTTCAGGGGGGTTAATGGTGAGGGAATGAAGTTTTTTTTCTGTAGATGTTCTTATGGGCCAGGGGAGCTTTAGTGTATCCTGATGGCAGCAGCTGGAAGGAGAGACGGAGGGGTGAGGTGGGTGATCTGGGAAGTTTTCCTGATCACAGACCAGTTACATAGTTCAGAAAGTGGTGTTTGTGGTGACCCAATCATTTTGCAAGCCTGACTGACTCTATGAAGGAGTTTGGATTTGTGTTTCTAGGAGATATAGCACCTTCTACAGATAAAAACCTAAAAAAAAACTACATAAAAAGGCATAAAAACACACATGAACAAAATGGAAGCTATTTCAGGATGAAATATTGAAGATAAGTGAAGTGTAGACCAGAGCTGTAGAGTGGCTGATGTCAGGAGCTGTGTCACAGGGGATGGATGGATTGTTTGCTGATGGTCTGTTGCCTGTCTATAAAGCTCTGAATGGTTTAGGACCAAAATACATCAGTGACCTCTTGACCCAGTATGAACCTACCAGACCCCTCTGGTCATCTGGATCTGGTCTTTAATCAGTTCCAGAGTCAGAACCAGACATGAAGAAGCTGCATTCAGCTTCTATGCTCCACATGTCTGGAACAAACTCCCAGAAAGCCTCAGATCAGCTGAAACACTCAGTTCATTTAAATCCAGGTTAAAGACCCTCCTGTTCTCTGATGCATTTACATAGTTTTTATTTAAAAGTCCAAATCTGCACCGTTTCTTGATCCTGCTTTTAATCTGATGTTCTTTCTTTCTCTCTTTCTCTTGTTTTTGATTGTAAATGACCTCTGCACACCGCTGTGATGCTTTTAATGTTTTATGTAAAACACTTTGAAATGTATTTACATGAAATGTGCTATATAAATAAACTTGCCGTGATTTTTACTTTTCCAAAGATTGAAAAGACGATGAATATTTCAACTTTTTCAGGCTGTCCTGTCAGTTCTATCATCCACTCGTCGGTATATTAGCATTAAACCAGCAGAGCTGTTCGTCTCAGCCAATCAATGGCAGGATACATTATACAGTCCCTTTACAATGATGCTTAGCAACATGGACGTACAGCAACGGAGTAAACAACTGTCTGTTGCAACAGTGATGCGGTGGAAAAATCCATAACATAACATTTACTCGAACCACTATGAAATTTCTCAATTTTGAGTTGTTTCAGGGGGTAAATGTTGCTTCTTTTCTGGGCCCTGTCCATCTGGTTCTCCTGTCAGTCTTCTTCTCTGATTTTCCAAAGACTGACCACTCACTCTAACTACTCTTATGTACTTCACACAACCCCACTTCAAAAGTACAAAAGATCTCCTTGAAGGCAAACACAAATAAATGCACACAGCAGGAGAGACCTCGGTCACCAATACCACGACCACAAGTAGACTGCCTCTAAACTACCAGTGAATGTGGGCAGACTGCAGTCTAACTCAGACAACATGAATGCAATTGATATCTCCACTTTGACAATGCGATGTAGCACTTCACATAAGAGAGGCTTACTACTATGCAATGAAACCACAAGCTCTCCTTCTAAAGGAGAAATGAAACATGGGTTGACCCTACACAGCTACCCCTAACCACAGAATTGGGGAGACTGTGTAATGAAACCTAAGCCCAGGAAAATACAGAAAACATACCACCACAACATGCTCGTAGACTAAAAACGTTTCTCCTGGAGCCAGAAACACATGTGCATTAGTTCCTCTCTCCAACTCCGTCTTCATCTAAGTCCAGGTGGTTTTCAAACACATGTTGAACATAATATTTATTCAATAAAAATATTTTTTTTGAAAATGCCATCTAAGTTTGAATGAAGTTTCTTTCAAGATGCTTTCATGATTTAAGTACAGTTTGTGATTGGAAGCTTTTTTAGGCCCCAGGGTGTCATGTGACCTGCAGTTTGACCACTAGGCTGAGACCCATATGCATTACCTCAACTCTCGGACAGGCCATAGAGCACAAGGGCACTGTCCATGGTGCTGAACCCAGGCCAACATTAGCATCATAATTTCATCACCTGAAAGTCTGTTTTCTGATTCAGTGGAAAAAAATAATCGGTGTGCTGAGCAAAGGACATGGGGACACGGAGCAGAAAGGACATCTGGTCTGGTAAGGTTGTGATGTTGTAGATATGAATGAATCAGATTAACAACCTACTGCACAACTAACACATTTAATCTATTGAAGTCTGTGCTCCATATGGACTCAAACAGCTTATAAAGATGAAGTTTGCCCTGGTAATGTCCAAAAACACTGTGGTTGTTTAGGTGGAAACACCAGGTTGTTGTGGTCTTGAACAGGAAAAGACTTGACCAGATTGTCAACTCACAGCTGTAGACATGAGACGATGTCTGTATCTGCCACCTGGATTGTTTTTGTTTAAGCTGAACTAAAAACTTTTGAGTTCATTTTGATCGAGTGCTTTTACTAAGAATCAAATAGTGGAGATTACAGGGTTAATGAGTCAAATGTAAGAGGTCTCATTCTGAGACTGACCTCATACCACAACAAAAAATAATGAATTTGTTCATGTGCTTCCTTAAATTATAAAAAGCTCAGAGTTCAGTATTTTTCTGACCAGGGATTAGATGAAAAAGTTAAAACATAAACCACGAACACAACAGCATGTTACAGAGATTTAGAAATACAAACACAGCAGCTCTCATCAACATGGTCATTAAGCTGTTATGTTTGGGGCAAACTACACGAGTAGTGTTGGACTGCTTAAATAAACAGGTTGTGTACTTACAGTATGTGTAGAGACTCTTAACATTATTTATTTGAAACATTTTTGGTGTTTTTACAATATCAGATAAACTTGAGGTCCAGACATTTGCATTAATCAAGGATCAGTAAGCATTGCTCGGTGGAAATATCTCACTCCTCCAGTGCTTTTTTCTCCTAACAAATACTTAATTACATGCCAATTTTCTTGAAGAAAAATAAAAACCATTTTAACCTTAAAGATGGTATCCATTAAAAAGATACAAGAAGCATACAAGCCTGTAGGATGCAGAAGCTATGAGCACTCTGTCTGATGTGCACTCTAAAGTGATAAACTTAAGAATGATCAGCACTGTGGAGATCCAGCTGCAGGTGGAACTGTGGCTTTGAGAAAGAGATGAAAACACAAGTGTAAGGTATGGTATATGGTATGAAAAGCTAATAAAAGGAACTCTCAAGGGCGTGACACTGCCTTTGACTTGCATGTGACTCGTGTTTTTGTTCCATTAAGGATCTAATTTCAAAATTTACAAGTGACATATCTCTGAAGGCCACATTAAAGAACTTGAAAACGTTCATAATGGTGGAAAAACTGACTATGCCAGCTGATTGATGAGGATCTCTTTCACACTAAATCATTGCCTAATAAAGAGCAATTTTCCATGATATGGATTGACTCTGTCTCATGTAATGTAACTAAATGATCAGTAAAAGGAGAAATAAGTGATGTGATATTGATTCTGTTTTCCTCAGGGCACTGTATAAGAGGGCTATTCATCAAAGTAAACATGTGCAATGGTTGCACACGATTTCTGGATGCCGGTCAACCAGAGCTGCTATTCTAACCTTTAGTTTAGTAAAGGGATCACTGACTAAGAGACCAAGCCCCTAAAACTCAGTATGACACACTGAATGAGCTGAATCAGGAATGTGAACTGTGCACAGCTGAATGAGGCTGTAACCTCACCTAGAGAGATTACAGCCTCTAAGGACTGACGAGCTTATGATGCACTGACTCACATTCAATGTGTATCACGTTGCCATAGATACAAAATGTTAAAATGATCAGTACATAAAACATCTTCACATTTAATCATTTACTCAATATATTTTAAACATCTTGACAGGCTTGGCTTCCCTATGGCGGGATTCATCATTTTTATTCTTGCACTAATGTATTATTTTTTCTAAAATAAGACATGTTTAAACAAACTTCATCATATGGCAATAGAGGATAAATGACTGCTGATGATAAGGACGACTTCGTGGAAGCGAATTCTTCATGCACCAGTAGTTCATGTCCTTATACACAAAGTTTCAACTTTAACACAAACTACAACCATAAAATAATTCAATAAGTAGACAGTTTAAAAGTAAGCTTGTCTAGTGATGGTATGTTTTCTGTTTTTCTCCACTTTTTATAACATAAGGAAGCACATGCAACTACTTGCTCGCTTTAAAAACTTCATCTTTTAAAACCTGAAGTCTCCATTTGAGGAACACTGAGGACAAATGGTAAAAAATTGGCCTGAACTTTGAACTAAAACCTCTTGAATTTTATTCTGCGTCACTTTATCAGAGTTGTCTTCTGCAAAAATAATGTTCTACGATCTGATGAAGGTTTAGAGCTACAGTTGCATCACTCCAACGGGATATTCATAATCATCCTAAAAGTGTTATTTAAGGTAAGCCCTTAACTTTATTTATGCTAGGTGCCATTTTCATCTATTCTTCCCCAGTAAAACATACACTAACATTCACACATCTTAACAAATGTCACAAGTGTTCCCTTTGCTGTGACTCCAAAAGTATGCAAATAGACCTCGTGGTTGCAGATATTTACTTATTTCATTATCGGTATACAATTTTTGAGCAGAGGGCTAAAGAATGGGCTTTGAGCTGGAAGATAATGAACAACACGGAAGATAAAATGAAAGTGTTTGTTAATTTACTGCAGTTAAAGCTGCAAACATGGATTAAAGAAATGACCAAACCACTTCACTTGAGGGCAGTGTTTCTTAAACAACTGATCTTGAACAGAAAAAAAATTAATCAAACATTTAACCCTTTAAAGACCAACCCAAGAAAAACTGGGGAGAAAATTCAGAATTTTCAACCTGAAGTCTTTATTTGGTCCTTTAAAAAAATGTGGAAAAAATATTTAAGTATATTTACCATTTATGACTGTATAATACATCAAATTATTGTAGTGTAGTCTTATGCTTCCTGGTATCCATTAGGGAACAGAAGACAAATATCATTATGTGTACAACAGGGTTTTGTGCAAAGCTTTTACCATAAAGTGATGTAAAATGTCTAAGAAACTGTATGTATCAAAGATGATACGTTTGGCTTTATAGGGTTAAAAACTAAATATTTTAGCTGTAATCACTGAAACCTTCTGAAAGTTAAAGACCCTTGGATGAGAAGGAGGGAAGTAGGCATCAGAATAATGACATGCTCGTGCTTAGACGCTGACAGCTTCAACCGATGTTAAAATATTCCCTTCCTCTCCTCTTTTCCTGATACACTGACTTACAAAATACCACCCTGTCACGCCTGCTTCCAAAAACACGGCCAATCTAACCACAAGCTAATGGTCCTGGCTGCTATCTCCAGCCCATTACCCATGAGAACCACACAGGCACACACCAGCACAAAACTGACACTCTCACACGAACACATACACCTGAATCAGAAACTGCACGTACAAACGTAGACACAGCATGCGTGCGTTCAAAACGAGAGGGAGGGGGAGCTCTCCTGCAACAGCCTGCTGCTGGAGTAAATTACAATTTATTTAAAATTGGGAATATTCCTTGTAGGCACTTAAAAAGTCCTTTCCAAATCCAGGGGACTTTTTACACCCATCTCCCAGCTAACCGCTCTAACCACAGGGATTTCCATCAGCCAGGCTGCATCCTGTGCTGAGCAGCCAGATATTTCAACCATCCACGCTACACCACACGCTACAGGCCTGAAAAACAGGAGGGTGGGGATGGAGTGAGATATAAAGTATGAGTAATTACAGAGAGTGTGTGTAGCTACGCTGTCTTTATTTACAGACTTATTATTCTGTCACTTTCTTCTCTTTATTTATTGACTGTGATTGAATTATAGATAAAAATGAGGAAAACTGTGTGTTTCTAAGGATTTTTACATTAGTTGGTAACTGTTGGGGTGTGAAGGTATGCCAGGCATGAGAGAGCGTTACTACACCGAGATGTCTGACAAACTCCAGGCCTAAAGAAATGTTTTTATCATAGTACGGACATGTATGATGTTTTTTTTAAGCGTTAGACGACAGCAGCCTCGGAGGACGTGACTGCCTCAATTGAGCCTTTTAATAAGTCTTGTGGTTGTGATTGACAGCAGGAACAGGGGAGTGGAGAGAGCGGAGGGGAGAAACAGAGGAGCAGTGAGAGGGAGTGTGACCCGAGCTGAGGTTCATGTTTCACTGTAAAAACACACTACTAGAGTGTTTTTCTGAGAAAGGTGACAGATATTCAGAGGTATGTCAGCATCGCTGCTTAGATGGCTCAGAATTACACATTAACGTGTCTTCTTTCACACACGGAGACCGTCGGACTTTCTGTATTTCCTGTTTTAGTTGAAGTTTAAACAACAACCTGTCTGTTCATTTGGAAGATATTCTTCTCTTTGTTTATGATTGGGGGGAGGGGGTTACAGCTGAAGGACTGAAGGTGCTGTACTCATTTAGCCCTCTTTGATGCCGTGCTGGTGCACAACAAACAGATGGACAAGTCCATGAAAAATGAAACTGGTGGGAGGAACAGAGAAGATAGTGAGGAGACACATTTTTGGCCGTGCTGCCACTGTAGACTTCTCTGAGCATCGCTCATCTTCTGCCCTTGTTTTCCTTCTCAAAAGCCATCTTGTTTTTCTCAAATAAAGCTGCAGAGTATCCTTGACAATTTGCTGTGACTCCTATTTTAAATTTCTCATTTTTCCTTTTCTATTCTTCTCCAAACTCGTTTTCTTCACTTGCACGATGTGTCTCTCTCTGCCCATCTGCCTTCTCTCAAAATGATCTCATGTCCAGTGAGTTCTCAGGGGTGCTCGAGAGAAAAACAGGGATAGATTGCTTTGCAGCACTAAATTAGTAGCTCTGGCTTGTGTGAGTGTGTGTGACTGCTTGGGGGACAGGTCAGCTGGGACATACATCATACCAGAACCATGAGGACAGGCTGATGGCCTGCACTGTCAACAAGCCCCGGGCTTCATCGATAAGACTGACAATAAACACTGAAGGAGGTTATCCTTCAAAGTGTGTGTATGTGTGTGTCTTTGGCTGAGTGAAGAAAGAAGGCAAGGGCATTTATTTAAAAAAGAAAAGAAAAAGGGAAGATTGGCTGGGTAAAATGAAGGAAGGTAGGGTCATGCTATACTGGGGAGAGAGGAAAGAGTCAAACCAGAGCTACTGACAGAGCGATAATGACCATGGTTACTGGATAATGTAAGGACAGGAAAGGGCACAAAAGGCTCCAAGGAGACTGTTTTAATCCAAAAGAGACTGAATGGTCAGAAAACCTGGACCAGATGTGTAGCAAAGCTTTGGGGGAATTGAAAAGCCACGATCCCAAATGTGAGGACAGCGTTTACTGTGGTGTGATCAAGATTAAAAACACAATTTTGGCTTCTAGCAAGAGTCCAAGACAGGAGAGGATAGGCAAGCAGCACCGGCATACAGAAAAAGGCTAATGAGCTCAGGCAGCATGGCCATAAACACCAGAGCAGAGGGCCGTGCTGCAGGGAATAGTAAAAAGGGACAAGGACAATGCTGGGAAGCTGTGTGCGCTTGCTGGACAGTCTTAAGAGAAAGGCTAATATGTCCAAGTGAGACCTGAAAACTGTGAAAGCCAGAGACTGTCCAGGTCTACTGATGTCATCCAGCTGAAGTAGATGAGACCAGGGCTGACCTGAAAACAAGAGGGGTTTGTACAGATATGTTTGCGAAGGCATGGGACGGGTTTGGCCAATATCTGGTGGCTCCCGACAGTACGTGGCAAGAGCTGACACAGAATACTGTGCGTAGCATTGAAGTATGAGTGAACTAACTGCACTGTGGGTCCCAAGCAGAGAAGTGTTTACTGATGTACTTGGAAGGGTCACAGTACTGGGGGATAGGGGAGATGACAGAATGAGAGAAAATGGATTGGAGCGAGATTTGCAGCACACCAGTCTGCTGTCGAGAAAAGTGTGAGGATAAAGAGGACAACTGTTTTGACACAAATTATCGGAGAGTTGAAATCCATCATTCATACAACGAGCCTTGAGTTACCGAGGTAACATTTACAGAGGTTGGCTGAGGCTACATTCCTCTGAACGGATGCTCTGCCAGCTGATATCTCTGGAGTTTTGGTATTAAACAAGTATACAATCACAGTACAACTGAGGAGAAACAAAAGACTGTAGCTTGGTCAAGAATGCAAGGTTCAAAATATAATGAGCAAACAGGAAAGAGATCCGGGGCTACAGGGACGATGATGGGTTGAAGTGGGGAGTAAGGAAAACTTCTAAGACACAGAGTTAAAGCTTTGCAATGTTCAGAGTTTTTTAAGACACTCCATCTAATCATGGGGCTTAAGCAAACGGCAGAAACACTCATGCTTCTTTCTGGAAAATGATTTGTAAAAGATACAAAAACACACTTGAGGGCTACGTAACCATTAAAGAAATACAACCCCTTCCTCTTATCAGTGTCACTATTTTTATAACCCTGAAATATAATTAAGTGTTTGCTACAATTTGCTGAGGCGGAAACGCTGGCAGGCGTTTTATCATCAAGCTTAAAGTTAGCCGAGTGTTTTTGGCAACGTTGCTTTATTTCTTATTTATCTAGTTTCACAAATCCTGTTCGTCTTAAGAACACATATTTCATACAGCACAAACACATGATGGAACAACATGACAGAACCATCTTGGAATCGCATTCTTCATCTATGATGACATTTGGCTCACTCGGACCATCTTTCATCCAAAATATCCTTGAAAATACAGAGTTCATTTTGACTCACTGCTAAAATAAGACGTGGTATTCGCCGCGCTGATATGCCAGATTGCCACTCACCAAATATGTGAGCGAGAGTGAGGTAAGAGCACAGATTAACCGTGGTCGATGATTAATACAACTTGACTTACTGACTTACTGCTAGCAATTATGGCCATGTCTTTTCTCAAGCTTGACTTTCTCACACTCGTTGTGGAACACATGGGGGTCCTGGAACATGTGCGTACCAAACACACACACACATGCCACAGATCACCAGCCCACCCTCCACTCAACCTCAAAACCACAAAGGGTTAAATATAATCAATCTTCTTTAACAATGCTGTCAGGGAACTGTCTGAGAACGCTGACAGAAACACACCGATAGCTGCTGCGGAACGATGATGGTGCATGTGTGTTCGCCTCCGTGGACTCAGTCTGCATGCTCGGCTCGATGTGAATGAATTTTTGTTCATTCAACTGCAGGATGTTTCTATTCAAGTACTCTGTTAATACTCTGCAAACCGAGTGGGACTGTTAACAGTTAGTTACATCCACATATGTTCTGGTACAGCTTAGCATGTTGAAGTTACAGATACAAATGATGCTATTCCGACATGTTTCATAAAGACTTTTTACATTTGAAATGCACTGTGGTAATAAACAGAGCCAAATTGGGAAAATGTAGTCACTGTCAGAATATTTCTATGCCTAACTGCTTATTAATGATGCATCCTAGTTTTTCTGGATAGAGTGTGTAAGGTCGTGTGTGTGAGCATGCATGTGTGTGTGTGCTTCTACTGAAAACCAACCAAAACCACAAGGCTTTGGGCCATTGGATATTTCCCAGTCTCTGGGATATACGTGTGTGTGAGTGTGTGTATTACCTGAGCAGACTTGTGGGATCTCCAGCTGTACTGGTGGCTGTGGAGGCTGGCCAGCAGCACATTCTCATCTGTGTCCACTTGGCCAAAGCGCAGAGTCTCATGTGTGTCGTTACAGATCACATAGTGGCTGTAGAGCAGCTCCTCAGCCTCCGGGTTTCCATTCTGAGGGGAAAAAACAGGGATGTGAAGAGAAGCAGTAGAAAGTAAGGACGGATTAATAAAGGTGACATAAAGAGAGTTTGTGAATAAAACCTATATATGTATGATTAGAGTATAATGTAGAATGTGTTGTGTGTGTACAGGTGTCTGCACATATGCAGGTGCCAACACCAGATCTTTTCTCAGTTTCTCAGTGTGCAGCTGTCAAACGGTGGGAGAATAATACAGATAATCTGTGGAAGTAACACAAACTCGGCAGGGAGTGGATTGTGGCACACCCTGATGGCCTTAAAGATTTCTGCCTCTTATAAAAAAAACCTCAACTACTTTACAATCCCTTTTTGAGCAGCTGAATTCTGGGTGTCACAGAGAAAAACAGGTCTCCAGACCATTTTGATCAACTTTAAAAGGTGAGTTTCTGTGCCTCCTCCCAACACATATCTCTTTATTTTCTCCCAGCAAGTACATTATAATAAGCTATGTAGCCCTCCTCAGGCTTTGGTTTAATGGGAAGGTCTTACAGAAAACCATACGACTCATGCAGGGATGTTGCCCACATTTACGTAACCTTGCATGCAAAAAGAAGCAAGTTAGCCGGCGTTGTATTGAAAACAGTGTTTTAACAGGGAGAGAGCAGACACTGTCAAATCTACTGCATCCAAGAATTCAAGTGCAAAGTTTCAGAACAGCTCATACTGTGCAATGGTTTTGGACAGAGAGCAAATGGGCTCAAGTGTAAGTTTCACTTGACCCCCTTCCAAAGGCTCTTTGGCCCTGGTGGGATGTCTCCTGCACACCCTCGCTCGGTTCTCAATGCACTCAAATGTAGTTCAGCCAGCCTCCCAATAATTACTCAACAATGCCAACAAAGAGGGACCCCCAGTCTGCTGTATACTTTTTAAATGGCAGGGGGGGGTGATGGGTGATGGGTGATGGTTAAAAGAAGCTGGCAGTAAAAGCTCAGTGTGACTGCCAAGCACGTTCAGGGTCCTGGGGTTGTTGATGCGATTGAAAACGGATGGGAAAGTTTACACCATTAAAAGACTGTGCGATGATAGATGTGTGTGCATGAGAGGTAGAGAGAGTAAAATATAGATGGGACAGCTGTGGCAGCGGGTTAAAATCCATTTGCAAGTTTTACAGTGGAACACTATCTGTGGCTCCCTTTCGGATGTGACGCTGCGATTTACAAACTTCCTGCTGCCATCTTAAGATGCCATCGCTGAGCCAACTCTTTGATGGTATCGTCTTTCTGCTCAGATTCACGAGGCAACGCGATACACACATCATAAGACTTAATCACTCTGTGTGTGTAGAGATTTTAAATGGACAAATATTAACACAAAGATATTCAAACAGTTAACTTATAAATCTTGTGAAAGGACAGGAGATGACTGCTGCTTCTTCAGACACTGTCCTATTAGGCATCAAAGCATCCATATCCCTAATCCACTCAGATACTATTACCCATGCTTTCAGACTTCAGCACTGATCTGCATGGCACACATAAATGGCAAGGTACAGTAAAATGTCTGGAAAACAGATTGTAAATAATGACACCCACTCAAGAAAAATACACATGAAACAAGACACTGTGGAGGTTAAAGTGAAACCTGCAAAAGGAACATAATAAAACATTATTCAGATCTACAAACACTGATAGTCTTCTAGACCCGACCCAGGCCCACACATCTGCCACAACCTGCAACTTGATCTTTGTCCTTTTTTCCGGTTGCAAAGCAAAGCGGAGAATTATTCAAATGTGGGATGAACAGAGTATAAAAACAAAACAAAGCATATATATTTATTTATATATATGTGAGGAGGGACATTCCTGTTGTCTCAGTTGCACATGTAACAGCCTGTGACTGTTCTGTGAGAAAGCAGAGTGTGTAAATACTACTGGGCTTTTGTGTGGCTTTCCACCAAAGCCACTTCCCCCGGGTTAGGGGCTGAAGGGAGCGAAGACTGAGAATGGTGCTGGGGGACAGAGTTGAAGATGGAGGCATGGGCCTGAGGTTAGAGTGGTGGGGGGGCTGAGGTTGGGGCCATATGTGGCCACTGAGTGCAAAGAGAGGAGGAAAATCAAAAAAGTACTAATTTTTACTTCTACCTTTGAACTGTGATCCAAAATCCCTAACAAGGTTTAAAGATCATCTCTGATCAGTTTTACCCAACAGCAGAACTCAGCTAAACTAAAGGAAAGGAAAGGAGGATGAGGAGGATGAAGACAGGGGTTATGCTATGGCTAATATTAGGCAGAAGCTACAATATTAGCAAGTAAAATCAAGACTGCTAGAAAAGTCTTTGCACTGTCACAATGGAGGTAAGAGCTGTGTATTAGTGGTGTTATTACTGAATGTTTCTAAATCACCATATTTCTATGTGTTGCGTTCCATCTGGAAGTGTTTCAGCTGTTCTGGTTGTGGTGGGCTGTCATGACCATGGCTGGGTTGTGAGGTTCCAGTAGTATCATAGATGAGGAATCTGCTCTGTGTTTCAGTGCTGACCCTGCAGGCCACATCACAACAGGCCTGCCAGCCAGCCTTGACACCAGGAAACATGAGCATGGCTGAAACAATCATACGTCCTTCTGCTGTGGAAGGGGAGAGCCTGTTAACATCTAGGACTACTACAGCTAATTTCTTTTTTCCCCCGACCATGCATGACAATGTGTGTCTGAAATGTAAAATTCTCTCAGGTCAAAGATACATGCTTAGCATGAGTGGCTCTGCAAACATTGCTGTGGCGCACCAAGACACCGGACAGTTCTCGCTTCATTTCACACAGACTAGATTGTGTTTAAGAGAAGATTCCCAGAAAGTCCCCATGGAAACGTTCCCTACCCTCTGAAGTACACAAGCTGCTTCTGAAGAATTTGCCTTTTGTACTTGACCTCTCTTTACCTCTACTCCAAACCTACCACAGACACATGCAGCACATTTGACTTATAATTGCGGAGCGTTTTCCACTCGTGTTCTGGGAAGTGTCGGCTGGAAGTAGTTAATAAGGTTTTGTACAAGTTACTGCTGCTGTTGAAACCTACCAGAACACTACGACTGACAGTAGGAGTTAATACTGGATCAATACACATGAGGATGAAGCTTTTACATTTATTTGAATATAAGGGATATGCTTCTGTTTGGGGATTTAACTTTTTGCCAGCTTGGCCACTCACCCCCAGCTTGACAGAGGAAATAAAGTATAATTTACTCATTGTGGGCCTCAGCCCATCTCTGCCAGCTTATCAAAGATTTATTTTGGTTTCTGTTTCTAAGATAGCTGTATTTCAACAGTATGAAGCTTACTTTACTTTAACTGCTGTTTAGATGTTTATGATGATCCAGGTTACCTCTTTGTTTGTGTGATAGTAATATCCACTCCTCACCACCTCCATCCACTTTAGTCGTCTTTGCAGTCATAATTCTAAGCACAATATATATCACTTAACACTGCATTTATTTTACTAAAGTTTCCCATATCGTACAATGTTATTGAATAAATGTTGGCACTGTAAGGCTAAATTATGTTTATGTTGTATTAATATTCGCTTCTTTTCTTTGAGGGGGTTCAGTTCTCCTTCCTGGTGCAGTAAAGGCGTGGCTAAGGGCTAAGGATTACATTGTTCCTCATGCTGCAGTGTCATAGGGATGTTTGGGGATTTATTTGGTGTTTTTTGGTTGGTTTAAACCAGGGTTCTGCAACATTTATAATCCTATAAATATCGAAGGGAAATTTACAGGTTTCAGACCCCTGGTTTAAAGTGTAGCAGACATTTTGCTCCCCTTTTTATGTTTACTTTGGTTTTGCTAAACTGGTATTTAAGGTCCCCAGTTTGTTTGGTCAGGAGGTCAGTTTGTCTGTTGTGTTCATTTATTTGTTTGAGTTTCTCTCGTTAGGTTTCTGAGTCTAGTTATATCTATGTCTTTTATCTGCCTGTTTAACTGAACTATTGAAATAGTCTTCATATTTTTGGGGGCAAAAAAAACCCCCAAACAGTTCTGAACTAAAACTCCTGCTGCCTCGCTGCTCGGTCCCCGATATTTGATGATATTTGACTGATATCTATCAGTCTGTATTTATTGAACAGATCTTTTCACCAAACAGAGGACGCTTGTCTGTCATAAATGAGTCCATCAGAAACATCCGTACAATGAATATCACAGTCTTGGGAACTGATCATCACACTTTCTTTGCCTTAAGGTTGTAGCCCAAAAAAATATCCCAAAAGCAGAACATGCAAGTTGAGGTTCGTGTTTCTGCAGAGAACCCTTGTAGTGTAAATCATAAGGAATTGTTGAAAGGGATCTTTTTTTTCCTTTCATGTTCAAAACGCTAAATATACACGAAGAGTCAAAAAGGTGTGTCTGAAGGCAACTAATAACATAGGCAATGGTGGTTTTTATGTTGGGTAAAGCCCTCCATGGATACTAATATGTCCCAAACACACCAATAAAGCTGCAATATGACCTTTCATTATAACATCACTGACACTCTGAAGCCTTATTTATGACAGAAGTAACCAGAATAAATAGGGAACATTGACCAGCTTGTGCTAAATGATGCAAAAATGCCAAGAATCAAATATGACCAGTCATCAAACATAGTCGGTTAAGAGTCAGTGATGCCACTGAGTGAAAACAAAAGTATTAAACTGCGAGCCAGGGCAATCATTTAAAAGTGTATTTTTATACAGCTTGTTTAATTTTATTTTCCACAGGTAAAAGAGCACAGCTGTTCCTAGAAAAACACCAGCTATTATTTCTTTCACCTGGCAGTGAGTTGCTGCATGCAAGTAAAATCATGAGAGTACCTCATGTCTCCAGAGGCCAGTATATGAGTCAGCACAGCAGAGCCGTGATAGGGCACACAAAGCCAGAGAGACCAGTGTGTGCGTGTACATGCAGAAAAGACAAGAGGGTGGGGAACTTGGGCCAGATGAAGTCTTGGCAGGTGTCACCACTCAACTTTTACCATGTTTTCATGGGCATCGCTTCACACACAAATATCCTGGCTACCAGAAGCAGTGCTGAGAGCTGGGACCTGAGAGTTGACGAGGACCACAGCACCAGGATCCTCTCAGTCAAAATTTACACCAAACAAAAAGGCAGCTCCATTCTGAACATTTTATGACTGCTGGCATGCAACCAAAAGCCTTCTCATGAAATCCACTTTGTTAGTTTGTTTAGCTGATACCTCATCTGGGACAAAAGGCAGTCTCTCAGCATACTCTCTGAACGTACATACATTTTCTGAAGATTTCCTCTGCACATTTACAGGCCCCTGGTGCCACATGCTATATACAGGCGTTAGTGATTAAACGTCAGGCAAAATCCCTCGTTTTCCTCAACGTCTGAATGCATCCCACATTCTACATGCACAAGTAAAAACAATATTCTCCAGTTCTTTAAAACCTAAATGACTATATTGCTATTTTTTATCTTGGTCACCTTTCTTCCTCATGCTGCACTTTCACTTACAATGAATAAATAAAAAAATCAACTAATTTGCTTCAAATATCGGCTGTTTCAGGATAATAAGACTGAAGTTTGTGTTACCTGTTGCCAGCTGAGCAGGGCGGTGTCCACAGTGTGGATGGCATATTGGCCAAAACTGAGAAATACTGGATCCACAAAAACATTTGCATCCAACGATGTGTTCTGGGAGCAGCTGGTGAATGTCGCCTGGCCCTGATGCACACAGGAAATCAAATCATTAACAAATGTGTCTCTGTTTTTTTTTTTTAATCAATGAAAAATCGAGACGTATCTGACACGTGTGGAGCTCTACCTGCAGCAGGCAAGGCTGGAGAAGCTGAAGGTGCGTTAGATTTCGATACTCGAGCAGCTTACAGTCCAGTTGGGTGGAAAATCTGAACTCCTGACAGTGACGTGGACCGTTGCTCCACTGACGCAGGAAGACCTGAGGCTCTCGAGCACCAATCACCATGAACTCCTGCTCCTGCGGCAACTTCCTGTCTGGCAGGAAGGGATGGAGTTTCTTTGACGGAACTAAAAAAAAAGAAAAGAAACATTTCTGTTTACATATTTTTAAATAACTATAAATAACTATAATTTTTTTAAACATACAAACACACACACATAAAAAGAATGAGATGGATAACAGGAAAAACATTAAGTCTATTAATCCAAAAAAACAAATGCATCAAAGTTTCATACAACAGGTGATTTACAGTGTTCCAGGTTATTATACATGCAGGATTTCTGGGTTTTACTTTTTCAGTGTTAGATTTGTCTTGTGTTGTTTCTCTTGTCTTTTTAGATCACTGATAACAATCTCAGACAGATCCGATGTACTTCCCCAGGTGAGCTTAATTAAAGGGAAACTACTTAAGTAGGTTACTCTACATTAAGTATCCATGCAGTCTGGGAAAAAAAGAACTTTCTGCAAAATGAAAAGAGTGAAATAAAGGATGGAAAACATTGGACATTTCAGTAAACTTAAGCGAGGTCATCCCTTAATTAGTGTGTGATTGAGAGAGTAAACAGGTGGGTTCAGATAGAGACCCATAAGGTAAAGTCTTCGTCAGGAAAATGCATCGTATTCAGAGATCCGCTGATGGGCAGCAGCAGGTAACTGAAGCTGCAGGTGGACCTCTTCATCAGGATACTCCAGACCCTGGAAGCTGTACATAAAGCTGGATCTGGGCCTCCATTATGCTCACAAAGAGAAACATTTACAGTGGGCTCAGAAATACATCAGGACTCATTTTCAGTTTTCTTCACTGATGTTCTATACTGGATGGTCCAGATGGAGTCTGGGTGGTTGGTGGAAGACCACCATGTCCCAAAAAGGCACCACATCAGCAAGATGGTGGTGGAGTGATGATTTGGGCTGGAATAATGGGTCCTTTAAGGTGTCAAAATGACCTCTGACTGAGCATTTCCTGCCATGATATAAAAAGAAGCGTTCCTTCTGCATCCCAAAAAATACCAGCAAGATCTCTGGCTGTTATGGGTATAAAGGGATAAAACTCATGGTGGGACCAACATCATGCCCTGACCTCAACCCTACTGAGAACATGTGGAGCATCCTTAAAAGGAAGATCTATGAGGTCGGGGGCAGTAGACCTCCAAATATCAAGTTTGGGAGGTAATTTTGGTCTCCTTAATAAGATCCTTATTGAGAGGGTAGTTAAGCTTATTTCATGCTAACATGGAACTGGATCTGGAAAAATTGTTTTTTTAAATTTGTTTTTAGAAAAATAATCTTCTACATAATGCAAAATATATGACAGGTGAACATTTTCTTTACAACCTATTTAATGTTTTGACTGTCATGCAGAATAATCTGGAACATATTTTCAACACTGGTAGTTTTGTTCCATAAAATCTAGAAAACCATCATTTTCAACCAAAACAGTATATGCAGAATAACTTGGAACACAGTGTAGATGTGAAGAAGTGCTGTTTATGTAGCCATTGAATGAAGATAAGAGCATGTTTCTCAAACATTTTCTCCAGACAATCCAACTTAAAAACCAAAGACTTTGTAATAATGTTAAATCTGTCCTACCTTTACCCAGCTGTTCAAGGTGGTTGCAGAGGTGAACTTCCAGCTGTGCTAGTTGCAGGGACACACCCAGTGAGGGGACAAACCAAGGTGCGAAGCAGGAGTCCACACGGGTGCAAGCTGCCAACGCCATCGGAGACACCAGCTGATCACAGTGGAGCTGGGAGCCACACTCGCTGTCTGAACTGGAAATCCCCAACACAGAAAATAACGTGTACTGTTGCTGCAGAAAACACTGAAAGGGTAAAAAACTTAAAACTAGAGACTGAAATCACTTTTTGATTATGAAATTGTTTAATTCTCATAAAATTTATTTAATATAAAAAGTATAAGACCAACTATAATTAATACAAACGTCCTGTTCACCCAGTCAGATTCTCATCTGTTTATTAGTGATTTTATCTTTACCCCAAGTAGTACGACGTCCTATTATCGGAAACAAATAAAAGTAAAAGAGACAATAACGTGGGGGAGGCCTCCTCGCTGTCCAGGGCTGCAAAGTATGTGATTATGCCGGCATGTTTTCCCTCCGCAGGACATTAATTGCATGTCGTGGTTGATGATGTTGAATGGGAAGTAATTGAAATGAGTGACCATTTGCTCTGCAATTTGCTGCTGCAATGATCCACCATTAAAAACTTTAGCAGGAAACTCAAGACCTGCTGAAAAATGCTGGTGCAGCAAAGTGCTCCTTAAACAGATAAGCATCATATGTTGACAATTTTCATTACTTCCAGTTGGCAGGGCAGCAAAGTTATTTTTCTGGAGGAAACTAAAGTATGGCAGATGAAACGAGTGAGTAAGGAAAAGGGGGAATCAATTTTGATCAAAAAAGACAAATAATTTAAACATAAAGGAAATGTAATGTTTGGAGTATGATTGTAATGAAATACAGATGTATATATTTGCTTTACACAGTATCTGGTCCTGAAGAGTTTCTTCTCTTTCATGTTTTCTTATTCCTCCTGTTAGAAACCACACAGATTGGGAACTTGGCAATTCTCTTACACAAAAAGTTCCCTAAATCCCAAAAAGGAAGTAAAAACTTGAGAGAAAGGAAAAAAATAGTGAGGTAAGCTGAAGAAGGAATGAGGAAATGGTTTAAGCCCCAAAGACGTAACAGAGGGCTGGGTGAGACATGAGGGAGATAAAGAGAGGAAGCAGTGGTAGCAAGAAGAAAAGAGTAAAATCATGCTTGGAGAGGTGTTACACTGTTGGTCCAACCCATCCCATCCAAGCTTAACCCTGCCCAGCCCAGGCTAAGAAAGAGCTTATGAGCCAACACAAAGGGGGGTTTACTCCTCTTGCTTCCCGTGAGCTTCCCCTCGATTAGATACACTCAAGGTAAGCAGGAAGGAATCCGGATGGGCCCTGACAGGCACTTGGTGTGCTGGGAAATCTCATTAGGCCGATCTGAACGCCTTCCAAGCCCGCTCCCTGCTCCTGCACACCAGATGTGGGGCGAGGGACACATTCAAGCTCTTTGTGCTCAGTGGCCTGGGTGCACTCTCCCTCTGTTTTTCTCATACAGGACAGCACAGAGTCTGTAAACCCACACACATGCAGTACCTGTGTGTAGGCAGAGACCAGCTCTTTGATGCCCACAAGTTCAGATATGCCTACAGATACAAACACAAACATTTCAAGGCTTTTCCACACCTCTGTTCATCTCCTCCATCTCCGTTATTATTCAGTACGATCCTCCAGAGGTCTGAAGCCACCAGCTCCTTCTGCTGATCGGTAAGGCTGAGGCTGGGCAGCTGCAGCTGGCAGGCGCAGCTTTCAGACAGGCTGAACTCCCGGTACGGAACAAAGGCCTGCTGGAGCTCATCCCAATACTCCAGACAACATGGTACCTGAAAGAAAAGACGGCAATAACTTTCAAATATGAACCTTATTGGTTTTTTAAAAAAAAAATTCATTCAGTGTTGATAGAAGCGAGTCTCTCTTTCTCTGTGCCTCTTGTCCTCTTCTGGGTGAACACTATTAAAATGCATCACCATGCAAAAATCTAAACTAAACTGATATCCACACACACCAAAGTGCCAAATCTGAAAAAGTTCATTACATCTCCAGACTCATCTGGAATCAGTGTGAAAAACTCCAAACCTTTGTTCACTGTTTCATAACAGCAAAATTCCTGCATTCAAAAACAGACCATGTGATCACTCGCACATACCGGTCCATCATCATTTCTCCTTCTCTTTTTTCCCATAAAGTCAGCTGGTATCTGCTGAAAACCACCAAAAACAAGTTATAAAGATCACAGACAGTTGAGGGCTTTGAGGGGGAGGAAGGGAAATGCCTCTGACAATAGCTTCACGAGAAGCCAAACACCCTGCATAACCAATGCGCTTTTCCTGCACTCCTCTGGGTTCTGAGCTTTCCAATAAACTGAAACAAATTTTCTACTGAAACACTGATTCAAATAGTTATATGCACCATCAGCGTGCCAGGAGACCTCTTGGAGTATGGTTTTGCTGTGGGACTGACAGTCTTTTCTCCCAATCCCACAGCTATTCTCCTGTTATAAGACAGTATTTTTGTCCTCTTCAGGACACAATTGGATATTTATCTTTGTATTCCTTCGTTGATCAAGACTCAGACTTTATGTTCCAGTCCAAACAAACACATCACTGCAAGCCTGATTACTCTTTGGCCAGAGGATTACTGTAAGGCTTTGTTATGAGACAACAGGTACTACAGCTCTGTGGATCTCCCCAGTTAAACATTAAGTATTAAACAACTGCAGTGGTCTGCTAATCATCAAATGCTAATACTTCACTGACCCTTCCAATACGAAGGTAATCCCTGCCTTATGGAGAGAAAGAGCATGGGATCCTTTTTCTTTTAATGGACCTCACATTAGACTCTTGATTTTTCCTCACTTCACACAGAAGAAAACTTAAACTTTCTGGCCAAGTTAGAAAAAAAAGAAGAAGAAAAAACAACAGTACTTTGACAGCTGACCACCAACACAGCAAGAATAAAACTCCACAACAACACTGCAACACCACATCCATGACACACATTAGCATTAAAGTTGTGCGTTCATTTCTCACACTGAAGAACAACAGGCTATGAGAGAGTTCTCCATTGATGCGATCACTGTAGAGGCTCCGAGCCAAAATTAACATAAATGTGTCTGGTTGCTCCTGTGTGAACTAAACCAGGATCTCAGGTTCCCCTGGCCACCTGCACAACTCGGCTACTGATGGATCAGTAGTGGCAGAACCCTCTCGAGACCACACCTGAAAAATGCCAGGCAATAAGACGTGATTCTGTGTGTGTGTGTGTGTATGTGTGTGTGTGTGGGTTAGCTAGTGAATTGTTTACCACAGGTTTTAGAGCTTCTTGAACTACTGCCAAACTCTTGGGAATGTCAGCACGTTTGTGTGAGACGGAGCGGTGTGTTCATGAAGCGTGCGCATGCGTCCGTACGTTCACATTTGTCCGGCTGTGCTGATGGATGAGGTAACTGTAGCTTACATCATGTATGAAATGTCACGCAGGTTTTCCTGGAATCAACTTCTCATAATTGTACCTGACAGAGTTGTGCACCCGCAATCCCAACACTGAGCCACCGGAGCGGAAACTCACTGAATCCCTTTTGAGAATTCCCAGAACCGCATTGCTAAAACACCGAGCATGCTTTTTTTTTCACCTGTGATATTCTATACGTATGACGGCATGCAGGAACGGATGCACGAGGCATATATATGGTACAGTGAAATACATTTGCATGGTTGAATGTGCGTCATGTTCCCTTTGACTTGGGAGTTATGGCCTGGGAAGAAAGCTGAGATGAATATGATAACCAAAGAAATGTTGGAGGGAAGATGGAAAACTTTGGACGTGGAGTTGCTTGGCACATGCGTGAGGGAGGGGAGGGCACCTGTGTATATGTCAAATGGATTGTGGAGGACTGCGTTGATTCTAGGAAAGACAAAAGTAAACATATGTGTGTACACAGGTGTGCGATTGTATGCAAGTGCAAGATATGGTATGAGAAGCGTCAGCTTCCTGGGCCTGATTGTGTGTGTACCTTATCTGAAAAACAATATGCCTGAATAGCTTACATTCCCTCAGCTGGATGGGCCCAGTCTGTGTTCCCTTCAAACGTCCAACGAAGCAGATTTGACAGCAAGACCTTGTGCAAAATATCAATCAAGAAGCTGTCAGAAATGTTTTGGGGTTTGTTTCGGGGGTGGTTCAAAGGCCTTCAAAATTTTGTTGAGGAGCTGTTTACAAATATTTCTACATGCAGAAGTGTTGGCAGCGTGTATTAATCTTATTTCCATTTCCATCCCTGACACCCTGCTCTGTTTAGGAAAAACTACAAACTACTACCCTGCATGGATTTGCTTCTCTGGGTCTGCTTGAACGATCAGGATTTCTCAGGTTAACTAAAGGCAGACACTCCAAAGCAAATACACAACAGAAAGAAATTATTTCAATTTCCATGTCCGACCAAATTGTGATCGCTGCTAAATTTCACATACGTCTCCGCAACTGAAGACTCCCTCAGCTCACGCTGAGACTGTGGCTGCTGACATCCACAACCTTGTGTGCCGTTACTTTTATTAACAATATCAACACCGTTATTAGGTCTTCTGTTATTTCACTGATGCCTATATGTCTAAAAATTCCACAACTAGCTACCTCTTATCAGCCAGCAGACAAATTGAATTGACATCGGCTTGAGCAAATGTTTATTCAGGAGATGTAATGAAAATTGTTCTGAAAATGACTCCTGCTATGCTGTCTCAGGTGGGCTAATATACGTTAACATTAATCAGTGTGGAAAATCAGGAATAAGCTCATGCTGAGATCTGAAAGCTCACTTTTTTGGGGGTTGTTTTTTCTCTGCAAAGCCAAACGTTAAAAGGATTGGAGTTTTTTGTGGATGAGGTGTAGAAACTCCAGATCAAATTAACCACATGGACAGTTTTTTATTTTTTCAGTGCATTAGCTGTGACTAATGCAGGTCTGTTTGAGCACTGTCCCACTACAACAATAGTTATCTTGGCTTAAAATACCATCTTGCTCTTTCTGGTTCAATGTGCTGTTCTGAAGTGAAATATCCCACAAACTCCCTTCAGATTCAAACTCCCTACATATTTGTACAAACTGGATAAAAAAGCATTAATCAGAAAAAATAAATAAAGGGTACATGCTGAACGGAGAGCTGATGATGGAGCTGTTTTTCTAATAATAACAACAATGACAAAACACAGCAGCTGCAGAAGTGTTTATGGCTGAAGGTTTGCTGGATCATCTCAGGCCACGGAGCTTTTATGATATGAGTCGCAGGCCAGCGGGGACTTGATGGCAGCAAGGCCCTGCAGAGACATGAAAGGCTATCCCACATTGCCATGCACGAAAGCAACAGCAGGGGAGCAGATGGCGGGATGCTGGTCTGAAAAAGTCAGAGCAACTTGGAAACTTCCTCAAACGACGTCTGAATGATCACATTAACACATTTGCACACTGAGAGAAGCTTGTGTGGGTAAAAAGGCATGTGAATGAGAATAGAGCATGTTGCATGTGCTTTATAATACCATGAGTGTGAACTCAGGTTTTTTGCTGGGCTATTACACACACTATCTCTTTCTCCTGCTCCCCTGTGCAGGGACCGGGCTGAATCATGGCCCTGTGTTTACTAAACGTTTCTCAGTCTTCAGAACCCCAAAGAGAAGCAAAAGGAGGGGAAGACAAAAAAAAAAAGGAGAATGGAAAAAGAGCAAGGAGAACACCTGCTTATGATTCAGAGGACTGGACCACACAGTGGTGAGAAGGTGAGAATGAGTCACCGTCCTCTCCCCTTCTATCCCTTCATCGCTTTGCAGGTGGGAACCTGTGGACGCTCCAACGGGGATCTGCTGCTTTTCAGCTGCACCCCAAACCCCAACACAGTGACACTGCCCCCCCCTCTTTACTGTATGTAAAAACAGCATGGGCAGAAATGTGACTTTGAGTAATGGAAGGAGGTTTGAATTCCCCCTTTGCGATACTGGAACCAGTTGGGAAACCACAACTATTTAAATGCAGGAAATCTTGATTTTATAAAATGTTAATATGATCTGCTCTGGGGACAAGGGAGCAGCAAGGCTTGGAGCGAGAACCCACCCCCCCACCACCAACCCTCCCGGCTCATCTATTAAAGCAGGGTTGAGAAGAGGACCAAAAGAAAGGAGAGGACTGGGGTGACAAAAAGAAAATGACAAGTGAGGAAAAGTTACAGAGTGACTAGTAGGAAAAATGAGGAAAGAGTTGAGTCTCATTTTGTTTGGATGCAACTTCTTTCCTTCCACCTGTTGCTAAATAATAAAACATTACTGCCAAAAATGATGGACAGAAATGATCAGATAGCTTAATGCCAACTATCGCTTTCTCTATAATACTTATTCCTTTTCTTCCCTTATGCCTCTCACTTTCCATTTCTCAAAATCCATCAGCCTCCATCTCTGCATGGCCACATGGTAATTTTAGAGCCCTGAGAAATTAGGATTGCTTCCCTTCTCTCTCCATCTCTCTCTCTCTCCCTCTCTTTCTCTCTCTCTCTCTCTCTCTCTGCATGGTGAAGATGTAAAATGAATTAATCTGTGCCACTACGATGTTGTGGAACCTTACGGCTGCATTTCCATTCTTTCTAATTGTGGGAAGAATTAAAAAAAGGAAAAAGGGAATTAAATAAGGTCTTTGTTGTATCATAAATAGGAATGTATAACAGAGGCTCAAGTAAATAAAATCTGGGATTTTAGGAACCCAGATTAGAGCCAGATAAAATAACCTTCATCAGCCTCACAGAAGGGTTCAGTCTAAGTGAGGGAATGGACAATATGAGTAAGGACTTTGTAATGCACTGGTTCACATACAAAGTATCTTATAACTGTCTTTTTCCTCATATAAGTTCATAATACATTATATTCTTTTTAGCTGCATTTAAAAGCATCTTCAGTGAAGATTAAAACCAGTTTACTTAATCCAGTTTTTGATATATTATTACATTAAAGTTAAAATCATCTCCCTTTAACACATGCCCACAACTCCACCATCCAAGTGCTCAACAAAAAACTTTTAAATTCCAAGAAAAGCCAGGACATTTACATAGATGTCACAAAAAACAGAAGTAGAAACTTAGTGATAGATTGTTGCTTTCATTACCTTTCCTCTATAGACTCTACAGATACTGCATCTAATAAATCCCTTAATAAAGTAGGATCAATCACATGGCAGCAACTCAACACATCTAGTCATGTAGAATATGGTGAAGCTGACTTGCTGAAGTTCAAAATGAGCATCAGAATGAGGAAGAAAAGAGATTTAAGTTACTTTGAACGTGGCATGGTTGTTGAGTGTTTACTGGGATTTCCACACACAACCATCTCTAGGGTTTACAGAGAATGGTCTGAAGAANNNNAACGTTGCCTGGTCTGATGAGTCTCCATTTCAGCTCCACATTCAGATGCTAGGCTCAGAATTTGGTGGAAACATCATTAAAGCATGAATCCATCCTGTCTAGTATCAATGGTTCAGGCTGCTGGTGGTGTAATGGTGTGGGGGAGATTTTCTCTGCCCACTTAGGGCCCCCTCAGAAAATATACCCATCTTCTGATGGCTACTTCCAGCAGGATAATGCACCATGTCACAAAGCACAGATCATCTCCAACTGGTTTCTTGAACATGACAATAAATCAGGGTAACTGTCACCTGTGTTCACAAGCTTAAACTAAACACACATACTCAACTCGTCTTCCTCTAGAGCTGTGAAAACATCTGAATTGTGTGAATGTGACTCATCTTTCCACATGTTCACTATGTGTGAAATTCCTGAACGTTACATCTCCAGTCTGATTCATCTGCAGGTGAATAATCACTCTCTGTGTTGCAATAGAGAAAAGACATTTTGACACACGTCCTGTAACACATTGGCTTCTGTAAGCTTCGTACAAGACATCATATCTTCGTACCTCTTGACCCTCTCTGACTCAGTCATTCTCTCTTCCACTCCTCCTTCTGTTACTCTCGTCACATTAACCCAACTCTCCCAAGTGTCTATCAAAACATCTTCTTCTACCCCTCCCTCCTCTAAACACATAAGCTCCCTCCATTCCCTACTGTAACTTAATATGTAGCCAATCAGTTTTAGGCTTTTTTTTTTTTTGCTCATTGCAGACTTCACAGCTGTGGGGCCTTGCTTGAAAGTCAGACATCTGCAGCACCCTCTAAAGTTTTGCCTCTCCTGGGCCAGCACACATAAACAGAGTGAACATCTGCATTGTAGGTGGAAAGATCGTGGGAGTCCAGGAGAGAATCTGAGATAAGTGGAGATGAGAAAAGCTCTGTAGCTGATGAAGGAAAGAAACAGGAGGAAAAGGATGATGGGAGGTAACCTAACCCCGAGGCTTAAAAAAGGTAATTAAAATGCCTCATGTAAGATCTGAAAATGTGATCAAATTAGGAAAAACATTATAGCAAATGTTCGTTACGAGACTACACATGACCCATGCTTTAAAAAAAAAAAAGCCTCTGTTGAGCTTTGTTATGTTTGTTTTACTCTTTACATTATAAGGTGGTTTACAGCTTCACTTTATGCACACAACTTAATCTGAAACCATAACAATGGGGACTGTAATGCTAAAAAAAGGCTTTACATTCAGGATTTTTGAAAGATTCAATTCCTAAATACACTATAAAAGAAAAAAGCTCAAACGTAAGAGACTGTTGCTATTGTGAGTTACTTAAAAATAGCACATTTTTGCTCCAGGAAAAAAGAAAAAAATGAAAGATTATGGAGGAGGGTGCAACACTACACAACTTGGGACCTATCTTTCCTTTAAAGTGATTATCTGGACCAAAAGGCGGTGGATGGGAAGACAGTGGATGAGTGATAGGTAGAAAAGTAGGATGTCCTGTCCCCCACTGAGGCCCTGCAGGCTCGGTAGCTGCAACAGCCTGCCAAAATATAACCTCATCTGTGGTTGGAGGCACCTGGCTATTCACACCAGAACACGCGAGATGACTTCCACAGCTGTCCAAGCATGTATTACATGTTTGGAGGGACAGCAGGGGTCTCTGTCATTCAGTAACATGACTCATGTCGAGGGAATCACGATGGCACACGGCCCAGTTCTAAAACTGTTCACATCTCTTTTGGTGCAGGTGATGTTAAGCAGGGAGCTGTGAGAGATTCTCTTCTCATCTTACATTTCTTATAACCACTACCCAACAGCAGATGGCTATACATCCAAACACAACTGATGCAATGACCTGATACTTGCAGCTGCTTAATAAATCAATGAACCTTGCTTTATTGGAGAAGAGAGAAGATGACAGTTTGGTTTGTTGATAAGTGTGTCCCTATCTACCTGTAGGACATCTCCCAGGTCGGCAGTGCTGATCTCAGGGTCTTCTGTAGTGTTGAAAGGGACGGGTGTTATCCTGACAAAGGCGAGGACTCTGGGTTCAGGGTATCTCCACAGCATAACTCCAGGGCTGTCCTCTGTTTCACTGTAAAACACCACCTCATGGGGTCCTGGCAGTCTCTGTGAACCTGAGAGGAAGCAGCTATAATGTTAAAATTTTATAGCAGAAACATTAAAATCACATCTGAATGTTTTAGTTATATGAAACACAAAGAGTTCAACAGCAAAACACAATAACAAAAAGGGGGAAAATACGACAAACTCACCTTAAACAGTAAAGAAATGAGTGTTTGGTGGATTATTTCTTTATTGTAACAATGCTTCTGCGTAATAAATCTTATATTATTGTAAAGCCTGTTTATTTCCTTTTTAAATGGAGCCATGCTTGGAAGGAAAATACATCTGTAAATCCTCCATGACTGTCCTTCACCATCAGGTATGTTTGTACTGGTGTCAGCGACGTGTACTGGAACTTGGGAATGTGGAGGAACTTCATGTTCAGGATGAGTCAAGATTCTGCCTCCAGCGGTTTGACTGTAGGGTCATAGTGTGGGGAGGAAGAGGAGAACACTATGCTGACTGCTGCACAGGCAGGGTAACATCTTTTGGAGGAGGCAGTGTGATGGTGTGGGGAAGTGTCTCCAAGGCTTGTCATCATTGGAGGAGATCTCAATGCAGAGAGATTGAGAGGAATTTCTGCAACCGGTGGGAATCCCATATCTCCACAGTCTGGAACTAAACTCTATCCTCCAAGATGACAACACTCGCCCCCACAGAGCGGGATTCATTGGCGACTACCTCCAGAATTTGGGAGTGGAGTGGATGTATGACCTCATTCCCACTAACCACTTGAGTCAGAGTGACCAACAGAACCACACTGGCAGTGTATGGTTCTTCCACATGTTACTAACACCCATGTCTTTTAAATGAAGAAATTGTTCAATTGCCAATATGTATTGTTCAGACTTCAGTCATCCAATCCATTACATGACACTAAACAAGAGTCACAGCAGAATACAAGTATTTTTGTGTGCATCCCACATACTCAACTCTACTGCTCATCCCAAAAATGCATTTTCGTTCCAAATGTGGCTCCATTTAAAAGAGGAATAAACAGGCTTTCCACCAGAATAAGACTGATAATTAAGAAGTATTGTTTCAACAAAGAAATAATCAACCAAACACTAATTTACTTACTATTTGAGCTACATTAAGTGGTTTGCAGGATAAGAAAAAAAAAGGAAGAATAGCTGAAAATTAATAAAACAAAAATTCAACCCCCACAAGCATCCTTCGATATTCAACATGCACATGCACTGAAATTTGTAACATCATAACCATGTCACTGGTGTCTATCTTTAGAACGGCAAAACCTCTTTGTGCTATGAAATCTGAAAACTCAGAAACACTAGGGAAGAAGAAACCTGGTTCCTGCATGTTCTGAATGTTTATATGTGTCAGAAACTGTGCATAAACAAAGTGGCTGAGTAAACATTTTTGCTATTGAGTAAACATCCATTGATTGAAGTGTGCCAAGCACCTGCAGCAGCTGGACAACACAGGATCTAAACGTCTGAGTGCTGTTTGACTTGCACTGTAGCTGCTGTTTGGGATTCAAGTTTATTTGGGAAAAAAGTGGAGTGAAGAACCGCTGCTTTGTCTGCCCCCTGAGGGTGCAAACACACAATCTGTCTGTGGCTAATTTCCCCCTTCATAACAAACACTGGATACTTGAAGGGGAACATTATATTCTTATTTAGCAAAAAAAGGTGGATGACAGAAAAAAATAAAAATAAAAACACTTTCATGAGGTTTTGCTGACATTTGTGTTTGCTTTTACTCAGAGTTAGTCAGACAGAGACTCCTATCTTTCTCTCTAATTATCTTTCATTTACGCTTCTGTCCATCTGTCCTATTTATTCCCGTGTCAGGCCCTGGAGGGACGTGGCGGTGGTGTGGGGTGTGTGTTTTGTGGGGTTGTGGGGGAGACGTGCTGGTCTCCAGGGCCAGGTTTTCTTTGGCTGTTGACAACATGTTGCAGACAGACTGTCCTCTTGGTTCTAGTTCACTACTGTACGTTCTCCAGCAACAGCCAGAATATTAAATGCATCAAAGAGCAGTGAAACAGTGCAACAAACAAAGACTCAACCACAGCTGACAGAGTGGATGGCTGGTCTGCAGCCAGAGAGAAGTTTGATCCTCTGTGTATGTTGCCATGAGTGTCTTACTGTGCACACAAAAGACAGCGCACACAAAGCACAAAGACGGGGAATAAACACCATGTTACTCAGAGTGGAAACAGGCAGGCACGTCCGATGAAACTTCTTTTCACATAGAGCTTTGATCTGACTTTGATTTAAGCCAATGTGTATCTTAAGGTTTTTTTTTTAGTTTTTTTTTTAAAGTTGATCCAACTCATATTAATGTATTAATAAATAGACCATTTTCATCCACATCCAAAGCAGCTCATCTTCTGGTGTGCTGTTCTGAAAGAGGAAGTCTTACAGAGCCACCATCTCACTTTAAATAGGATCTTTAAGACTATAAACAACATTTGATCCTGAAAAAGATTCACTAGGAGCTGGTTTAAATTAATATGCTTCATGTAAAATTCACCTGAGTCCTGGATGTACTGAAAACTTCCAGTGCGCAAGTCATCGGAGCTGTGTTCTGTCCGAGGAGAGGGAGAGACAGGAGAGGGAGGAGGCTGGGAGTGGCAAGCCTTGCTTTTAGAACAGGTATCAGCCAAATCCCCGTTGTGAAGACTGAGGTAGGCACGGAGGTGGTCCTCCACCAGCATCAAGCAGTTCAAATGTTCCTGGCCCCAAAAGACCTGTTTTGACAGAACAAGACAGGATATGAATAACTTTCAAAATGATAGCAAGTAAGGAAAAGTATGTAGAGCTTGAAGGGATATACACACACACACACACACACACACACACACACACACACACACACACACACACACACACACACACACACAC
>JBBBVU010000006.1:27474311-27490784 GCA_037177055.1 Atherinosoma microstoma | reverse complement strand
TTAAAGAGAGCTCAAATAATAAACATGCATGAGAGACCGCTACAATGACACAGACTTCTGGCTGTTGCATAAGAACCTACATCATCAACAATGATCCTACTTTGTTTTCCAAAACAGGAAGAGAGGCGGTCAGGGTTACCCTCGTCATCACCCGTTCACAGTCTTACAAACATTACCCAACACAACCTTACATTCTCCTCACTTACCCATGGCATTCCCCTTTCTGTGCTCCATCAAAGTGAGTCTGCCTGGGGTTTGGACTGAGCTCTAGGAATCTCTGAGTCAAAAACTCTTCACACATGGAGCTGCCTGCTTTCCCGCCACTCACTAGCCTGCAAGAGTGGGTTATGACTAAACTCTAAAAACAGGAAAATTTGGGGAATTTTTTCTTTTTTCTTCCCCCCCCCCAAGTTTTTGGAAAAAGAGCCCCAGAAGAAGGAATCGGAAGGAATTCCAGTGGTTTTTGTGTAGCACTTGATTAAAACACCACAAATGCCAATATTTGCAGAGGGAAATGTATGATCACATATTAAGTGCTGAGTTGCAAGTGATGTTTCTGTTAATGGGCACGCAATAAAAGCATTAAGGAAACCATTGAACATGAGCGAGGGGGTTCCCGCTTAGGAAGTAATGTGGAATAATACATTAGAAATTATGTGTTTGGTTAGTCACATTGAAAAGGGACTTTTAACATTATGTAACTTTTCAAAGAAAAAAAAGGCATACGTAAAACAATCCCCCAGAAATGGCATTTCTATGAATATTCCACCATCTAAACAGCAGATGTGACTCAGATTTAAAGTGGAACAACTTCTTGTCATCACTTTGTTTCAAAGAGGACAGAAGCCATGACAGAATGAAAGCAGCAGATCATAGAGGAGTAATTATAGTCTGATAAGACGAATACTTTAAGTTTCAATCTAGGAATCAAGGACAGTAGGTAATGGCATCACTTGGTGATGAAGAGGGTTCTTTAGCTGGAAGAACCTCACTGATATATTAAGTAAGTGTCCTTGAGCAGAGTTCTCAATCACTCTCACTTCCAACCAGGTGCGGAGGCGCTGATCTAACCTCAACCTCTATGAACCGTAGTCGTGCTGGGTAATAAATCTTATGATTGAGGGAGCCGAACTGATGTCATAGGTACACAAACCTGCAGCAGACCTCCCTTCAGGTCCAGCAGCAATTTAGGGGGGCCAGGCTCAGGTCCAGGGCTGCCGCTGTGCCGACACCACCGAGCTTCCAGGGAGCTGCTGCAGGAGAAAGGCCCCAGCAGCACATGGCTTCGGTCCTTCAGTCCTGTTTTCACCAGCACATCTTTCAACTTCAGCAACACGGAGGCTGCCTGAACTGAATCTATGGACACATGGAGTAGCAATTATCAGAAAAAAGAGACAGTGAAAGACGTGCATTTAAAACAAAAATGATGACATAAGATTTATTGCCAGCGATACCCCTGGGTCGGGTCTGTAAATAAAATAGGAACAACGCTATAAAAACTGTATATTTTGGGGGGGACTAAAAGATGGGAAAAAGTCTACCGTTTCCAAGGTGAAATAGTGATAAATCTAATTATGTATAGATACTAAACTGAACATGTCTGAGAACTGAATTCAAATTGATTCTGTAAAGTAAAAGAATTAGCAGAAAATGATAATGAGAAAGCACAAAGTGATTGAGCAAGCAGCCAAACACCTACTGATTCTCAAAGAAACAAAATTAACTGACATGGGATTGCTGATTTGGTCAGATAAACCTGCAGCAGTGGGAGCCCATTTAGAAACCTCATCTATGGATGACTAATAATGTCCTGAGAAGCGGTTCTTCTAACATGTCCTTTAACCCCAGAGATTTGCACTGCAGCTGGTCTGGGAGAATCAAAGTAACCAGAAGGCACAGCTTATTCAGTTTCTAGTTGTAAATATGACGAGACACTGGAATTACAGTGTCTATTGTGGGACTTTACACCCCATATACTGTAAATTAATGCAGATACAATAACCTCTAGATTTCCAGGTCAGTGAAAAACACTCTCCGGGAAGTGGTCAGACTTTAGGAAAACCAATACACGAGGTTTACCGCAGAGTGCAAACCATTAATTAGTATCAAGAACAAAAAGGTTAAAGTGGACTTTGCCAAAAACAAGTAAAAAATCACAGTAGTTTTGTTACAGACAGTGAAAGCATCAACAAACCAATTACAACCGTGCCCGTGGAAAGAAATGAGCTCTACAGTAAATATTACAGTTCTTATTCAAGCTGTCAGGATTAATAGTATCCAGATATTTCTACACCAAACTGTATCTCAGGACTTTGAGGAAAGACAGGCTACTCTGGGTTTGGGGTTCACTTAGGGTAAAATCAGGATGAATAAGGGTTAGGAATATGGGGGGGCTAGTGGAAGGGGGTGATGAATGAGAAGATGAATGGATATTGACAACAATGGTGGGAAAATATGACAGACAAGACCAAAAGGTGTGAGAGAAAAAGTGAGCTATGATTTGATGAAATGACACGCCAGAGTTTTCCAGACTTGATGAACTGATTCGGGAACATCTTATTCACCATTAAAATGCACTAACACAACGGGAGTGATCCAGTGAAAGAGGACTTTGCTTATATAAAACTTTCTGGGGGAATTATTAAACTAGAGTGACTCATATCTCTCAGGAAAGACAGTGTTGATACAAGTTGGCAGTTTACCTGCTAATATGTGTGCAGACAGAGTTGTCAGAGATTACTTACTGGGCTTTGGACATACGGCTGATTTTCATGGCTAGGATTTATTAGACAGCCCAGGGGAACTCCCAAACTGGCCCGTTAAATTGAAAAACTTTCACAAACACAAAAAAAAGGCACATTTATGTGAAGAATCACACATATACTGAACAGTACAGACTGGAAAGGACAGCCAAATGGCTCCATACTGTATTTAAAGAAGTAAAATTAGACAAACAACCGTCTCACCCAGGTGAACAAGTGGAAACACACACTCCCACACACACATTCTCACACGCACACAATGAGTAACAAAGCATTTTCTCCTGTCTCACTATGCGTCACTTACAGCTCAGCTGACCGCAGTATCCTGGTGTTAAAGCCAGCAGCAGCAGCCGCCAGCCTCTCAACAATCAGCCTAATTAGGAGCGCTTTTAATGAGGGGGGATCCCTTTCTTTCTAACTCCATCCTTCCTTCCAGGCTAAATAATAATCAGAGGCACATTTCTCCACATCCTCTCTCCACCTCCATTTGAGACTCCACTATGTAACTTGGTCTCCAGAGATGTTGCTGCAAAAAGTCCAGAGGAGTAAAAATTCCAGGTAAAAATGACAATGTGCAGACGGAGAATGGAAAAAATTAAGATAAAGGGCAAGAATAAGATTATTACAATGAAGAGAAAGTAAGAGATTGTTGACAGCCGCAACTTTTGGACCATCATAAGCTCAGACACATGGCTGAGGTCATGATTATTATTGGATGTCAGTGGTCAGACTGTTGTCATCGAATCATCCTATGATACCTGATAAGACAAACATAAAAACACACATGTCCACAACAGGGGTCGCGTTAACCGAATATTTTCTGTCATTGACAGTTTTTTTAAAGCGGTGACGGAAAAATCTGAAGGCCGTTGGTCATTTTGACAGATTGCAGTTCACCCCCCCCATCACCTGGTAAGTGAACATATTAATGAGATGTTGTGTTGGAGCGTCTGTGACCACCACGGTCTCAGCTGAACCACCGGTGCAGACGGAGCGCATGCTGCAGGTTTTCCTCCCGCTGAACCTGAGCTGCAGGTCAAAGATTTAACACCTGGAGGTCTCACAGATTTTCTAAAACTAGATCTAACTTGTCTCACTCCAACATTTTCTTTCAATCTTAACTTATTGAAACTGTTTTCAGCTTCTTTATTTAATTCACGCAAAAAAGCTGCTGTGAGGGTAAAAATTACATCGACCAAATTTCACGGGGGTGCGGGCCGGTCGTGCATTAAAATATTTTTCATTATTTATGTCTCTCATTTTTGTGGAGATAATTGTTGTACTAATCGAGCACTAATAGCCTCTAAAACCTTCACTAAGAAGCCCTATGGGTCCCTCCACACGCCACGCAACATGTGAGAATGTTCTGCAGGTTCTGTGGTCCTGGAGCTGAGAACAGCTGCAACCGCGGCAGTAAATGACTTCTTGTGTCTACACAGCGATCTCTGAATCAAATAAAGCCACCAATTGTCAAAATAAGGGTCTATAGAGATGTAGCAGTGGTTCAGTGGCAAGTTTAAAAGAATATCATGCAACATCTGCAAAAAAAGAAAAGAGAATCGTGTCAGGTCGGTCCAGATGTGACTGGAAGATAAACACGGGTCCCGGGTCGGGTTCGGTATTGATCCTAACTGTTCGAGCGGGTGCGGGCTTGTAACACTGGACCCATGCAGGACCCTGCGATCAGGGTGAACATCTGCAAACTGAAACCATGCTGTCACCGCTCTGTTTTGGTGTGAATTTTCTGTTCACCTTGTTCGGACTGAATATTAGCTTAAAATTGAATGCTATTGAATATGTCATTATTATCTTTTTTTGTTTTTTTTAAATAAATTGACCAGTAAAAATACAAAATGACTGGATTTTTATGACCCTGTCAGTCAAAATGACAAAGAAAAATTCTAGCGCAACCTCTTCTCCACAAATACCAAAGAAAAAGGATAGAAATGAAGTAACCCTTAATATCGACCTTATACAGTAATATCACATTATAATTCCTCCCCTGAGATGAATGTTTATTTTTTCATTTCATCAAATTGGGCTATTTCAATCCTAAATACTACATTATTCAGTAGTACACACAGAGTGGTATCTTTTTATCCATTTGTTTTCTGCATGCTGACTTATTACAACCTCAATCAAACAACATTAAATTAATAAAATCTTTATCAGATTTCTTTAACATCTCCATAAATGTGCTAACATTAAATATATATTTTATCTGAAATGCTCAGATAAAAACATATTCTATATTTAGCCTACATCAGGGATGGGCAGCTTCGGTCCTCGAGGGCCACAGTCCTGCGGGTTTTAGATGTTTCCTGCTCCAATACACTTGACTCAAATGAAATGTCTCTCCTCAACAGCTTGTTGTCTAATTCTGCCCAAACATGTAGACCCATTAGTCTGATCCAGGTGTGTTGCAGCAGGAAACATGGTAAACCTACAGGACAGTGGCTCTTGAGGACAGACTTAGCACATCCCCAGCCTTTATTCATATCCAAACTCTGAAAAAGCATAAACTAAAAGTTCATTCAGAATGATATCAGTTAGGAGCACACATCAGAATAGATCATTAACACAGCTTGCACCTGCATACCAAACGCTGCCATTATAGCCTGCCAGTAATCCAGCACACACATGCACAGCCACTGCAAGCTAACATACAATATGAGACACTTGAGTAACCAAGTGGGTGGTGGGAAAGAGGGTGGATGGAAATCTTCCTAAAGTGAAATACATCTCTGGCAAACACCCACGTAAGATTAGATAGGATCGGAGACTGATTTACCATGTCGGTTTCTCCCTGGCAGCCGTTATCTGACCACTGCTTGGCTGATTTATACCCTGCAACGTACTGGTATCAATTAGCAGAAACCTAAAGGAGTCATTACATAACTAGCAGAGGCCCCTGAAGACCTTCTGGGATGGTAAGAGTAATAGAAGTAATATACTGTCACTCACCACAGAAATACGCTATTCACTCACCACAAGACCACTATAGGACACTAGAGGATCCTGGTTTTGTAGCAGGGGACACTGTCGGCCAAAATGTCGCAGTGCAGGAAGCTGTGTGTCATCCAAGCCATTACAAATACATAAACTGTTAAGTCCTGATGAGTTACATATGGGTTCAATAACAAATGCAATGCATAAGCAAAAATGTTAGATATGTTCTAAATTTTAAGAAGCAGTAGGTAAGAGTAGTATGTTGTATGTACTGTATACCGTTCTGTTACTCAACCAATCCGGACAAATTATTAGGTTTAAGTATGAGCATTTTAGATGGCTTCATGCTCAGTTTGGCTATTTTATAATCTTATTTAATCATAAACTTCTCTAGTTGCAAATGATATGCTGCAAGTAAAAAACAAAGCATAAGGCTGGTAATAAAAGTGAAAGGAATAGCAAGAAAAGCTTTATGTTATGGATAGGAAGGTAAAAAATATTAGGCAGTAATGGAAGGACTAAAGTACAACGCTGCTAATGTGCTCCCATGTAGTTTTACTTTCCAGCAAGAGTTTATATTCTGAGTTCATGCCGATGATCACCCGTTGAAGTTTAACATGATGGAGTGCAGATCAGTGGTACTTTGTCCAAAGTCACCATCACTAAATATGATGTGGTGTTTTCGGAGAGTCCTGGTTCCACTCTGAAGAATTCTGCTGGTGGGACATGTCTGAGACACTTTCCCAGGGAAGGAACCATCGCAACCAAAGTGTCCAAAACACATGATTGCAAATGCAATGACATAATTACAAAATGAATCAAGATCAGGGGTCCAACAAACACGCACAATTACAAAATCCATCTACCTGCACTTATGTACATCCCTATGCTTGATCATGGAGTCTTTTATGGACACACTGCAACTAAAACAGATGCCCAAGCAAAACACCACTCGGATAAGGACTGGGTAGGCTACTGATCCCAATCACACCACTCCAGGTTGTATTTGTCCTCATGGGCCTTGGAGTCCTCCAGCAGGACAATGCCGTCCCAGGTGAGGCACCTACATCCAGACTCATAGAAAGCTGGGTACTCTAAACTGTCATTAGTTACAGTTCGAGCATTTTCTCCAACTCAAAGGTGCAAGGAAACCATCCTCTCCACTGTAGAAACCTTGTTGGTTGCCTAATAAGTAATCCCTCTCAACCAGAGTGACTCTGGAGTGGAATAAAGTCCATCCCCTCTCCTGGACACTGGCTCCTTAATCCCTGCTGTGCATGGTAGTGAGCCCAAACATATCTTGCCATTGTCTCTCAACCTCCCAGACAAGCTCAGGTTTCATCTCTAGCACAGGTTAAGTAATGTTCCACGTCCCTATAGCCAATTTCAGCGGCTGGGGTTGGACCAGCTAGGCCTCTGCCTTTGATTGCCACCCAATCCATATTGTACCAGACCCAAAAGGGTGACCTCATGTTGCTTGTTTAAGCTGTGCCTAACCAGTCTCCGTGGGCAAAAACCTGACCACCTGGTGCATATGGACAAGCACTCCCCCAGGCCTGGCTGGACAGCGTCGGTATTCCTAAACCAGGCAAGGTTGACTCCTTGAGTCTGTTAATCATAAAGATTTATGGAACTTTGTCTGGCAACACACCCTGACCTTGAAAACCGTACCAGGGGCAAACTGCTCCCAGGAACATGTCTCCTGGGATTCCTGGAGCACTCAAACACCGTCATACTGTAAAATGATTTCAATGCTCTTATAAAATGAAGGAAACTGGCCTATGCTTAAGATCTGAGCATTAGTTTCTATGTTCTATGTGATTAGTTTCTATGTTCTATGTGATTAGATGTGGATCTTAGTTGATGGAATCGTGTCAAGACACAAACAATCTGAGGAAGTCTCCTTCACCTCTGCACCATCATGGCTGCAGTTTCTCACTACAATGCCATTAAGGTTAATGCAATACACGCAGTGCCAATATGGATGCTAGTGTATAATAAACCTCTTCCATGCAGCTTAAACAACGCCATAGCTCCAATGCCATAGAGCTGGTCATGTGACTGACAGCTCCATGTGTTGATAACTGGGAAATTTTACTATTACAATGCAAGCTATTTATTAGTTGGGGTAACTTTCCACACCAAAGCAGAATATTTTTTCATATTATAATTTTGCTTTGGCTTTGCTTTCCTCTGACCATTTAAACAGAGAGAAACAGAAATAAATCAAAGAGATTGGCTTTCTTTCAGCAGAGTAAACACATTACAATGGTTGTAATTCAAAGGCTGGTTTGGGGAAAGGACAGAATAAAAGCTGGGGGGGGGGGGAAGTAACATAGGCCATAACAACAACATAAATACTGAGCAGCTTTTACTTCGTTTGACAAAAAGAACTTTTCCTTCACAACTGTGCTGAAATAAATCACCATGAAGAAACAGAAGGTCCACAGAAGCAGAGAACCAAGGAGAAAGCTTTGCACATGTGTGTGCATGTTTCTAAATGGTGTGCAATAGAAATATTAACAGTATGCTGGTGTGTGCGTTTGTAGGAAGTCAGGGGTACTGTATGGGCACTATGACTGAGAGCTGAGAGATTAGGGAGTGTCCTGTTTCATGGACCCCAAGACATCTGTTCTCTCTCGTTTGCCCGCCTCCCTCCTCTTTTTCATTGAACTATAAATGCCCCCCTACCTTGGGGAGTGGTGAGGCATGGATGGAGGGAGGAATGCAGGGCTTCCACTTGCTTTTCATTAACACAGGATCTGGTAACACACCTCACTGTCAACCTAATCCCCTCTCTCTCCATCTTGTCCCCTGGTTGAGAGGGGCTGCTATGACCAGGTACAGAGCCCCAGATGTTCCTCAGACGAGGGGGGGATGGATGACAGCTATGGATGTTTGGTGATGAGGACAGGGTGGGATGGGGTGATTGTAATGACATATGCTGAAGAGACTGCACGCACTGATCACTGTGTAGTGTCCTGTTTCCTCGTCTGTCCTACATTACTCCATATCTTCTTTCACTCTCAATCCCTCGGTGCCTTTTCTACTTTATTTTTGACTGATCTCTTTTCCTCATATGATCAATCTATCCTATTTCCAGACTCTCATGTTTCTTTCACTGCATCTTATTCATTTATTTCTCTCTCGCTACTTATTTAACACACTTTGCAGGTTTTTCCCATCACATCATTCCCATTTCCTTCCCCGTTTGTCCTTGCACAATATCATCAGTCTCCCACTGAAGACCGGGAGAGAAACAACATCAACAGTAGTGATACACACTGTAGCAGTAGTAGGATTGCATTCTCCTGTCTTACATCTCATGTACAGCAACTCCCAGGGGTGCAATTCCCCCTGACTTATTGCAGCAACTCAAAGGCTCAACCAAACGGGAATCCTGACCTTTATCTCTGGAAAATTCCAAGGTATCAATTTTCTAAGGTACGGAGCGGATCAGAGTGGTGAGTGATGAAGTTGGTGCAGTTAAGGCTAAAAGTCAGCAGATACGTCTACTGTCACCAGAGATCAGTCCGTGTAACTGGAGATAGTTTGTCTCCTTTCAGTGCCAACAAATCTGGAAACACTATGTGAAGAAGCCCTCGGGGAAAATAGCAGTGTCTGTATGTTGTGACAGAGATCTATGTGGATGCTTAAGTTATCAACAATAACAACAAAAAAAAAGAAATTAAGATAGTCAAACATGTTATTCAGTAGCACAACTATTGATGTTTGCTGTAAATATCTTTTAAACCTTTTTCTGAAGGCCTTTGGCGCCTTACAAACTTTCATGTTCAACGGGTTGTCAACAGGTTTCCAGAGTCAGAGAAACAAAATATCAGGGTACTTAATGAGGTCTAAATAGAGAACTTGAAACCTTGCACTCAAAAATGTCACAAGAAGACCAACAAAACTTCTGCTGTTTACAAGAGCAGAATTTCTTCACTCAGGTTACAATTCTGATCAGACCTGTACTGTTTACATGAGCCAGAAAATGTTACTCTGATTATGAAGTGAATTTACATGCGTCACATGCTCGAACGGAATAATTAATTTTGACATGTGCAGAACTGTCTGACTTTGCAAAAACAGCAACTTTACTCGGAACGATTTAGATCCGCTCAAACGTCCAATCAGAATAAAGATGCGTGATGTAAATGTCTCAGTTTATCTGATCGGCCTCGAATTTTCAATCTGATTGAGACCTTTTCACGATCGGCTCGAGAGGAAAAAATACAAACATATTCTAATCGTTTCTGTGGTGCATGTTCTTTCTGCGCATGCTTGAACCATGTGGGGGTAATGTGATTTAATAGCTTTCAGGGAAGACTTGAAAAATGGCGGCAGTGAAACAAAACTGGACATTTTTGTTAGAATCTGAACGAGATAAGGATTATTGAGCATCTCAACAGTCAAAAGGATCAAAATGAATAAAAAAAAGATTTTCATCTTGTGCTGAATTAGTGCGCAGTACGCATGTCAAAAGCGTTACGATATAAAATCTTTCCATCATGTAAACACACAACTGATCAGATCACTAACCAGCGTCCATGTAAACACGTCAGCTGGAATCTCTGATCAGACTGATTTCAATCGGAGAGATGAAATATTTGTCCATGTAAATGTAGCAAGTGATTTTCGATATGAACAAAACCACTGCATGTACGTATTTTTTAATTTTTAAATTGTTTTAAAATCATAAGCAATATATTTGTATCACATACCGATCAGTTCTGTTAGTGGAAAGTTACGTCCACTTTCTTTTTCAAGCAAACTTTGAGTAAAGCGAACAGTGCAATATAAACCATAAGGTATAGCGAGATCATTTCTGCCTTACATTCAGGATATGTGTTTACATGCACATTGGTTGGAACAAAGTTTGGCATAACCCACCCTTCACAATTGGAAGGAAATTTTAAGTCTGATCGGATCAGAATCTTTGGTATGTGGACATGAAGCATTTTTATTTCCACCTGACTTTTAATCTGAATACTTGTGTCCATGTAAACATAGCTAATGGCAGTATTAGTTTGTCCTGCTAAGAAAAGACCTGTTTAAAGCACAAAACTTTGGCAAATTTTCTCACTGTAGCGCCCCCTACTGACAACATCCACCTTGCATCCCGTCTCTTCTCTGCACTCTCTCCAGCAGGTAAAAGTCCTATCTCTCTTTTACTTTCTCTCTTTTTCCCCCTTGCTTCCTCCGGTCATGTCTTCTTGGGTTTTCTTTTCTGAATCAGTTGTGCTGCAAGCTCAAAATGGCCAGTGTGTTGATATCCAGTTGCTAGTGTGTGATATGGTCCTGTAGAGCGACAACAACTGATATTTCACAGAGTTTGGGGTCAAACTGAGGATGGATCATCCAGTGGTCTTGATCCAAAGTTTTTCTTTTTTCCCCATTCAAATCAGATTGTATGAATCGCCTTGAGCAGCAGTGGTTCTGTTTCAATGTGCTGGTAACCAAAGGAGGGTAGAGAATAAAGTATATATCATAGATATAAATCTCCATTAAAAACAGTTAAATACTAATCAATCACTGCTTCCTGTGTTTGTTGTAAATAAAGAGTTTTTAAAGTATTAACATATGGAAAAGAAACTGATAGCTATAAACAGTAGATTCATTTTAAAGCAAAGTGAATGTGACAATATTTGCTTTCATAATAAGATGATTGTGTCTGTGCACTTTTCCATTGCTTTGCACACACACAGTTAAACTCTAGTATGTTTATCGGTGCATCAAATATGGATGAAAGGTGAAAAGCTGGTGAAAATCAGAGCAGAGCAGCAGCACTGAGCATTGTGTCACTGTGTAGTTATGCAGATTTGAGTAAACAAAGTGCAAATTGTTTGAGGTTTTAATTAACATTTTTGACAATCATTTTATCTGAAGTAACCCTATATTAACAACATCTGTTAAACATATGCAGGCACTTAGGGAGCCTTGCTCCAGCTCTGTCCTCGAACCCCAGTCAACAAAGGATGTTTTGCTTGCCGGCACTGAGGTATAAACCATCTACTTGCAAAGTTATGAGTCAAAGTGTTCCTTGCTATTTACTGCATATGACTTGTCAGCTCAGTACTCTCTTTTATTCTTCTGTTTTCATCTGCTGTCCAATCTGAAAAACCTGCCAAGAAATAAAAAAAAACCCCTGAAAAACAATCTAAAACTCCCTGATCGTTTGTTACAGCACGCCAGCTCACACCCAGCGGCGCAGAGAAATTGGAAGCGTTCTTCATTTATATTAGCATTAGCAGTTCTGATTGTCATAATGGAAACACTGCGATGCCTCTTGGATAACAGTCGGTGGTGATGAAGGCAGGGTTTGGGCCTAACATGAAAACAAACATCTCGCTCTCACACACACTCCAGATATCAGTGCATGAAAAAGTCTTTATCTCTAGGGGCCTAATACACACATACCCATGTAATTAAATGCACACGGTCCCACAACAACTTAAGATGCAACACTAACAGAAATATCTCACTTCACACTTTGCTGACAAACCTTGTTTTTAGCAGAAGGTGGCTTCACTTGCACAAAAACCAAGTAAAAACTAAAAAAGAAACAGGAATATACAAGATAACACCAAAAACAATAATTCTGTTTGGTTCATGATCTTTCCCAGTGTGAGTAAATGAGAAAGGCTGGGGGAAATGGTGACATACTGATCAACAAACACTCTACACTACAATTATTCTTATAGATCCAGTATTACTGAAGTGGTTTCACACTTCTGCTGTGTATAACCAAATCTTGTGATTACACATAGCTGAGGGAACAACAAATAACTTTGGTGTGAGTATAGCTCAAGATCCATATTTATTTGGATGCATAATCACCTGATACAGAACTATTTGTTCTCCACAACCTTTTTGTGTTGAATATTTAGAGCTCTGTGTAAATGTTTTTAACTTTTAAAGGACTGGGACTGGTTCCTGTTGTCCAAAATGGTGAGATTTGGTACCATACAAGTGAAATGCCATAAATAAGATGCTTGTGCACTTATCGTTGTGCCTTACTGAGTCTTAAGGTTGTGGTTACTTTAAAAAAAAAAAAAGAAAAAAAAAAGAAAAAATCTGCCAAATGATGTGAAGTCACTTCAGTTGTTTCCGATGGGGCTCTAACTGTTACAAGAATTTCCCAAAAACAAGTCGTAATACACTGTAACACAGCAGAAAAAGATGGATTGCATTATGAGTTTGATGTTTTTCACTTTTCAAATCAAGAAAAAAGTACCGTAGAGTCATTCAAGGTCAAAGTATTTGTTACGTTTGGGAAGGCAAAAAATATTGCCTGTGATTTAACCCCCCCCCATCACTCCATCTCTTGTGCTTTCTCCAGCTACAAAAAAAAGAAGGAGATCCTGTCGTATTTATCTACTGTTTTTCCTCATGTTTGCAGTTTTAGGTGTAAAAAAAGAGGCAAAACTTCTTTTTTACTCACCTTCTATCCGAGTCCCTGACTTCACGTTCAGATATCCCGTCATGGCCGATACTGATACCATTACGCTGGGCCTCATTGGATGGGCCTCCGTCTCCATGGCAACAACAATCTGTGCGGTGTGGAGAGAGACCTTGTGGAAGGACAGTGCCAGGGCCCCGACACTGCTGGCTTTACTCAGGGCCGAGGCCTGGTGGTGGGGGTCTGAACGAGGAGGAAAGGCCCTGTGCTGCGTCTTCGTTGGGGACGACTGAGGGGTGGAGGAAGCAGATGGAGGCTTACTGGAGATGTCCCATGAATGTGGTGGCACGACTTTCTTCAGGTAGGCTTTGGCTTGCTCCAGCTTAGCCAAAGTAGGACTGATTTTCAGGGGGCGTGACAGCTCTACGTTGAGCTCAGCTGTGGAGACGAGACGAAAAAGAAAAAAAAAGAAGTGGAAAAGATGAGAAAGGAAAATTAAAAAGCATTAATAAAACAGTACTGGCTCACAAACAATCCTGTATATGAACTGCTTCTGAGCAGACAGTCTTTAAAGAGAAGACGGCCTCTCACGCTCATCCTGACTTGTATTTATGAAGTGCTGAGTGTTGAAGAAATCCCAACAGGAAGTAGAAAGAGCGAAGCTTTTGAAAGGTAATAAAAACATGTTCTCTCAATGGTACGCACACTTGCCGGATCTTTTGTGTTCTGTGTGTGTTCTGTTTGTATTTGGTAATAGGAAATCAATATTTTATACAGATTTTTTATGACTGGACCTTGACTCCACAGTAAAGTTTGAATGAATAAATGAATGAATCACAATCTAGTGACAAGCTGTTCACAAAGCTCTCCTCAATGCTAAAGTAGGGCCTTTTAAACTGTGTCAAACCGAGGACACAAATTGAATAAATTCACTGTTGGCTGGGGGCCTCGCTCTTTAAAACCTGCCCTTGAAATTTGGAAACCCACTATAAACTGGTCACAGTCCATCTGGGGGTTTTAAGACACGGCAGGTTTCATCCGTGTGTCTGCGAGCAGATCTTAAGCTATCTAACCCATGGGAAAATACATGTTACTGTGTCTTGTAAATCAAACTTCGAGCTCTTCTCTCTTTCTCTAATCACTAAGTTTGCATGCAATGAACTGGCATGCGAAGCTGGGTCCACTCTCAGTCCCTTCCTCCTTATGAACACATATACACACCCACAGAGTTACTAGCTGTCTCAGTGTAACATCCTAACGTGACACTGCGGAATAGCAGAAGAGAAGATGCTTTGTATGCCAGCTACATAAATCAGAGACTGCTCTCTCCAGCTCCCCATCTCTCTCTCACTCTCTGGTGCACTGCTGCCTTCAAACACTTGACTGGAATTTACAGAGACACATGAATTAACTCAATGCCGTTTTACACCACTTCCATTATCCCATTTTTCCACTTGGTCATGATGATGGGAGAGGGGAGCAGCCGAAAACAAGCGCAGCTGTTTTTCATGGACTCATCAAGGCCCTGGTGTTTGGAGGCTTTTTAAGGGCCTTCTGTCTGCCTCCTGCCCAGGTGGGTGCACTGGATGACACGATAGGAGCGCTGCCAATAATGGCAGCAAGTATGCGCACTCACATACACACAGTGAGGCCGTGCAAAGGATTCTGTCTCATTTAATGCAGTGGAAGTAACCCACATGGTCAAATGGAAGGATGGCTAGAGAGGAACTGGACGAAAGATAGGTGGAATTTGCTGTGCAATGTAGCTTATCATTTCCACTTGATTTATCACCAGGAAACTTTCCAGTGGTAGAATAAATAGCCCATATGCAGCTGTTAAGGTTCCCTCTATTCCCCTCCCATATTCCTTCACCCTCTAACTCCCCATCTTTCATGTAGCCCATGTATGGGCTTGCTTCTTTCTTCCGCTGTCTTCTCCATCTTTTACATATATATTTCATTTTCAGCTTCTCCTCTTTTTCTTTGCATTTATCTTTTCATTTTCCTCAGCCTGCAACCTAATCAACCCCTCCCCCTGTAATCACATAAAGATGTCTCCCATGGCCAGTTAGGGCCAGTGCCGTGGCCTGAGCCTCGCCTGGCTCTCAACACATGCAGACCTGTTCCTGATTATACTATGTTCTCCCTCCTTATATTCCTTTCTGCTCCCACCTTTAAAAAAACCCCTCATCCAAACCACTGATCCAACCAGCTCTAGAGTGATGCTAAGTGATTTATTAGCCGTTTAACCCATCTGAATTTCACCTGGCTGGAGTGAGCTGTGTATCTGATCCAAGTTGTTAAAAATTTCAACATTTTTCATTTTTTATTCTAAATTGAACTCTTTCTTGACCAAAGAATGTTTTTTAAAGGAGAAAAATTCCCCTAAACATGTAAAAGGTTTCATATTTAGAAGAAAGAAATTACTAGTGTTGTTGCTTGAGAAGCATCATGTACAGCTTTCTGCATTTGTGTGAACATTATTCTAGCAAATACTGAACTACTGCTTTTATAGTCATTACATACAAGAAGGCTGTAGTTCATTTAACTTATGAAATCAGTTGCAGACAGTAGTTAAAAAAAACATTTTTTATGACTGAACCTCAGAGAAATTATACATCGTAGATCAGAGACACAATTAAATCATTATTTTCATAATCAAGGGAAATTATATTAAAATTTATATAAGTAGGCTAGAGTTCTAGATTTAAGGGATTTATGAATGATAAATAAGAACACTTTCTTGTGTGTGTACTAATATATATATATATATATATATATATATATTAACCTATATATGAAAATATGTATGTATATATATCCCATCATGATCACATTAAGATACTGGAAGGAAAGGAATACATGGAACGCTATAACCAAGTAAACCAGGATAGTGTACCACCACAGTGGTGAGAATGGGAAAGCCTGTGGGACTTCCAGGTCCAGACTGACCAAATGGTGGTGGCCAACCAACCGGACATTGTGAATACGGATAAGCATCAGAGGAAATCCATGGTGGCACAACGATGGCAATATCATGAAAAAGGAACACGAGAAACTGGAGAAATACTGAGGACTAAAAGAAGAACTAGAGAAAACCTGGAAGGTGAAGGCAACAGTAATACCCATGGTCATTGGAGCACTGGGGGGGGTATCCCCCACACTGGAGAAGTGGCTCCAACAGATACCTTGAGAAACATCAGAAATCTCCATCCAGAGGAGCGCAGACTTAAAAACAGCCACCCCCCCAGGGGAGATGAGAGGTTGGGTGAGGGAAAAGTTTTTTTAATACACACACACACACACACACACACACACACACACACACACACACACACACACACACACACACACACACAC
>JBBBVU010000006.1:27454633-27474211 GCA_037177055.1 Atherinosoma microstoma | reverse complement strand
GTTTACTTTGTACAGCACTTTGTGTCAGCTGAGGTTGTTTTAAAGCGCTTTATAAATAAAATTGAGTTGAGTTGAGTGAACAAAGCATATCAATGTTTAAAGTGCTTCTGTTATGGTTTAGTGAGGCCAGATAAGATGTTTTGAATAGGAAAGAAATATTATTGAAAGAAATGCGGTGGCACTTTGATCACTATGTGAGGGTGAGGACTTTAGCAGCAGAGAGACTCTCATACTGAAATGTTTTCATTATGAAAACTTTGACTTCAGCCCTAAAACGGATGACTACTTCAAGTTAGAGACTCGGTGGAAGAACAAGTATCACGTCTATAGGTAGGAATGGTGCTGGTGTTCATACCTTTAGAGAACAGGCCCTAATGTGAACAGGCTGCAGGGAATCAGACTGGCCCTTCTCAGGTGTCAGCCTCTATTAGCACTGGAGAAAGTGGAAGATCAGGGTCTGACAGAGGCACACACACACATGTGTGTATACCTCAGCAAAGTGGTGGGGGAGATCAAACATGCTTATTACCCAGGTTACTGTGCCTTTTTGGCGAGGTCATGCATGACGCCGTCCCCACTCTGAACCTGCTGTTTGATATATAAGTGTGTGTGTGTACCCACCACAAACACTGTTTTCATTTTCACCCCACCTTTGATTTCTCTAGCTGACTTTCATGCTTGACACTTGACAGCAGAAAGCCTGTGTCAGACACAGGTGGCAATGTGTCCAATTACACAGGGCCCATATGTGAAGGGCATGGGCGTATGTCTGTGTTAGGAGGGGCCAACAACATTTTGAGAAGTATCTGTTGAATCCCACGGTAGCCACCCCCCCCATTCCCCATAAGGCCAATGACACGTACCTCAGATGCCATCTGACTCAAATTAGTGAGGTTCTGGATGGTTCGGAGGGGCACAAGCTTGTATACAGTAACTGACAACAATTCTACGAACTCATTGCCTGACAGGAACCAGGGACACGGGAGAGAATGGTTCCAATTTGTTCTAGCTAATCTATCACCTGCTGCTTCTCTACGGAGAGACGGCTGATCTTTTGTCTCCAAGTGGTAGCAGTTACATCTTTGGACTCCCTCACTGACCCATTCAAAGGCAGGAACTGAGCAGGACAGATGACGAAAGGAAGGAGAGAGAAGTGTTTGTATTTTAGCTGATCAGACACTAAATCCTGCTTATGTTGGAAAAGAAAAAATAAATAAATAAGCTTTTTATTTTAAAGCCTTCTTATGAACATATTTACTTGTAAAGCCTCAAACAGTCTTTGGTCTTAAAATCCTTGTTTCTTGCATGCATTTGCATCAGTTATGTTGATGATAGTGTGGCTGTGTGTGTGATGAGCAACTGCTGAGTGAGGGTCATTGGTGGAACATCATCCAGTATACAGTACACATGTTACAAGTGTTTCCCACTCAGCATCCTTCGGGAGGCAGCTTTGATTGGTCTTGCAGAATAAATGCTGCTGAAATCGTGAGCATATTGCTGTAAACACACAGCGAGACGTGGCCTCATGGTGGTCTGCTCTCTGTTTGCGCCTGGTTGAAATAAATCAAATGTGAAGCATCGCCGAATCAAAGCAGAGCCGGCAAACATGATAAATGCACATTGCAACACACACAGACATTTATAAAGATAGGGACAGATGAATAAAGTGCTGAATGCACTTTTTTTCTTTTTAATCCCGTCTTCCGGTAGTTTTTCCCTCCATTCCACTCCCATGTATTTAAATATTCAAATAAGGTGAATTCAATAAGACATTTTCTAGGGCCTCTTGTCATTGAAACCTTGTTCTATAATTCACTTAAAAATGAATCCCGTTTGTCCCCGTCTTGTCTAAACAACAGGAATCAATGCATTCCACACAAATCGCCAACGTTAATGAATCCCACAACTCTGTGTAGTTCTCCCTTTGTTCCTCCGTCCCTGACGAGGGTAATTATCTCCTCCAGAGAGCCATCTCACTAAACAACAAACAGTCCAAATGTGCATACATGTGTGTGTGAGACAAAGTGATTGAGGGGATGAAGGAGAACCAGTAGCATGTGTGGTCAATTCTAGATTTTTCCAGCACAGACTGACCTGGGGCAACCTCACGCTGAGCCTGGATCCTGTCTGAGTCAGTTGGGAGGTTGCTGTTGGTACGTGTGTATGAGAAAAGGATTAATGTGACCGATTATTACTGAGATTATCCTTCTGAGTTCAAGGGAAACACCTGACTGGTTCCACACCGTTGTTGTCTGCACTTCAACTTGACTAAAGACTCAGATATAACCACAGAATAATGTTTATTTTTAAACATTCAGCAGTAACCCTGTTTACACAACCAATAAATTAATCATAGAAAAGTGCAAAATCAACACTGAAGGTTATACAGGATTTTATAAAGTTGTAAACAAACAAATGTTAAAAAAATATATAAGAAGCTGCACTCCAACTACTGCTGCTCCTTTCCACCTGGAGACAAGAGATCCTTTCTTGTATAAACTGAAAGGAGTCATATTTAACATGCATGCTCATATTTTAGTGTAATCTAGATTTCCAACAATTTACAGAAAGCCTTGTTGTGTGAATCCAAGAGGAAAGAGAAGCTGACAGTGGGTGGATGAATGAGAGGACAGGAGCGATACACCATATATGCTATGCTAAACCTTCATCAATAACACCTAAAGCTCATCCTGAAGCTCCTTCTTGTAAACATGCACAGTATGTGTTCATGATTGCATGCATGTGGAAGAGAGACAGCCAATATGTCAAAGCATGGCTGTAGTTACATGTCAGTGTGCATGAATCTGCAACATCTGGCCTGTGTTCAGGAAGCTGAAGGATGACCTGCGCCTACACACTCTCTATGAAACCCTCACAGGGATAAAAAGGTTGAGCGCACTAAGACTCAAAAGCCCACTCACACTTTTATTCATTACAGTTGTATTTGGGCAGGATGTCAAACACACCCTTAGGTCAACAACCTCAGCTTAAATCTGCTCATATGGATATCATATCAGGCTAAAAATAGTGGACCAAACCCTGTGGAAGGAAAAGTTACAGAAACCTGACTCTACACACAAATGTGTGCACACTTGGCACACGGGAGCAAGTAGCCTGTGGTGTGTTTCAAAGTGAGAGAGATATCAGGGGCTACCTGGAGCAAACATCCGCAATGTAATTTTACCAGCTCAACATGAGCCCACACAGCAGACTACAGGGCTGTTCTGTCTTTCACGGTAACATGATCATCAGCCATATTATTAAAACAATCTGCTTGATTTAATGTAGGTGTTCCACATGCCACCAGAAACTGCCCTGACCCCTGTGGGCATGGATGTGGTGATGTGACGTCTGATGGGGGCAGGGACTCCATGGACAGGGCTTGTTTAAGCACATCTCAGAGATGCCCTGCTAGACTGAGACCCTGGAAGTTTGGAAAGTAAATCTGTATTTGGAGCTTTTTGTCATGTTCACTGAACTGTTCTTGAGCAGTTTTGGTGGGGTTAGGGTAAGGCACCATGGGCCTCATTCACCAACAGTTCACCAAGTCCTTTTCCACACTTTTTACGAAGATTGTGGCATTTACAAATGTTTTCTCATCTTATCTTTGATAAGAATAGATCCTCCGAACACTCAGGAGTACTATTTAAGGCTCATTTATGCTCCCCGTTGGACACGGATACGGAGCATTTAGTCTGTGTTCTGCATCATTTACAAGTGTTATTTGGTCCGTTTTTGGGGCCCTTGCAGATGCGCACCCAGATGGAGCAAACAGAGTAGTACTACTGGAAACCATGGGGGCAGTGTTGAGCTGTGACCTCCTGGTTAATAACACCACCAGTGGTCGTGTTAGACAAATATTTTTCATCGTTGACAGTTTTTTTAAAACGATGATTGGAAAATCTGGAGGCCATCCCTCATTTTGAAAGATTGTAATTCACACCCCCGACCACTTGGTAGAAAGCATATAGCTCTTGTCTTCTCTCTGGTGCAGAAGGATTTCCTCCCGCTGGAGCAAGTGCTTCTGGAATCATGAAACCCCTCCTTCAGAGAGTCTTGCCGACTTCTGATCACTTCATAAGTAAAATGTTCCCAAATTTCAAAACTTTGGCTAAAGTGGTGCTTAGTCTCTAGTGTGGCAGCAGAGCACAGATTCAGCCGCCAGAACATCAAAATAGCCATGAAAAGTAATCTGTCCGAGGCAAAAGTCGAAAACCTCATGACAACAGCCTCTGCAGCAATACCACTTGAGACATTTGATTACGCACAAGTAGGCACGCAATTCAAACCCATGCAGATGAAGAGGAAGGTGTGACACTGTGCACAGCAGGTGAACTGTTCATTTAATTCCATTGTTCATATGTAGCTACTGGGTCTACAGTCAGTGGTTTTTGTCACTGTGGAGAAAAGGTTAGGCTATATGTATTCTGCACACCGGCTTGATGTGCGATGGCCCGGTGTGGATTTTCTGTTCAGCTCTTTCGGACTGAATATTAATTAAAAATGAATGAAAATGAAATGCTATTGAATATGTCATTATTATCATTTGAAAATTAAAGTGACCGGTAAAAATAAATTATGACAGGATTTTTATGACCCTGTCAGTCAAAATGACTGGCAATGAAAAAGTCTAGACTCTACATACGCTTTCTTCATCTCCGTCTCACCTCTGTCTGTGTCTACACACAGCCCTTCAGTCTCATGCCCTTATAAGGGCATTTACCTGCAAATGAGGGACAGCTGGCAAGATCTTTCAGTTAACAAGGAGACTGGTATTCATCAATCTAAGAGCAAAGCACATGTCTAAAAACATGTTCATTGCTCATGTTCATGATGTAGAGTTGTTTTCTTTTAAGTAAGACAACTTAAGAAAGAGTTTAAGAAAAGTCATAAGAAGATATTGTTGAATGCTTTAGTAGGGGTTCACTTGGTCTGCAACAGAGTGAAGAGTTTCTAGCAGAAAATTGAACTACATGGAGTTAAACTGTGTTATTTATGACACCTGTCAGGGCTTTTAATGTTAAGAGATTATATGTGTGTGTTCTTCTGCTTCAGTAATTAACCTTCCCCCTTCAATGCAATGAAATATATAGTTGATGCATCATACTGGCATGTGGTGTGTCTGTGTGCTAATGTGCATCATTCTCACCTGGTCCATTGAGGAAATCTTTGATCTGGAGGAAAAGCAGAGGAGGAGGGATACCCGTTTTACTGTCCACCTCTCCTGCTACTGTCTGCAGCCAGAACACGTTGTAGTCCAGAGATTCTGGCAGGGTTTTTCCTTGGTCTGGAAGAAAAGTGGTAGATTGAGAAAGATTGAAAAAGAAAAGAAAATGGGCATTTAGAACAAATAAACAGAAAGGGTGAATTATTTTTTAGACCTGTAGGAAAACCACTTTTTCTTTGAGGTTATATGGTTTGGTAGAAAAGTTGTGTTTACATCCAACTTCTTTATAAGATCTCTAGCCATCCTTCATGCTAACAGGCTCCTCAGACAAACTTTCTCTCACCTAGGCACTTGTAGTCAGAAGCTATTCCTCTTAAGGACACGTCAAATACAGACAGCTCCATTCTCTGCTTGCGATGGTGGCAGCTGAGCAGAACAGAAGGCTGCATAACTTGGAGGTACAAGAGCGGTTCCAACACCTGGTCCCCTGTGCCTCTTCTTCCCGGTTGCCTTACTATGGTGACACCGAGCGCTTGGCGAGCTGAGGAACGGGTGGGAGTGGGGAGACCATCAAGGGAGAGAAGGCTTCCTTTCAGTAGTGGAGAAGCTGGTTGGGAGGTGTTGCTGTTGAGGATGTCCTCAGCAGTAAGGCCGGCGAGTGAACCCTGGGCAGCTGGGGTGGGATCTGGAGTTGGGGAGGTTGAGGCTGGAGGAGACTCGGACGTGATCTCAGGATGATCGAGGAAACTTTTTCCCGCCTAAATGAGATACAGTGAGATTGTTCAGTACTACCCCAACTATAAAATCATATAATATTACTTGAGGCAATGATTTTACATCTTCTCTGGCTTTGACTTTACCTTGTCCCCAGGTTTTTTATTCTCAGGTGTACTGGGTGTTTCAGACATTGTGGGGAGGGCTTTTGGGGGGCTAGAGCAAGCATAGGTCATGACAGAGAGTTTGCTGGCAGTGAGAAAGATGTCAAAAGGGATGAAGCTGAGGTTCTTGGTAATGGCAGACTTGCGCGAGGGCCTAGCGATGCAGTGGTGGCTCGCCCCGCTCTGCTGCTCGATTTGGACGATGCGAATGCGAGCGCTGTCACTGCCGAAGCCGCTGTCCTGTCCAGTCCCACTGTGACGCGAGGACGTGTCCGCGCCTGCTGCAGGTTCTTGACGGCTGCGCTTTTTCTCCTGTCGACGCACCTGTGCACAGACACATGACACGGTTGAGCCTGATGACAATGATGGATTCTTCGTCTCTAGAAAAATGTGTCTTTTCTAAGTACTGCAAATAGCTGACAAAGAGGAGGGCAATCCAATTAGTACAAGTCTGTTTTTTTTTTATCTAAATACATGAACACATGTTGCACATCCTCAAAATAAGTTCTTTGTGAACTGGTCAATAAAGACCAAGCCAGTCAATAATTTCTGTTTTTATCTACCAGTCAAAAGTTTTAAAACACCATAATGTCTCCATTTTTTAAAATGGAAATTCAAGCAGTTCAATTTGAATAAATAGCTTGAAATGGTACAAAGGTAAGTGGTGAACAGCCACTAAAGGCAAGGTTCCCCAAAACTGAACAAAAATGCACATTTCAAAATGACACAAACAAGAAAAGGGTTCAAAACCACTGCAAAACCACTCAAATCTGTTTTGCAGTAATGTAAGTTGATCAAGGCTTAAAATTTGGTTTTACCACTTCCTACAGGTGTCCCATCTTCACTTCATTACTTGCAACCCTTCTGTCTGCATAGAACCAGTGCTGGAACACACTGTGGTTTGAACAGCATTGTTTGAACAGCGCTGCAGAGAAGTAGTGCTAAAAAATGGCATTAAGGAAGAGAGACAGATCATCATAAAAGTGTAAGTCTTTCCTACAGAGAAATAGCAAAATAAAGTCTTGGTGTCACTGAGTACATCAAATGTCTCAGACAGTAGAGGAAACTGACAGAAAAGGTTTGGTAGACTCAAAGCTACAGCAGAATCAGAGGATGAGTTTCTGAGAGCCAACAAATTGCACATTTCTTGGCCTCCCTGATTTGCATGTCTGTTCTTGACATCGATAAGCAATTGTAACTGTTAGTGGATGTAGGTTGCTTGTGTCTGCTGTGCACTAGGTACTGTGTGAAGCTAAATCTAATGATAAATAAAGTTGTCTGAATTGAACAGCTTGTGTGATAGTTACTGTGGTATCATACCTTTGGGAGCATCATTTGAATAGTGGTGCAGAAAGTAGTGCGTTGTTATTAAAATGGCAAGAAAAAAGCAATTAACTAAGGAAGTGAGACAGGCTAACACTTGAAAGTGTAGGTCTTTCCTGCCTACAGAGAAAAGCAAAGAAAGTACTGGTGTCAGTGAGTAAAGTGTCCTTCCCCATCAAAAGGGAAACTGACACAAAGAGGTTTGGTAAACTTAAAGCTACAACAGAATCAGAGGATGAGTTTCAGAGAGTCACAATTGTAGAAAGAATACCACTTCAGCTGATATCTGCCTAAGGTGGCTACTTTAATGGGTCAAAAGTTTAGGAAACAGTTTGTCTATAAATGGATTTCATGATGTCTTTGATATGCTTTGATTTCAGAGTACAACAAGACTTTGAACTACGTTTAATAGTTTTCTTAATCCTCAAACTTTAGTTGTCACATCTACATATTTTTAAATCTGGAATTACAGCTCATTAGACCAGTGATGCATACAAGTAAGGATTATACAACAAGGACCCGTGCATTACATGGTTTTAATGCAGGACGCAGAGTCCAGAACACCACGAAGTACAGCGCTGTGGTGTTCGTGTTGAATAGTTTATTCAACTATTCAATAGCTGAATAATCTATTGCTTGGATTTGAAGAGATAGGCACTTAAACACTCAAATTTAACTGAATATTGCTGTTGATTGTACAGGCACGTTCCCTTTGTTGGAGTTCTCCCCTCTGAGGATGGCACAGATGTGTGGACTCCTCTGGAGTCGAGCCCTTTGAAAGAATGCTGCTCCAGTTTTTAAAATTCACCTCGAAATCCATGCTACAGCACGTTTCTGTCATTCATCTGTCAAAAGCCACCTGATCTGAACCAGTTGATTAACGCGTTGCTATGGTGACGTCCATAACAGAGTGACATAACAGTGATTTTACTTGTAGTACTGTGTGGTGCATATAAACGAAAATAATACACGCCATTTGGCGTTAGAATTCTCACTGACCATGGTATAAACACAACTAAATGCATGCGACACCTTGCAGATCGTCCCACCTTGAGAACACTGCTTGGTTTTTCTTTGAATACTTTGGCTGCATCTCAGCCAAAGTCATACATGTTTCATTAACTTGTGATTCTACATTGGCATAGTTTCTCTCACTGTCACAACAGGCGTCTGCCTCCAGTGACCCTTCCTTAGCTGAAACTGCACATAAACTACCAGAAGAGTGGAAAATTAGTACATTTGTTTCTTGTGTGGGTCTAAGCACAAACCAAACATCCCTAGACACACTGACCAAAGGAGGAGAGCAGGGTAGAGCTGCAGACATTAAAGGCATGCTCTGGGACTTTTTTGTGGTTGAAAATCATTTTGCACTTCTTTCAATATTGGAAATGTCTTAAAAGGAAAAAAAAAAAAAGAAGAAGCGCCTCACCCCAGCACATTAAATTGTTTTGTGCAGGGACTGTGGTATTGTGTTTAATGCAGCTGAGATTTTTTTGCTCGTCTCTCACTAAAGGATTTCGGAAGGGCTCCAGTTGTTGTGGCAATAAAAAGACTTCAGTGACAGATAATATAAATCAATGCGAGGAGGTTTCTGGATTTCAAGGGACAAAGAAAACAGGCATCTTTATTCTGCTACCAAGCATACCATCTTCAAGGCTACAAAGAAGCCGCCAGCTTCTCTGATGAGACAAACATGACATGAATGAGACAAACATATAAAACTAAATGCTACCTATCAAATGATAAATCACTGAGCATGTTTAAAATAGTTCTCACAAGTGTGGGGTTGGAAAGAAGAAAAAAGTTTCCTGAATTTATGGAAATACACTGTAGACGCTGAGGAAATATTATTTTAAACTAGAACACACAAAAGTACATCCATTTTTTCTCTCCTGCAGCAGGGCTGAGATGGACAGAGAGAAAAAAAAAGTATGTAAAGAGGGCATATGTAAACATGTAAGGATGTTCCGGTTTACATAACCTCAGCATCAATTAAACATTTTGTGGAAAGCTGCAGGCTTGTCAGGTATAGCATGACCAACTTGTGCCTATTAATCATCATTATCAACGCTGTTACCGAATTCTTGAGGCCGATCCTCATGGTTTCTCACTCACGTTAATGGATGCGACGTCACTTTCAATTAGCTACCGCCGTCTTTGAAACGTGATTTAGATGAATTGCAAAATACAGGATACAGAACAAAGGTGTGTCCCTTTTCTATCCCACCCTCATCTACTCCATCCTACATATGGTTACTATTAGAGCATGTACTCTCAGCTGCCCCTTCTCTTTCTCTACATCACTGCCTCCCTTCGACTCAATGAGAATTTTAAATGTATATTATTGCTGTGGCGGAGATAGTGTTTCAAGACCTCCAGGCAAATACTAAACCCACTGGCAGCACATTAGACAGAATACTTGACTTATTAGATATTTCCTATTCAAAACAGTGTCATCAAAGGCTAAGAACAAGAGCCATATAAAACGCAGCAGCATGCCTGCCTGAATGCCTGCTCGGCCCAACCACGCTCATGTGTGGGGCTTCCATACGATCGACCATGCCAGATCCATCTCCTCTCCCTGCCATAATGAGGACAGGATGTGTGCACTTCTTTTCTCTAGAAATGTAAGATTTTCCAAGCAATAGGGAGGGGAGAGTGAGCGGCACAGTGCCTGAACCTGTCTCCATATGTGTTGTGTTAGGTGAGTGAAACATGTACTAAGGTAAGGAGGTATTCTGCAAAGGCAAAACGTCCAGAGCAACATTGGAAGGGACAAATAAGCTGCATGGCAGCAGCTGAGGGAGCGGGAGCCAGCAGACACTGCCAGATAATCTTTACGTCTCTCCGTGCCTCTTCCCAAGCTTAGACCGAACACATGCATTTACAATTACAGCAAATACCCCGTCTTCTCTTAACCACCACTACTAAAAGAGTGCCCCCCTAAGCAAATTCTTGGTCTAAATTTAGATGTGCTTACAAGTGGAATAAGGGATGATGAGGAACACAAATTGGGGCACACAGGAAACGAGACAATGAGAAAATATGCCACAGCGCACAATGTTCATCCAGTTTGACTGCACACATGCAATTAATATAGTCACAAACACGTACACAAACACATTAAATCAGTCGGCTTGATAGAATTTGATCTCAGCTACATAACAAGCGTCTTCCTCGTGTTTCTGGGCTTTGTTATATTCTCACTGTACATACTCGATGAAAAAGGAGAACAGGTATTTACGAAAACATCTAATGTAGCTATGTAACCTATATGCATTAACCTAACGCCAATTTACTCATTGACAGAGAGCAATAAATTTAGAATACAAACACGGGCTGTAGCTGCAGGCCTGCTCCCAGCTGAAATCCCCTTTTCCAACCATTACTTTCTATTGTATTATATAATGGCTGCACTGAAGCACAGTTTCCAGATCCCAATGCAATCTTTCTCTGGACTTAGTTGAACATGATCATGAATGTGTGACTACACACGTACACCCCCACCCCCCAAGCCAATCATGAGGTCATTCCCTCAGAGTCTCAAGGCAGAACATTCTGGAAAATGGAGGATAATCCCCAAAGTGTGAAACCATGAGTCTCCCAAGTGCCAATCATATCAGAGTGCATCTGTACGACTTCTGACCCCATTTCTGTCAATGTAACTTAGAACAGCTAGACTAGAGGAAGGCTAATACTCGGAAGCAAATGTCACATCATCCAAATGCCACCCGTTTACAGCGTTGGCTGGCTAGTCCAATATGACAGCATAACTTTCACATCTGAATACCGCATATGTGCTTGATTGTTTCCAGATGAATGAAAAGTAGGTTGCAATTTGGGTTCAGAGATCAGGGAACATGAAAATCTGGATGTTTTAAGATGGTAGGGAAGTCCGTGGCAGTCGACAGGAAAGAATAAAATAAGTACAGACTGAGTAACAAAGGTGACTATTGCTCCTTTCCAAATGGCACATTTAATAGCCACATATTCTCACAGTAGTCTGAATCCAGCTCAGTTATATATGGCAAACACATAGAAATGAACTATGTAAGAAAATGTTGAATTCAATGCCCGGTAGGGATGTTCAGAGGTCGTCAATGAATGCAGCAGTGTTAGAGAAAGAAGTCACCAATTTGACATGATTACAAAAACTGCTCTGCAGACGAAAATGAAAGGGACTTTGTTTTTGTTTTTACCTTCAATAGGAGATTATTTTGTTTATTCATTAACTTTAAAGCAACACTACTCGACTTTGTCAGATTTTCATACATCTTGTCTCTTCTTTGAGCTCTCTCCAACCAGTAAAAGTCAGCCTGATGTTGACTCTTGTCCTATCTCTTGCTCTGTCCCTGTTCTTCTCTTCCTCCAATAACATCCTCTTGTGTTTCTTTGACGAATCCGCCCAGCATTCAAAACAGCCAGTGTGTTGATATCCACTTGCTGGCATGTGATGCAGTACCATAAAGCAAAACCCAGCTGTTTGGTGATGCAACGAGGAAAAAGAAAAATTGTGAATGTGGTTGCCAGCCTCGGGGTAATACAGGCCCCAGGAATGTACATAATTAATGCCAGTTTGCAATCAAAACAAGTCAGAAGCACAGAGTTTCAAGGTTGGAAACATATGTAGTATTAAATGTTCTGAGGGGATTCAAAACCTGAATGCAACCAGTGGCAGGCATTTTCAGTAGCCATAGCAGTCAGCTGATGTTTGATTAAAGAACTGAGCTACTTCTCATGAATGCCTTGTAGAAAAATGTTTATCAGAGTTTTCCCATGTCCCCTTGGACTGCAGCTACAGTAGAATTACCATTGAAAAGAATAGGAAGTCATTACTAAATCTTTCTGACATTACTATGCAGCTGAGCTACCTACTTGCAGGGCGCCTGCATGGAAATGAACGTCTGTATCTTGACTACATCAAAGTTTACAGGTTAGGCCCCTGCTGTTCTCTCCACTTTTGTTTACCAGAACCATAAAGCTGATAGCAGGCCTCTGTGCTTTTGTATTAATAGAAGAAAGCCGCAACGCAGCAATACCTCATCTTAATCAAAAATAATAACAATACTTAACAAAACGCCATAAAGACCGTAATTCTTTCTCTCATTTTCTTGTGGAAAACAGAGGGGGGAAGACATTTATAATATGAAGTCACTGCTTTGTATGCCTTAACAGTCACAAAATAAAAAGGGGCATCAAAGGCAGTCGGTTAATACACTGAACTTTGTTTTAACAACAAAGGCAACCTGCTATGCACTTCAAGTGAACCACAACAAAGATGCAATGGAAGGTCACGACCCCGGAGCCTGCAAATGAAAGCAGAGTGCTTCAGTGTGACAGTCGACTGTACTTTAACCGCTGTGCTCCAAAGCTCGTGGCGCCAAGTGGGGTCGTTTGAACAAGTTCCCTCCACCCAGTAATGCTGATGTCTGGGTTTTCTCCTCCAGGATTTAACAGGAGCACAAGGATGTCCTCCTTGTCCCTCGGTCCAACCATCTCTGACACCAGAGATAGCAAGGCCAAAATAACAGCTATCTCCTTTCTCTGGTTCCTCCGATGCCATGTTACATGTGAGCTGGGCACACTTTGAGGTGACAGTATTAATCATGCATGTCGACATTCCTACAGCAATAGGTAAAGCTGGGGGCCTTCCCATCCGGAAAGACCTACTGAAGGAGAAGTGAGGAGATGGCTGTTGAAAAGACAGGAACATGAGAGGAGCTTATAAAACCCTGACTGAGAAAAATAAAAGGAAAAAAACAAAACAAAGATGAACAGACATTAAAATATGTATGCAGAGATGATGTTCGTCAGTTTTCAGCTGCTTTATGGTTTGGAAAAGTCCTGGCTCAAAAACAAAGATGCAAAATGATAAAGGCTGGAGAATGAAAAGAAAAATTGTGAAAAGAGTGAGCTAATGAAGTCCATCTGGGGAGCTACAGTACGCTGCTCAACAAAGACCTGGCTTTGGGAGATGTGGCGGCCAAAGCCTCCGTTTTATAATTGACTCAACTTCAAAACCAGCTTTCTCCCATGCCTGTGCACAACATTAGTTTGCTTACAAATATTTTGCCACAAATAGAATGCAGATTGCCACTGCGTAGCAGAACAGAGCTGTTTCCAGAGTGCTGACGTTCAGCAGGATGCAGTCGGGTGCTCCATACTTTGAGTTTAAGACTGAGGCCTTCCTTGTGAGAATCCAGGCGCTTGCAAACACTTGCCAAACCCACCATGCCCCACTAAATATCTCAGGCAATCAAGAATGATTTAAAAGGCTTGACAGCCACCTCCCTTAAAACTCGACAGGAGACTTATTGCTTTAGTCATCCTCAACAGATCGACAGATCTAAACCAAAACCCTGATTTAGATCCCCCAATCAAATCCAATGCTTAGGTTAGGGGTGGCTGTAAGGATTTGCAGGAATTACGCCACATCGCTACAATAACACTGACTGTTTGTATAAGAAGGATGCAATGAGGTTGTATTGAAAGGAGTTCAGAAAAATGCCAGAAGACAATTTCTAGACCAACACTGCAACTGTTAGTGAAAACAAACAATGATGGAAAGGGGTGGGACTATTATGATGTAAGGATCCAGAAATGACAGGGTCCTTCTCGGCTCATCCAACATAATCCCTCGGCTGGAATCGGATGCTGTCGAACAGCCTTTACACCGAATGCTTCCATCATTAATGACAAGCGAGATATGAGACAAATAGACAGGGAGGGCAAAAACAGTGAGAGCTCAGCAGAGTGAATGTCTGATATATGGATGAACAGACTTTGTACATGTAATATAAAACATCTATTTAACTCCTTGTACTACATTCCTGCAGCCTACAACTACAGCCAGACTTCTAACATTTCACATGGTAACTGATTACATGAAGATGAAGGCCAGATGTGGGGAAAACTGTGATTAGGAGACACACACCAGCGAGTGAAAGTGAATCAAAGAAGCACCCTGGGTCTGTCTTAATTGCTGTGATTCTGCCCCCCCCTGAGCAGCATAGTTCTCATCAGTCTTCCTCTCCTTTGTCCTCTCTTTTTCCATGGGAATGTAGCACAACTGGCTTCCATTAACTGTCACCATCCCTATTTATTTTTAAGATTTGTGTTGATATGATTTTCTAATCCAACATGCAGGCTCCGGTATTTACACATGCCAAAAGTCCCTGAGTGATGTGAGCTTGATGGTGACTGAATTATAAAAGCTGGTTGAATATCCCATGTGTTTGCACCACTTATACTTTGTGGGTAAAGCAAAGTATAGATTACAGTGACAACACATACAAAGAACAGCAAAGAACTGTGCCCGTCATTATCATTCACCCAAGCTTTTAAACCTAAATAAACGAGCTTTGGCATTATGTTTTGAGCAAACAAAAAGAGGCACTCTAGCTGTCTTGTCCTCAGCGTGAGCTTAGCGGTTCACAAAAGCAGATGTCCTTAAGAAGCTTTCATTAGGTCACGGAGTCTTCTTCTGAAACATCTGTATGTACTGCCTGACAGCGATGTCTGTATTCACTTCTTTAGTTTTGAGTTTGTGATCAAGCAGGAGAAAAAAATGGTGACTGAAGGTGAGATGAGGCTACAGCACCGCTGCTGTGATCAACCAATACCCCGAGGGGCTAATACACACATTCATTTACACTCAAAGCTGTTAAAAGACACGCTGCAGACACACACACCACCAACAATACACATTCAAAAAAACTCATGCTGACCAAAACACACAATTATGAACATGGAATTGCAAACCCAAAGAGTGGCGTGAAGACGAGAACAATCCTGGCTTGCTGTGTATTTACAGAGCTGAAATTAGAAGGAGGAGGATTGAAGTAATCTTCCTTTAATTTCTCCCTGGATGCTCTCCCAGGGCTGAGTGAGACAAAGGCTGTGATGTGCTGTATGTTAAGATCTCAGACAAGAATGATGCAACAATCATGTTCCCTCATCGAGGCTAGCATGGAGGGCCTTGATAAAGGGTACACAGAGGACAAAGCTAGAGACACTAAAGTTAGGGATATTCAGCTTTCGGGTGAAATGTACAAAACACATAAAACGTTCATGCTACTCTGACATTATATCATGAATGTAGGGCATTCAAGTAGAATAATGCAGTGGTAATTCCTCCATTTCATACAATTTATTGAAAGGAAAGCTGAAAACAGCTAGGTATACCATAACATAAAAAATGACAATATCTCAATAACTCGTCATGTGTGAGGTGTCGTCTTGGTCTGATGACCTCTGAATGTCAACAGTGTAATAAACAGCACTGTTTAGATACAAGTTGCTATCGAACCAGAACATTTAGTGAACAATTCACAGTTCAGACTCCTTTTGGGATTTTGTTTTGTGGTTATTCGCCTTGTTGAAAACAATAAATACTGAAACATTGAAAAGTTGTATGTGTGCATTTAAAAGCATAAAGACGGTGAAATTAAATTCACAAATAAAGGTTGTTGTGCATTTTAGGTTCATTCTGACATCATACAAAAAGGCAAATATGCCTAACTTTTTGCGAGTAGTTTATAATGAAAGAAGAAAATAAGAGGACAACAAAAATCATCAGCACACAGCAGATCTTGTCTTTTTCTGTTGTGAACCTTCAGTAAGAACTAATTTTAGCAAAGGGGAGATTTGAGATGCAGACTGGAGCCCTCCAGACAGACGACCTTAAACAGGTGAGGCATAGAATCAAGTCCAGTTTTTTGATTATCCAAAACATCTGAACTATGTTTTTGAGCTGGGAACTTATGCGTGCATATCCATCATTGTGTAGACTTCATGTGGGTTTATACAACTCTATCAGGTTTCAGTCAAGTCTTGAACACAAAGATATCTTTCATTCTATACATGCAGTGATTGATGGCAGCTTGGGTATAGGAAGAGTGAAGCACGGTTCTTCAAATGAGGCAAAATGAAAAAACACGTAAAGACATTTCTATAAGTAAACACACACTTTGAAATGGTATAATCCAATTCAGGCTGCAGCTAACTAATCCCACAGAGAGACATAGATAAAAGAAAATGTGTCAGTATCCATGGAAAATCTTCCAAAAGCATGGAATTTTGTTTCAGGATAAATATTTGGACTATTTGAAAGCACTTAAAAAGGAAAAAAGTAGTTCTCCAATCAGCCAAATGGAAAGATGAGAGATTAGAAAGAAGAGGAACTATTCAAGTTACTCAATACTCTGCATCACCTGTTATTTTACGTGGAATCCTGCTTTCACAGGTGTAGGAAAAAAATCGGTTTCCTCTTTTCGTTGCTTCAGAAATTCTTCGCTTTTTCACTAAACAAAGTCAACTTTGGGGTGTATATATGTGTGTCTACTAGTTGGCCTGGCGTGCCCTGCTTTTACTAGTCCCCTGGGTCTGTGACCCTGTTTCCCTTTCAGGCAGAGAGCGTGGGCAATAGTGACTCCTGCTCACCTGAGTCGTCACTTGATCCCAGGGTTCACCGTGGGGGCCTCCTGCCTCTACTCAAAGGCGACGTTTGTTTCTCTGCTCTAACAGAATTCCAGCCTTTGTGATTTTATCTGAAGTTTTCACGCCAATTTTGCCAAAACCGATAGAGGAGGCAGCAAATTCAGCTGCTACTGATCTCAAATAGATTGTGTTTCGAAGGGGCCAATTTAAGAATGTGCCATGGTTATGCTTCGAAAAGAAGGTTGGTTAGGATGTGGGGGCTGAACGGGGAAGGTGACTTGTTATGACTGGCTGTCAATTAGCAGTTGATTCACACAGGAGGGTCAGTGAGATGTAAAAAAAAAAAGATATGGTTTCATAACAAAAGAAGGGCAGCGAGATGAACATTGGCTATGAAAATATGTGTGTTTAAGATAAGCTGAGACTACGACACTTACTTTACAGATGTAAGGCAGCCAAAATGGAAAAAGAGATGTCAGCATGGAGAGTTCTATTTATTATTCCTCTCAGCAGCAACAGGGTGAATGAAAATAGTGCTAAGCAGGATGGGAAGGGGTCAGGGTAAAAGGAATCTTGCCCTCAGAGAGGGTTAATAGCCAGGTCGACTGGTTAAAAGGTGACCTCTCAGGAAAATCAGCTCCCACATTTACAGACAAATACTTCGGACAGATCCAGAAATCAAAGCAAACACCAGACTCTGGCACTTTCTTTCTCCTTGTGTCATATTCCATCTGCAAGGATTACTCCCATATATTCTGTCATTTGGCAGTCCTCGCTTAAGCTGTCTGAGCTTTTCCTTTTCCCTGCTTTGGATTTTAACCCTGATGCCTCATCATTTCTGACGGCCACTGCAGCACAGAAAAGATTCTCGGTCCTGGAGAGACTGGAGGTCGGGAGAGAAACTTCACTTCAACAGCTACAAGACAATATGAAACACTCATCACTAAGAGGAGCGGCCTTGGAAATGGTTTACTTTAAACATACACAGATGAGGAAGAGGTCCAAGCTCGTCAACAACACCGTCGCTTGGATGAGCTGTCCAATGTGTTTTTGACAGTAAGCCAATATTCCTACATGAACAAGAGTTAAATTGTTACACAAGAGGGCAGAGTAGGTCACCGGGCTGTCACATTTAACTTTCAGGAGCATGTAGACTACAATCAGAGGTAAAGAAGGGTTTTAATCTCTTATTATCTTATTGATCTACAAGCAAAGATCCTAAAACAGTAGAAATGTGAGATATGAGGTGTTTTTACCGGCTGTGGACTGATTATATGCATGTTTATTGTAAGTAAAGGTGCTTTAAAAAATACAACAAATAGTTGTAAAGCATCGTTTCAAAGCACTTGTGCCACATTGTGCACAACTTTCCACAGTTCTTCTGTGGATTAAGACGGTCTCATTGTTTAGTGCCTCCTTGTGTAATCCCAGACTGACTCCCTGATGTTCAGATTGGGGTCCTATGGGGCCCAAACCATCTGTCCCAGCAGGATTCCTTGTTCTTCTTTTCACTGAAGATGCTTTTCAGGACAGGACTGTATATTTGGAGTGATGCTGCAGAATAAATACAGAACCGATCAGACGCCGAAATATCCACACTGCATGACGTGAACATGAGAAGTGCCTAAAACTGCTGCACAGTATATGAAGACCACACGCACCAGTAAAACACAACCTTCTGACAAACCAAAGCAGCTCCTGGCCAGCATGCCTGTGTCCTCTCACAGCAGTTGGAAATCCGGCCTGCTGTGCAAGAGCTGCCTAAGCCAGACTTTGCATGAGAGTGTTGCGTCTCTCTTCTGGGCAGGTATCTAAAACTGCACATATTTAGCACACTTGCAATATTAAAAACTACAGACTGTCATTTTCTGTCGGTTTCCAGAGGAGGAACCCTCCCATCTATCAGACAACTAGCTACGTAACTACCCAGCTCTGGAAGGAACAACACTTTTCCAACCAGGAGCTGAGCCAGACCCGCAGAGGAAATAGGAATAACTGAAAGAGAAGACAAGGAAAAGGAGAGAACATTTGGATGAAAGAAAAACTGCCTCGTGTAACCTCACAACAGAAATGGGAAGATGGAGCAAGAGAGAGAGAGTTGAGATAAAGCAGGTAACGGGAGATTGTGAGATTCTCCACGTGTGTGTTTACAAAAAAACTGTAATTCTGGGGTTCCTGTGATGTCTGATACCTTCTCCTGAGCCTGTGGACAACCTCAGTGGATTTGAGTGTGCATGTGTGTGTGCACATGAGTGCTGGAGGAAGTTTAAAGCCCTGTTTCCCATGCGTGTAATCATCCCAGGATGAGGTGGAGCGGGACTTCCCCTGCACCAAAGGGTATTTTCCTCTCACACTGTGGTACAAGCACATGGCTGACCCAGGCTGCCTCTGTGTGTGTGTGTGTGTGTGTGTGTGTGTGTGTGTGTGTGTGTGTGTGTGTGTGTGCACAAGTCTCTCATCTTCCTGACATCCTCTCATTGGCAGCATCATATCTGTCCTCATTTAACACTAATTCTTTCTCTTCTTTACATGATCACTGTCATCATTTCCTGTATAATCTCTCATTGTCAGCATCACTGTCTGGCTGTCATGCAGCTGTCACAGTAATAAGCATCCACTTGTATCTTTTTTTTTAGCAGTGTCTTAAAAAAACAGTTTTTAAGTCATTAAAATGTTAGTATGACTCTTCTTTTACCCTGAAAAACACACACACACACACACACACACACACACACACACACACACACACACACACACACACACACACACACA
>JBBBVU010000006.1:27434473-27454533 GCA_037177055.1 Atherinosoma microstoma | reverse complement strand
CACACACACACACACACACACACACACACACACACACACACACACACACACACACACACACACACACACACACGAAGGTCAGCTGTTCAGTCATAAAGAAGTGTTACTCTCCCAAATAAATGCAGCAGCCAGTTACTATGTAGAGAATGTGGAGACCATGTGAACATATGAGTGAGTGTGTGTGTGTGTTTGAGGGTATGCATTTGTGTTGCCGGGTGACACTGCTGATGACATAGCAGTGAGATAAGTCCCAGAAACCACTCTATCATCTATTCATAGCTCCCGGGCTGCAGGACCTCCCGCTGCTGAAAGCTGCCTGATCCGAACCCAGCCTCACTTCATCATCATTAACGTATAGCAGAAAATACCGAGATGAAGTCAGACTGTGACGGAGCATGGCTAACGCTGTGATAAACATCCTAATAACGCCGTGATTTACAGGCCTGACTTCATGAGGTCAGGTAACTGAACAAATGTGACAGAATCAGGTTTGCGAGCGTGTCTGTGGACAGATTCAGAGCAGAGATCAGCGTCTAGAAATGACTGAAATCATACACAATGCTTGCCCACGCGCCTGGCCTCGCCTCTCCACTGCCAGGGAACCCAAAAGCCCCAACAAAACAAATTCATTAACCCTGACAATAAGACACAGCTGTGAGGAGCGATGAGAACTGGTTGAAATCAGTGCATGGGATTGAGGAGAATCTGTTCAAGACAAACAGCATGTGGGGGGGGGGAGAGAAAAAAGGGATTTGGTAATACGGGAGAGGGAGTAAGGAGCAGTGTTTTAATTTAAATTTGAACTGGGGACAGTGCTGACTGTGAGAGGAGATGCTTTTTGAAGCACAAAAACAAAAACAATTCCGCTGCACCAGATGCTCCAGGACCTGTTTCTAATTGAATCCTTTGAACAGGTTGTGTAAAGAAAGTATAAACAAAACTGTTGAATTGTCTAAATATCATTACTAAAGCTAAAAATGAACCCAAAAAACTCATATTTGTTTCACATCCAGATTCTGATGTAGTTAAAAGGGGGGAAGAAACAATAAAAAACATCAGAACTTTATGATTATTATTTGTAGCCTTGTATCAGGGGATGGACAGCCTATCCGCTTAATTTATTTTAATTGTATATAAAAGAAAATGTCTTATAATTCCCATATTACACTGTCAGATTCCAGGCGGTGTCCGGGTACATACTGCTGATATTATTTGATAGTGGTGTGTCTCATATGTTAGCAGGGGGAAGACAGACTGCTGGCACAGCCTGCAAACCACAGCAGCAGGGATCTGAAGACTCACCATACTGTGGATTAATGTGCCACTAGAGGGCTCTGTAGCTTGTAAAATAAGCCTTCATAGATCAGAACACACCACACTCAACTACACGAAACAGACATAGATGGAGGAATAAATAGTTTTACAGAGAACGTCCAGAAGTCCGACCACATTGAATCAGAATAACCTCCGTGGCTCCTCAGCAGTATGGTGTAATAAGGACACTATTACGAAGCTGATGAATGAGAAGCGAGGTATAAGGCACAGGATATTGCTAAAGTCCAAGTTATATCATGTTAATCTCTTAGTAAGTGATGGCTGGTTATTGTAGTACATCATTCTAGATCTGTTGTCACTTCAGTTTCACCCAATCCAGCAAGAAATAAAACCAGAAAGTTGCAAATTTCTACACAAAAAAACACCCATTTCGACGACTGAAGGTGTCAATAATTATTACTGGGAATATCCAGCTCCTCTAACGACAGCTGCTCAGCACAGGTGCAATCTAACTATAGAAGAAAACTGAATACAGTCTTGATGAGAAATTAAAATAATAGAAACAATGATGATAATCACAAATCTTCTCAGATCGTGGAGATTTTGTGGGGCCAAATTCTTCTTCTTTTTTTAAAGAACTAAACCAAAAACCAACAGATCTTTATTTTGTTTTGCTATGTTTATATTTCCTGAGAAGCTTCGTCTCATTTCGGAAGCCTTCAGGGGATCTGAGTCATCTGACGCACTTCACCACACATATCCTCCCATAAAGAACCTCAAGAGGAGATAACAGCATCACTCTGTCAACTTATTCAATTTCAACTCGCCCCCCTTTTCTTTCCCCTGTCCCCTTTCCCTCTTCAACGACTCCCATCCTCACCACAGCTGGTAAATATTTTTATATTGTGTTCCATTAGAAAGCTTCATTAAGCGGTCAGACAGGGCAAATGGCGCCTCGGAGCTCCTTGTCCTGTAAACAATAGGAAGGGCCCTGAAAGCTGCAGCTGAGCGCATTGCAGTAAACTAATGCCACATTAGAGAACTGCTTTGCTCTGAATAAGTAAATATTTAAATGTACTGGATTCACCCAAAATAGTACGAGGCGATAGTTAGGGGAATAGGATCAGAAGTATCATGGCTGATTTTTGAGGAAAACTAGCTTAATGATTAGAAAAATATCCATGAGAGACTCTGGTAGCGTTTGAAAGATATGATCAGCCAGTGCGTGATGCACAAGCATATGAATAAATATCACTTTGGAATACTCATGCTTTAACACACATACAGTATTAATACTTAAGTACAACATAAATAGTTCAGATACATACAGGTCAATGAAAAAGTTCGTCTTCATGAAATTTAACCCTAATAAGATGACATAAGATTGCCTTTCAAACCTAATGGTGAGGGGAGCATCCCATCAACAAGACAAGTCTTATATATAAATGATGATAAAGTCATTGACTTACTAGTTTTCAAGAAGGTAACATGAAGTTTTAGTGAAAAGTTAAAAAATTTGAGGCCCATTTTAAACAAATACTTGGGACATAATGGATTAAAAGTTACATGTGCTGGGGATTGTGACCACCCACCAACTTAAATCAAATATATAAAGTGATACATGCAAATGTGCTGCTCTGGAGACACTGTTTAACTTAAAATGCAACATGTCAGTGCAGCATTGTGACAGGGTGTGATCAGGATGACCGGCGTTGTCTTTGGATCTAAACTGCTCATTCTGCACAAATGGAAACACATTCATCCATGTTTCATCCTCTACCAATAGATCTCTCTAAATAAACTCATGCACATGTTTGAATTCACATTTTCCTGTGTTTGTACCTCGGCACTTTTCTCTGGAGCGTCCGTGCCCACCATGTTGTCTCTGAGAAGCTGCTGGAGGAGCTGCACCTGGGCAACACTGAGGTAGAAATCCAGACTGCTGGTTACGTTCACCTCCAGAGAGTGGCCACACACCACCACCTCCTAGGGAGACAAGGGGAGAATGAGGAGAGGAGGTAGGTGGAGCGGACAGGAAATGCATTCAAACAACATCAGGCTTATTTGTGGCCTCATTCTGTGCTCCTCTCTTTCATATCTTGTATACTCTTAGAGTGCTGTGTTCACATTACATCTCCTCTCTGCCCTGGTCTCTGTTCAGTGCATTCCTCCCTCCACTCTTCCCTCTGCCCTCTCTAGGGTCCCACCCACAGCCAACAGTGTAAACCTTAGCCAGGAAGCTACATCTAATAGGATATTACTCACTAACACTGAGGATTGAGCTCCACACATGGGCCAGACCTACAATAACCACACACAATGGTATCAAACACTGCTGTGTAAACTATCTGCTTAACAGTATGACAGGACTCTTCATATTTTATTCAATATATAATTTAATCTTTTTCTAATTATATATTAATTAGCTGCAGATTGACTGTAAAAACATTGCTTTAATTGAATATGTATTATAAATTAGGTCAGAATATCAAGATATTAAATCATAAACATATCTTAATATTTTAATAGATACATCTGTTATATTTATGTAGTATGAGGGAATAAATCCATCGGGAAAAGTAAGCAGATCAAAATATTATTTTATTTATGTTGTTACTGGGGTTAAGTCTCCATGTCTGTGAGCGTTATACAATTCATGTTGTGTGTGTGTGTGTCAGTAGAAACTATGGATTAGCTGTTATACATCGTCAGGGGACATGTTAGCGTGGTCGGACACGGCATCAAAGAGGCAGGAAGTCTCAGAAAGCCGTGCCAGAAAACATCAGCTGTATAAGCAGAAGGATTTGAACTCTTGAGGTCAAAAACCTCCACTACATGGTGGACCGGCTGAGGGATCTTAATGAGTAAGATACTGTATGTTAAAAGAAAACGTAAATACTTCTGACATCTCACATAATCAATGTCTATTTTCATATGAACAACGGACTGTAAGAGTAATAGCTGCAATCATAGCAGGAACGGGTCAGGGTCAAAGGGCACAACAAGTCCGTTTCAGTAGTGAATAAACCTTCACAAAGTAGATGAGTTTAAATACTGTTGGCAACCTCGGGCTGAATTCCATAGAAATTCCTAAACTTGCTAAAGCGATAAATACGGCCATTTTTAAATATGTGTTTTATGCTTCGTGTATAAAAATGATTATTTGAACAGGAATGAGCAGATCTGCATGTGTGCTGAGCGGATGCTGACCTCGGTCTGAACGCTGTCAGGGGAGAGAGACTTGCTGAAAATGATGGCGGGGGCCGCCGTCACCCGGACAGAGAAGTCGGTCAGGATTGGTGTCAGGATGGCTCGTCGCTCCTGGTGCCTCCTGATGCTGTATGGAGAAACCAACACACCAGCGCAGATGTTTCAGAGGGATTCCAATTTTCTCTTAACTCACATGTCATATATGCCTGGCCCTTCATTTTGAATGAAGGGCCAGGCATATATCCAACAGTAAGAGCAACCATAAGGGACCACTTACTCACTAAAATAGCCCTCCCTTTATTTACTAATAACTTGTTATGGTTACCAGTTGTAAAGTGTTGTAAGACTGTCCCATCTGCGTAGGAATGACGAGTCAACATAACACAGGCGAAACCACAAAACGTTCACAACTGAGCTTTTGTTGTAGCCTTAGCTGAAAGGCAGACACATATTTCTAAATTGTTCTGGCCTTTTAAATTTAAATCAGTAGAAAGCTACACTTAGAAAAAAAAGAAAACAAAGTTAAGAGGGAGTTTTTTTTGGGGGGCAAAGTTGTGGAAGCTTCACAAGGGGGGTTGTTTTTTTTTTTTTCTTTTTTTTTTTTTTTTTTATTTTTTTTTTTTTTATTTTTTTTTTATTTTTTTTGCATTTCTGGTTGAAAATATTTTAGCTGAAAGCTTGAATAAGGCTTCAGAGTGAGTTGTTATTTGACAAGTCTCGATTGGGAACACCCCTTAATTGTATACACAAGATCAGGCTGAGACCTTCTCATATCAACTCGCTCCACTTCACTAATGTTCATTCCCACAATCAAGTCATATTTGTGGGAACATTTGTTAGCAGTAAAACAAATATACAAGAGGGCTTTATAAGGTGGTGTTAATTGCCACATCTGCTGCTATTAAAACAATCAAACGGTACAGCTTCCAATATTTATAGTTGGCTAGGATTATAAAGGCCTAGTTTCTAGGTGGCCTCGGGTACAGTACTTAACCAGAACCAATATCATATTCACTTCTGCTACACAAATGTGCATTACCAATGCCCTGAAGGGATTATTTTCTGACAGATTTCTTTGCGTACGGAGTTTGAGGGGAGACTAATTCTAAGGTGAAATGATCTGTGAGGCCAATTGGTGTTGGGCTAATCTCCCCTCAGACAGGGCTTGAAACAATGAGCGTCTCGTTGCAGTGGACAGGTGCTATCATTCACCAGCTAAGCTAGGAGGCGTGGGGCTCGATTTACCAGTAATATGAAAGCCTGTGACGGGGTGGGAGAGCTGTGTGTGTGTGTGTGTGTTGCACAAACAACAAAAGATGGAATAAGTGACTTTTCTTTCATTCATTGCTACATGGAGTGATCAGTAAACTGATATATGAGAGGTTTGCAGCAGGGGCGATGGAGTGACTTCACAGCTCTCTGACACAGGGTCTTTCACAGCCAGCACCTAAAAACTGTGACGAGGACAGATCCTGTCAGTTGATCCACGGCGCTGGAATTTCCTCACAAAACCTCAGGAAGCAAACTGAGGCGACTGCAGACCCGCAACTACTGGAACTGAACCCGAAAAGCAGCAGCGAACATGCAATCAGTTTAAAGCTGGGGAGAGCGGGGTGTATCAATGCAGGGAATAGGGAAAGGTGTGAACTTTGGAAGTGGTGTGTGTCAAAACTTGTTAAAACCAAGGTGGTGTATTCCAGCGAGTGATTGCAGAGGACAAGGAAAGCTGTGAACTTGACTTTCCTTTCCTCAATGTGTTGGAACATTTTAAGTCTTATGTTCACTTATGACTTGGTGGTGGCTGAGGCTGGAGAGCAACACAATGGTGTAGCACAGCCCTTTTCCAGCAGAGCCCTTTCAACGCCAGTCCTGCCACAGCAAGGACAGCAGGGGAAACAGCAGGCAACCACAGCTACCTTAAATGATTTGTTTTGGGGGCTGCGTGTCAGAATTACTGGAGAATTCAAAGACCTCAATGACAACTTTGACTGTGTTAGAGTCAGCACACAGAAACACAGTAAATACTTCTACTTCACTCCTCAAACAACAGGTATGGTACATCTGCAGCAGATTGAATCTATTCATATGGAACTCAGCCTCTTTTGGAGTTAGAGTGTGAGCCCAAAATCTCACTTCATTACCCTTTCAAACAATCTGGACCTGGCACTAGCCCCGTGCAGCCTTGTTTCTATGGACAGAGACATATTTCTTACTCATATATCTTATTTGTACCATTGGTAATAGTAGCAGAGTAAGACCAATGCCTTACATCAAGGGTGTCCAAAGTTGGTCCTTAAGGGGCCAGTATCCTGCATGTTTTCATTGTCTCCCTGTTCCAACACGCCTGACTCAAATTAACCCTTTAAAGCCCAACCCAAGAAAAACTGGTCCAAATTTTTTCTGGTCTTTATTTGGTCCTTTAACAAAATGTGGGGGAAAAAAAAATAAAAACAATTTTTTGTATAAATACCATTTGTTATCTACCGTATGATATGTGAAAATTATTGTAGTGTAGTCTTATGCTTCCTGGTATCCATTAAGGGGCAGAATATAAGTATCATATTGTATACTGCAGGGTTTTGAGCAAAGTTTTTACCATAAAGTGATGTAAAATGTCTCAGAAACTGTATGTATGATATGTTTGGCTTTACAGGGTGAAATGGATCCAACATCCTATGAAGTTCTGCACAATGACTCATTAATTTGAGTCAGGTGTGTTGGAGCGAGGAAAAATTGAAAACCTGCAGGACTGTGGCCCATGAGGACTGGAGCTGGATCCCCTGCCTTACATAAAAGAGCTACTTTGAGCCTGAAGAATTTCAAGGATCCATGGTTAAGATTAGTGAGGAAACAAGAGAAACAATTATTAGATTGGAGACATTATCTTAAAGACTTAAATAAGAAATCAACATTATGGTTTATTTTACATTTATTTGACTACAACAAACCTTATGAAGCAAAGAACTGGTTTGGGAGGTGTGGTTAGGGCCTTGACCTGAACTCTTAATTCTTTTTGTTGTCATTTATATGAATAACTAAATAAGTAAATATTCATCACCAAGAAGAGGTAAAGTAACTGACTTTGACTTGACTTTTAAGTGCTCCATGGGCATTGTTTGCCTTTATGGGAACATATACAGTAGCAAGAGCCCATTCAGGAAGAAGAGACTTTAATAAAAGGATCCTCGATACATAAATCTCTACTAGCTGCTGCAATAAAAACTCTTACTGCAGGTCTGAGAGCAGAAGGCCCAGGCATCAGTATCACCAACAAAGCAGCAGTCTGCTTTTTTTTCCTGGAAACGCTCCAAAGACCATCACACTGCGTCTGTGTGTGTAAGTGTGTGCATGTGTGCCTATTCCATAAAGTAAGAAAAACATAACTTCTCATAATGACCGTGCAGGATTTTTAGCATGCACCTGCACCGGAGAAAACACTTGATGGTGGCTGTCTGTGTGTGGAAGGTGTGCGTATTTCAGTCATCCTCGCTCGAAGCCCTGGTGACCTGGGAGTGCAGCCTCAATCAGGCCTCTGTTGATTTTGCAATGCATTCTTCCATTGGGCTTATTTTTAGTTGACAGGGAACAAATCTGGACTCTTTGCCCATGATCCTGTGATTTTTGGTCCTGCTCCCTCTCGAAGCATGAGTGGAAAAAACGGATTTGGGGCCAAACAGCCTGCTACATTCGTGCTTGTTTTAGCTGCTGAGGATTTGTAATTATTACCGTGAATGGAGAAGCTGTATGATAAAGAGCTAACTCAACTTTTCAATGGAGTTTTGAGGACACGCAGAACAATATTACTGGAGGTCGCATGCAACTCTTCAGCACATTTGCAATCTGCTGTGCCTTTTGTTTTCTTACTTGTTCATTACCAAGATAAAGTGTAAGCTTTCACATTGTGGTAATTCAGGGAATCACTGGTATTTATCTGCTGTAGCCCATTGATGTGCAAACCTGCAATCAATCATCTATTTGCTGAGATAGTTCGGTCAGGATTAAAGTGCTAGAAGTGTGGTGATGTTGCCAACCCGAGAGCCAGGCAGATAATGTGGTTCAAATGACAAAACCACTGTTTCTTTCCAGTGGAATAGAGTGAGAAAGAAAGAAAAATCACTATTCAGCATTATGGAGCTGAAAAAAGAGATCAGATGCAATTGGCACACTGGCACCTTCAAAACAGATGAAAAGCATTAACATTAGCGTGTAAATATAGTGAGGTGCCGGCTGACCTGCTCGCCATGTTCCACTCCAGGGCAGGATTCTGGGAGCTCCTTTCATTTTCTGCTGATGCACCTCCTTTGATTCCCTCTTTCTCTGGCTTGAGCTGCTCCCACTGAGCGGTTCCGATGTTGATAGACTGAAGGTCGACCTGATACTGACGATCTTCCACCTCCGATCCGGGGTCACGCAGAATGCCCATGTTCAGCGCACGTCTGCAGAGAATTGAAAGAAAGGGTTGACATCGGTTAATCATGCTCCTTATATGCTGGATGGAAGTGAACATGCCAAAAAACATGAACACATTGTATTTACTGCTATGGCGGTCGTGATGGGTCAGGCTCTGCTTTATCTTGTCAATTACAATGAAGCACATCGATCTAGAAGTAGGCCAGGTAGACTGTCATAATGAAACCATAAAGATGTTCTGGCACTGGGCCTTATCCACTACCGATGTCTTCCTGCCTTTTTAGTGGTTTAGTAGCTCATGTTTCTTTCAGGATGATTTATGACTGAATCAAAGCCTCTGATACTCCTACAGCAAACCTCAGATAAATAACCCCACATGCCTCAGGTGAAATCATTTGCCTTTTATAAAGTCCTGTTTTATGCCAGCTTATCATTTGCAGTAAACATTACTTAAACCTTGGCTGGACGGAACAGTAGTCTGGAGACCGAGGCTCTTATTGCCTTTGCTTTCTATTTTTGTCCACAAAAACACAAGAGCTCTGCAGTATACACAAGCTGTAATATGGTGGAGGAGATGTAGAGATATGGAGTCAGGAGTGGGCAGCGTTGTGTCTGTAGCTCAACAGCTACAGTCAAGGGAGCACTGTTCAATGAGTGCCAAGAAAAAATGATGTAATCTATTTTGCTTTTTGAGAGACAAGATCCTGACGAATTCATGAGGCAAAAAGAATAATCAAAATTCAACATCTGCATATGACGTCAGGGCTTTCGCTTCGTTATGATATGTTTATTTGTGCTGGTGAATTCAAATGAGAGCATAAATGGTATAAATAAAGGCTTAAAATGGCTACAGATGTAGCGGCAGCGTGAGCAGCTTTTTTTGTTTCGGCAACGTCAATGGCAATTTTGAGATAGCATTTCGCTTCCTCAGCCACACTGAGAAGACCTCTGTGAGACTATGATGTTATGACAATAAGCACCAAGTACAAAAACAATGGCAATGGGAGATCAGAGGTGCATAACTGGATTTATCTGGATTTGTTGACATACAAACAAGTGAAACAGATCCTTAATCAACATTTGGAACCACATTTATCAACAGAGTATAGTACAAATCAAACTAAGAGCTTGTAAGATTTGGGTGGGATGTGTCAGTCTAGATTCATTAGGGTTTTTGTAACAGTACCTCCATCACCCTCCCCAACCCCAAACTGTATTTTTCACATTAAACAAACCACAGTTACCTCATATGCTTTCCAAATTATCTCTTAACTTTAGCTTATTTAGGAGACTCTCTTACTCATAATCAACATAACATGGGAGTCTGCAGCCAAGTCTCAGCATTGCTGAGCTGCAGGGTCATCTCCAATGACATAAATAAATATGATAAACATTTGTCTTGGTCATGCAACCAGTGGAAAACGGTGTGATTTAATATCAAAAGACATATTTCAGCAAATCGCAGGAAACTAGAGAGCTTCATTTCTGACAAATGAGGAGGGGAGGAATTTTGGAAGTTCCCCTTGGGGTGCAATAATAATTGAAGCCAGATTTTCTTGTTGTACATGTGGGGGGAAAACACTGGCGGTTTGACATATTTGATTGGTCATGTGAAGACCACACTGCCTGGCCAAGAGGAATCAAAGAATGCCTTGGAAAAGCACAGAACTCACTCTGCCCACCGTATACAAAGACGAACTAAAACATACGGAGCGACGCAGGTGGAACACACACTTCTGCTGGGTCTCACGTGTCATTATCAGAAAGTCTACTATGTGGAAAATATGGAGGGAAATGAAAATAACAAGTCATAAATGACATGCTTTCACAGATGAGGAAGGGGGTGGGGGTAAAAAGAGAGAGAGAGAAGGAGAGAGAGAACGGGGAATTTTTCGCAAGCACTAGTACTTAGCTTTACCCTTGTTCCCGAGCCAACCTTATTTTAATTGCAGGAAAAGACCACAGAAACATTATTTTTTATGACAAAATTCTGCTATTTATAAAAAGGGATCAAAAGCTCTGGAGTAAGAATGTTCTGTTTCACTGCATTCATGGCTATTATTTCAAAAAACATTTCCCCCTTTTCTGATACAATTTAAACCCAGATTTGAGTCTGAAAAGCCACTGGGCCGAATGTGCATCAGAGCTCAAAAATGAGGGCTGAGATCCAGCATTTTTAAGGCCCCGAGTCAAACCCTCCACCCTATTCAAGCACAGAATAGTGAAGACATCGCAGTGTCATGTGTTCAAAATGCAGTACATGGAAACAGCAATTCACTCGTGCTTCATCACTCAAAACAACATAATGATGTCCCAAATGCCTCTGGACCGCAGATATTTGGATAAATTCAAAAATGGGCGATTATCTGAATGTTCTGTTCTTCTGTTTTGCATTCTTTGGGTGCCTGCATGTGCTGGGCAGAGCATCAGTTATGATTTGTGCAGGAGGGCTGACTGACTAGGGTGAAGCAGATTTGGGATGTGAGCAAGAGCCCTCTGGACTTACACATAACACACTCGCTAATGCAAACATATTAACTAATAAACAATGAAAATACTCATACAAAAGTGCAGTGCGACTGCATGCCATGGAGCTATTAGCTGCAACCAGCTAGGATTTAGTTTCCTGCTGAAGACCACTTTGAACTAACATCCAGAAGTTGTATGATCGGAAGGAGTGATTGCAAGAAAAATAAAGTGAAACACACATAAACACTGTTACACAGATAAAGTATCATATTAAATGGAGCCAGCGGGTAAATAAGTAAAGAGGTTTGTTGAAGAGTGAAAGTGGAATATCGAAGGAGGCTGATTACAATGCAGAGGGTTTGAAGGCTAACTGTGGTTCAAGGTTGTAAAACAAACCGCAGTGGGATCTGGTTGAGGCTCAGGGCCCGATGGTAGGCGTGTGGGAGCAGGGAGCTGTGTTGAAGCCTGTTGCTCAGGATGCCGTGGGGCAGAGTGTATCCTGGCTCGTAGCTTAAAATGGTCGTCCACCTTTCTCTCTCAACCTCCCTCCACTTTCCACTCGATCCCTTTACCCCGGCCCCAGGCCAATAGGGCAGGAAGCACCGGGGTAATACCAAGTGCCACTGGCTTCTGGATCTCGTCATTCTGAAACCCGCAACCTTAACCCACAACCCCGGGCCTGTTTTTCACTCCATTTCCCCAACAATCACATATGATACATGTCTGCTTACATATTCAACAGAGGCAGGAGTATATTTAAATGTGTGTGCATGTGAATGTTGGTGTGTGTGTTGAAAGAGATTGGGGCCCAGCGCTCCCACTGCCCTGATACAACAAACTTACTGAGTAGGAATTTCATTGACATATCCGGCTTAATTCGGCCAAGTTGAGCTAAATTAAGTTTTTTTCCCCCAGGTTTTAAAGAAACACATGGAGTATAAAGCATGTACAATAGGCATCTTGATGTGTTTTGGCTCTTTCTTCAAATGAAAATAACGTCCAATAAACTAGAGTTTTCTTGAGAGACCAACATAAATAGTATCACTCATCTATAAATTTAAAAAAGACAACATTTAACTGAGGTTTTGATATTCTTTCTCTGTGGCTCCAAATGTTATTAACTAAAAACCATTAGCACCCAGCTACTCCTTCATGGTATTTCTGTTGTGGAGAAGTTGCACGGTGGCTTTTCAATCAGTTTGCCACGACTCCCAGGGGCTTAGCGTCGAGTCCCACAGGGGACGTACGTGTGCCAAGGGGGAATTCATAAGTATTATGATTCATGAAACTTGCAATTACTTAGTAAGTTAAGCACCCCTACCTACAGTGGTCTGCTCTGAATTGCCAGAAATTCGGTGACTTCTGAGCTGTGGATTTATGGCTGCAGTCAAGTCCAATTGCTGTTAATTTGAATCTACCAATTATGGTAATTAAGGCTCTGAATCAGAACGCAGAGCAGCTCGCAGAGTGAGAGGGGAAAATGATGTGGAATATGACAAGTCAGCAGAATATAAGACCCATCCACTGGGGGACTTTTATGTCTTCGCTACTAAAATTATTTTCAATCACGGGTGTTTTGTATTTTTCCAAAAAGAATTGAGCACAAAATAAAAAAATAAAAAATCCCAAGAAAACAGACCTGCAACGATGCTTCAGATTCATCAGACTTGGCTAAAACGAGGTAGATGTGGGTGTTTTATGCCAGGAACGGCTCTTCTGATACATTCCCCTCACTGAAACCGTGCAGGGTAAACAAAAAAATGCTGCTTTTGATGTGCTGACAAATTCCCATGGCAAAAATTCAATCGGCTATTCTTTTTTCTCCTTGCAGCATTACTCATCTCCACCGCTGCTCCCAACAGAAGCCTGTTATTCATTAGGCTGATTGCACTTTAAAGACACTCATACTCGACCAATTATATCATATTTACACAAGATCTTAGGAGGAAACTATTACTTCTATATACAATACGAGCGAGGATTAGCTGGAGCTTGTACCACCCTCGTGACGGCGGTACATGATAGTAAGGAGTTAAGAGAAAGACGGCCCTCTGTTTACAGTGACATGGTGTACAGCAAAACTCAGTGTTTGCACTTTGATTTCAACATATCTTAATTACAAGAGTCATTTATCTCCCGTACAGTTTACATGTCAGTGAAGTTATACTGTTCTAAACACGGCCTGTGTTCGACATGAAGACACTGGGTAACATGTGCTCCCCATGATGGCCTGTTGGAGATGTCAGTCTGGCCAGAGTAATTTATGGGCTCATCATGAACTTATTCAAAATCTGCTTATTGCATCAGACCACAATGTTGCAAAAAAAAAGAAAAAAAGCCATGTGTGAAGACTGAGAAGATACTTCATTTGGCTTCAGTAGATACACGTACTTCCTGGAACTCCCACATACCAGTTTCAAACTGGTAATCAGTCAGTATATCTCATAATTCACTGTGTGGAAAACTCTATAGTTTCAATCACATGATGGATTCATTTATTAACACATTATATCAAAAAGTATTTTTAAAGCTGTGCATATCACATAATCTTGGCTGTACATCAGTCTGCATGTTGATAAAACTTCAAACTTACATCTCACCCTGAAGTACTCTGCACTTTATCCCGGCTTACGGCACCGCGAGGGCCATTTATTGAAATGCACAGATGTTGTCCTCATCGCCTCGGCTTCTGTTCTGCTTTGTCTTGCACATGCACGCGCACACATACACACATTAAGCTCGGTCTGTTTAGCTTTAACTGCGCACTTCTCTGCTTCTGCTTGCATGTAGCTCTAAGCATGGAACATTCCTGGGTAACAGGGACAGTAATTCACGTGCTTTTTAAGGGCACTGACTCATTGGATTCCTTCATACAGTAGGTACATCTGCAATGGATCTACTGAAAAAAGGCACCTTGGATCCGTATTTGAGAACAATTGAACTTCTAGTTGCTGCTGAAAATTGCTGACAGGTTTGTGTGTGTGCATTGGCTGGTCTGAGCCCTCTACGATATATACGCTCCTCAGGTTGCTGGTGAGACGTCGTCAGCGTGTCTATGTGTGAGTGGTTTAAAGATACCATTTTCCTCATAAAACTTGTGAAATCACTTCCTCTGAATGCGTCCTCCCTGCTCTGAAAATCAACATAATGCTTCTTTTATAAAACATGTCAGGCAGAATTTTTAGCCGCGGTTTCCTGATGCAGAGGTGTGAAGGGAATGCCGCGCTGCATTCCTCCGACCACTGATTGAAACCAGATTTGTGTCCCCACCAAGTAATTTCACAATGATGTAATCCAACCGCCATTTTAATTTGAGAGTCCTTATCTTTAATTAATCGCTTAACACATGCGTGGAATAGATTATTCATAACTGTCTGCAGAAGGAAACATGACGGGGAAGAAAAGGATCTGGCGCGCGGTCTTACGCAGTTGTTTTCATCAAGTTAAAGTAGGACAGGCTCGCGCTTCAATGCACCTTTTATACTAAAAGAAAATAAGCGCTTTGCCGGAGGGAGAGTGAGATCTGAAGCCTGCTGCAGGTCCCTGATAGACAAAGCCTCAAAGTAAAACCAATGATCTGATAATAAATGAGAAACATGAGAAATAACTGCAGATCACATGTGTTTCATCTGACATGCAACACTTTTCTTTTTTAAATCTAAAAAGCTGAGTAATGAAGTATCACCGACATGCCATCAGGATCAGACACAAGACAAAAAAAGCAACGTATACTTACCCGATGATACATGACTCAAAAGGAGATGGTTATACGCTACATAGCATTCACCGTGATTTACTCCTGCACATAAATTGTTCAATTCGTGCTCCTGCAAGGAGAGTGTTTTATAGAGCTGTAAAATTAGGCTCATTTTATGGATCCCACAGCATGAACCACGACTGCTTTTTTCCACTTGATATTGATAAAGTGGTTCAGTGTTACCAAGCTGGTTCATATTAGTGCACACAGGCATGTTTTTGTGTATTTCTGAAGATGCTCATTTTTATCTTTGAAAATGAAAGTCTCTGGCAGAGCTCCCTGAAGCTGATTACACGTTGTTTACAGCAATTATTGAATTCTGACAAATGTTTAAAGCAACAAGATTAGATATCAAGGCTCAATCTTTCTTTGGATAAAGAATAAAAGCTTTCCTAAACAAAGCCAGGGCAACAACGGCCATATTTGATTAGGTAAACGCATGCTACAGGTTAAGCGGACTGGCTGAACAAACATGTAATCAGATAGCTAAAACAGTAGGTCCTGCTCATTAATGTCTTTCTTGACCTAAAACAACATTTTGTGCAAATATCTTTCCACCAAACAAAAGGCAGAAAGAAGCCGAATGCGACGGCCTGCTGCTGGAAGCCTCGGCATGACGGAATCAAAAACTTCAGTCCACATCATACGCTTCGCAGAGAAAGAAGTCGGGCTTTGAGAGCAACTCAAAAGCTCCTGGTTATGACCAAAACCGCAGGACGAAAGCCACTTTCTCATGAGATAGTGTCCAAATACTTTCATGTCATTAAGGAAAAACAGCATAAAATAATTACAATAATCTGGGGCCCACATGCTTCCTGCACCAGCTAATTCTTCCTCCTGTGTGAATGACTGCAGAGCCAGTGTTTATAATTCTAAAGCGGATCTTAAATTCATCCAGACCTCCAAGTGTATTTACACAAAGTGACATGTCTATATGGGAGTTTTCCCCTTTCTCCCCCTCTAGCTGAGGAAGTGACATGAAGGAGAAAACTCATCTGCTTAGGTTAAAACAGTGAAATGGTTGAGTTAGAGAGAACAAAGGTAGAAAAGGAAATGGATAAAAAAATTTGCAGATATTGAATAAAACCAAAAGGGGAAAAGTAAATGTAGGAAACTTGAAGAAAAGGAGGAAGGCTGAAGTGACAACCATCTGACAGGATGCTGATATGTCATCCCAGTGAAGACAGGAGATTAGGGCTTAATAATCAGCCACGTGTGTCGTGTGTTTATGTTTAAGTGAATCCAGGATCATTCAGAAGACACAGCAATGCAGTCAGAAAGATGTGAAACTGGTTATTACATAAGACCCGTGCTATGTGACCATGGTTTATTGCTGGGTCAGTCAAAAAGCTCTTTGCTTGGTGTGTATGGTCGCTGTGATGGATAATTAACTACCTAGCTAACTGAACGGAGCATTTTCCAATGTTAGAAAACAACTTTATCTGGATTCCAGCAGGAAAACCTTCTTTTTCTATAATGTGCTTGCTCTGTCCCTTTCTCTCTTTCTTTTCCTCTATTCCTCCGATGTTGTTTTCCACTGTTTCTATGTTGAATCAGCCACGGTGCGTGTTCAAATTGGCTGGTGTCTTTAAATCTGCTTGCAAGCGGTATGTAAAGCAAAACACTGCAACTGCGTTGTCATGTGGCGTCCAAGAGGAAAACGTTCTGAAGTGCAGTTTCTTAGCCATGGGACACTGCTGGACAGCAAAGGCTCCAGAAATGCACATAATAGTTGCCACTGTGCCATCAAACGAGTCTGGAACGTGGAGATTTAAGGTGGGAAAGTTACATAATGCGTCTTTAAAACTGGTTGCTGATTGATCATATTCATTATGGACTGACATTACATTCCTGGAGTCATCGTTACCCTGCAGCTCCCTGAAGCTGAAAAACCACACTTCAAAACTTTTTCTTCCAGCCTGGACCATGGCGGGAAAGGTACATTTTGCTTTTTGGACTGCTAGCAACTGGATGTCAACACATTGGCCAGTTTGAATGGCTGATTAAGCAAAAAAAAAAAAAGCCAAGAGGACATTATTTGAGGAAGTGAGAGAGAGAGAGAGAGAGAGAGAGAGAGAGAGAGAGAGAGAGAGAGAGAGAGAGAGAGAGAGAGAGAGAGAGAGAGATAAGAGTCAACATCAGACTGACTTTTACTGGCTAGAGAGATCTCAGAGAAGAGACCGGATGAAGACAGATGTTTAGGGGCGCCACACTGTGAAAATCCACCAATCTTCAGTAGTGGTGCTTTACTCTGAACTCAGCACTGCCCCATGTGGAGGAATTGACTTAACCATGGCAACATAAAAGATCAAAATCAAAAACATGAAAGCCAAATCTTAGAGTTTCTGTGCTGAGCTGGAGAGTGAAGTGGGGATTGGTTTTATTAGCGGGAAAAAAGATCAAAAAGACGTTTTCTCAACACAACAGTCCTCTGTGTGTCCATGGAGCAGAACGTCTCCCCTCTGCAGTAGTCTAAAAAGCAAACTGGACATATAAAACATGCACGAGGCTGCAGGGAGTCACAGAGAAACTAAGAGGGATGTTCAAGGATGGAAGGAATGGATAAAGCAGTGCTTCTGTTCAGCAGAAATCTGTCCAGGTGTAAAGAATTAGAGGAGATGGCACATCAAACAGAGCTGTGTGCTGCCTCTTTCCTGTAGCCCTGGTGGCAGGAAATGCTCCACAGCATTGTGCGAGCTGACCAGACTGGGAGCAACAAGAAGCCAAAATAAAAGGGGAAGTGGGGAGCAGGAGAGAGCAGATGTAGAAAATGTTTAAAAACATCCTGCAGAGAAGAGGGGAGATTAGCCGAGGGAGAAGCACATGCGGGGGGGCGAGGGGGTTAGCAAGAAAAGTGCAGATAATAAAGGAAAGAGTAAAAAGTGAGGAGATGGAAAATCAGAGGCCTAAAGAAATGTTCAGTAATATTTGGGACAACATTTTGGAGTTGTTTGAATCAGTGAAGCAGTCGACCTGCTAGGAAAAAATTATACAGAGAAAAAAAAATTACCAACTAAAGAAAAAAAGAAGACGCATTATTTTCTCTAAGCACACATTGAAAATCTGAGCAAACTATCACCATTTACAAGGTTTTTATGTATATGAGCACCAGAGCCTTGTTTGGTTTTTCAGTTCTAGTCATGCATAAACAGACAGGAAAGGTTTGTGTGACTGAAAAAGCACAATAATGTGCTCAGTTTAGATAAGGTTAAGTGTTTGTACATGTGTTATGGAGCACAGTTATATTCCTCTCCGTACATAATGTGACGTGTGAATATCTCGTCTCCCGGTGCTCCCTGTTTAACATGTGCCCATCAGCTGGATTTCCATAAACCTTCACACAGCCATATGCTTCCTAAAAAAAAAAATCTTGCGGCTTTTAAATGCTAACAGTATCAGGCTATACATAATGCCTTCGGGGGAAAAAAAATGCTTTCAAAGCTCTTTAAATGTCTTCTCAGTTGTTCAAAGAGGAGATGGATAGAATATCAAGGATTTCAAGGATTGACAATTATGTTTTAAACACTGGCTTCTCGTCATTACTAAGGAATTGGGGCAGGTTTAGCCAGCAGTTGGACATTTTATTTCAGCATAAGACGATGGAGAAAAGTGAATAAATTTTATGCCGGCTACATGTGCGTAACTAGAGCTGTGCGATGATGAATTGAGGAAGGTTGTGTGCTGATTGGAGGACTGGTGTGCGTATGTGTTGGTGTGTGTGTGGGATACGTTATGGAGAGAAGAAAGGGGACCACCACAGTAGAGTTGTCTACACGGTGGCTTCACATTTCCCTCAAACCTGCAGCTGAATGACACTCTGTCATACACACATAACGCAGCCTGTTGTAAACCTCGCTAATCTTGCTCCCATGAATAAAATCTGTGGTGAGTTCAGCAGAGTAAAAGTGTCACTTTGTCAAACTTGGGTATTTATTCTACCTGTAGGTGCAGGTAAAGGTATGAAGATTAAGAAATCATAAGTCTTACCACAGGATTAGTTAAGTTTGCTTGTTACTGTGTGAGTAGAACAAGAATACAAAAACATATTTGTGTGTTAGGGAAAGCAAGAGAAATCCATAAAGAGTTGAGGGATTATTCAAACACATAAGCCTTAGTAACATTTATCAAATACGTTATTTTTGGACTGAGCTGGATGACAAGAAAAAAAAAAGGAAAGAAAACACAAGGGGGGGTTGGAAGCCCTCTTTAGTGCCAGCCTCTGGTTCTTTCAAGTCTTGTTGGGCCTCCTGGGGTTGTAATGTGCCTCTTGTTACACAAGCATTAGGCAATTATGCCACTGGTTTCTCACTGGCTTCCCAGAGCCGCAGAAGAGCTTGTGGCTTCACACATGGACATTTGAAAATATCGGCACATTCCTTCTTTCTTGAAGTTGACTTCTTTCTTCCTTCTTCTGCACATGAATGGCTTCTTGTGTGCTCACATGCAGAATATACATGGGATGATGCCAACAAAACACACTTAATGTGTTTTATGAACCTGTCGATATACAAATATTACAGAAACATGGCAAGTAGGTTTTTCTTTTGGTGACAAAAAAATAAAACAAAATATAAAATTATATGTTCACCGGCCACTTTATTAGCTCCGCCTCATTAATTGCCTGTTAACATAAATATCTAATCAGCCAATCACATGGCAGCAACTCAATGCATTTAGTCATAAACATGGTTAGAACTTTAGACTTCATGTTAATTTGGTGGAGACATCATGAAATCATGGATCCATCCTGCCTTGAATCAACGCTTCAGGCTGCTGGTGGTGTAGTGGTTTTGGGGATTTTCTTGTCCCACTTTCGGCCCCTTACTACTAACATGGCATGGTTCAACCAGCACAGCCTACCTGAGTATTGTTGCTGACCATGTCCATCCCTTTATGAGCACAGTGTAACATCTACTGATGGCTACTTCCAGCAGGATAA
>JBBBVU010000006.1:27409737-27427354 GCA_037177055.1 Atherinosoma microstoma | reverse complement strand
AGAAGATGTGAAGGGGAAAATAATCCACCTAAAAAGCCACAGCAGTGTTCAGTGGTTGAATCCAAACTTCCTGTATACATTATAACATGCTCAACATGCTGCCAGAGGACTGTTTCAACATGAGCCCTTCCAAACACATTCCCAGCCTCATCTGTCGGCTCTCCTGTCCGACTCAGAGCATAAATTCCAGGGCAAACTTTAATAAAAGGGGGAGCGTGATTTACTCTGGGCAGTGTCCTTCCCTGTTTTTTAAAACAATTTGATGTTGCATTAATCCTGAGTGTCAAGGCAATGTGAAATATGTCCTCTGAGTTTACCAGCACCAGGTGTTTCATTTACTGGAATGATCAAAAGCAATGTTTATTCTGGCTGACCCCCCATCCCAGCTTATTTTATCTTCTTTTTCTGTAGAAGAGCGGGAGAACATGGATGTACCTCTGAAGTGAGATAGTGAAAAAAAAAGAGAGTGGTTTAAGAAAGTGAGAGAACAAAAGAAGCTACATGATTTACAGTCGAGGAAGCTCTAATCATTTTAAAGGGGCATCTTTCTCCCAAACCACACCAGAAAATTAATATGCTGAAACCTGGTTTTGTGGCCCCTATGATGGAATATTGCTGAGTATTTGGCATGACCTACCAAGTTAACTCTGGTCAGTTATAAGGCTCCTTTTTTGTCTGTCTCCAATTCTAATGGCTGAGCCCCAGTCCCTCTTTTCATCACTAATGGATTAAAGCGACTACTGAAGTTCATTATGATGATTACACATTTGCCTTTGAGGCACTATAAAGAAACCCAGTGTAAAATAATCATGTATAACCAGAAGCTACTGCTGTATAAACACATATTTGATCTAAAAGCAGCAATGAAATCAGATGCAACACAGATGAGCTAAAAGACCGAACAGTTGGGTAGACAAAAGCAGCTATAAATGGAGGGAATGTTAATAACACACTGACATATTCACACACACACATTAAAAAGAAGAAAGATTATGTTTTGAATGGAAGTGTATGTGGTCCAAGTTGATGCATGTGAAGAGATGTCAAAGAGGAGAAAAAAATGGAGAGGGATTCTCTTCTCTTGTTTGCATTTCCTTTCAAATATCTTACAAAAGCAAATATAAAGTGTATAATCATCAATCTTTATACCACATTATAACATAATACCAGTATCTCACTGTAACTGGTGTAGATAAATAAATAAAATCCTTAATCCATTAACCCCTGGCCATATTTTCAGAAATGGTTAGGGTTTAAATAGACAAACCCAGAGTAAAGGAAAGGAATTGCTCCTCAGAGAAAGTATTCCCAGTGTCAAAAATGTTGTGTCTGTTACTATGCCTGAGTTAATGGCAATGAACAGAGAAAAACACAATGCTAACAATAATAAAATGCACACAGATGTCATCCATCACAACAAAATAATTTCTAAACGACGTTTGCACTAAAATTCACTTTCGGTCTTGTTTTGTAAACATTAGGGTCTAAACTTTGAGCAACAGTTGAAAATAAAAACACCATAGTCCTGTTTTTATATAAGGCGAAGTCATTCTTCAAGCCAGGAATCCTCAATCCTAGTCCTCAGGGGCCGGTGTCCTGCAGGTTTTAGAGGTTTCCCTGCTGCAACACACCTGATTCAAACTCAGACTTATGCAGATCTTGTTTGCTAATGACCCATTGATTTAAGTCAGGTGTGTTGCAGCAGAGAAACTTCTAAAACCTGCAGGACACCGGCTCGAGAGGACCAGGATTGAAGACCCCTACTTTAAGCCCTTATGAGGGCCGATCGGACTTAAAAGAGTGAAGGCAAAACTGATGCAGATAGTCAACTGGTTCCTTACTGGCTGAACACAATCTTTACTGGCTTACTGAATCGGCCTTCCAAGTTAATTATAATCAAGGCCGTTGGCAGGGTGAATGGCCGGCTGTGGCGCTTTCATACGCACTTCCGACTCCTTGTTTTAAAAATATATTTAATTAATTTGACTTAAAAACAAATGAATCAAAATGAATCAACAGCGTCAAATAAACTGATATAAATGGAACTTAAAGATCACTTTTACAAGATCAAACCCATATTTCTCCTGCCCTCACACCACCCAACTTTGGGCTAACAAAAAACAAAGCCCCCGCCTACCGGGTGTGACGCCATAAACCCTTCAGGTCCGACGTCTAAACATCCACCATATTAAATAACACTAATCCAAACAAACAGAAACATAAACTTCATCCATAAATTACAACAAACTGACCGCAACACCTACAATGATACTTTATGTAAGAATGAACAATAACCTCATAAAGAAACGTTTAATAAGAAAGGTTTGCATAATTTTGGTGCACATGCAGTGAAGTTATTTGGCCTCTTCTGCTACTTTACTATTATGGCTGTTTGTGCAAAGCAGGCTGTTTAAAGCTAATCTAAGCTTATTTTCTAGCCTTACTATAATAATGTTATAAAAGTTGTAAATATATTTACACATTTCTTACAGCAGATCACTCCACATGTTACACAACTGTAACTTTAAGAAATCTTCCACTCTGGTGAGATGACAATTATTACCGCCATTCCCCCTGAAAGGGGTTAATCATTGAATGTGCCGAGCAGCAGGGGGAGTTTGTAAAGAAACTCAGCGTATATAAGAGCTGATCCTGGTCGTCTCTGTGTGTGGCCCGAGCAGCTCCTCTCTGCTGCGGCAGCGAAGCAAAGCCGGAGCACTTTTCACTGGTGTAAACAAACGGGGAAATGGGGCACTTGGCAACTGACTTCAGTGAGTGATGAGGCAAGTGTGCACTGAAGCATCTAATGAATCATTTACTGGGAACGCTGGGTTTTATGAGGAAAAGAAAGATGAGAGGGAAGACAAGAAGGATGCGGACCAGCTAAGAGCATTCAAAGGGAATGGCATTCTTATGAAAAGACAAGAAATATAAGAAAGCTCCAGCTGTCACACAGACACCTGAGAGGATCAGTCACTGTTTTGCCCCAACACATAACACTAATCCTGTTACTGGTGCAGCAGGGGTGTGTAAACCTGAGTGACAGATGATCAATTCACCGAGGTGAGTGCTGAAACTGAAATGTTGCACTTTTTTTTTTTTTTTTAAAGAGAGCTCATGTGTAGCTTTTTTTCTGCTGGGCATTAACTCCTAGTGTCTCTAACCAAAAGAACTACAAATGTAACCTCTGTTACTACAACTGAAACCTTTTCATTACTCAGTAAAGTCTGCTCTGCGTAATATAAACTCTGTTTATTATAAAAACAGGCCTGAAAAAACAAGTAGTTTGCCATAGAATCTGAATCATTTAGTATAATAAAATGACGGTTCCCACAGAGAGTTTCACTGCCCTACAATGACGATTTTCAGGTCTTTTACAAGAAAAACATGTACGTTTGATGATCTGTAATCTTCTGGAAAGCTTGAATTGCTGACCGTCAGGCACACCTTTCTCCTTTTCCCAGCTCTTTAGTAACATTACTGTTGTGGCCCATCCAAACAAGCCCAGTTGTGGAAAGATGCTACTGTGAGAGAAGGGTGCATAAAATGAATTGCATGGAAATGTTATTAGTAGCAGACAGGGTCCTGGCTTCAGCAGGCTGTGTTTATCTGTCAAGGGGAGATCCCCATCTCAACCACTTATTAGGACATATATGTGGGTTTAACTAGGCAGCGTTTCAACAGCAATAAGGAGGTGGCTTGCTGACCACACTGAGCTGGGACTGGGACAAGCCTAACCAACACTGGAGCAACAGAAAGGAAAAGTGAGACAGGAAGGAAATAACAAATACGCAGAGAAACACATGAGCTGGTGGAGCCTCAGAGAGGAGAAGGTGTTTGGAAAGAAGCTGATGGAATCATGAAAAATAATTATTACACAAAAGATATAAGAAATTAAGAGATAAATAGATGACAGAATAAAAACAGGGAAGACATATGGTATAAAAGAAGAATAAAAGCTATTAAATGAAAGAAAGCAAAGCAGATTTTAAGCTGTACTTTCACAGCTAAAAATATAAGGGAGTGAGTGAAGTCTGGAGTGAATACTGCAGTTTTTTCCATAAGCAAATTCTTAAGAGCATCTCTAGAACGTTTCAAGACATGTATGTGTGAAAATGTATAGATTAAGGAGCATATGGAGAAGAAAGAGAAAAAATGCTGTTGGTAAAAGAAGGCGGCTAGGAGTATCCAGGAACTGAAATCAAGAGATCTGAAAATTGTCAGCTTCACATGAGGCTGAGGAAGTTCTAAACTACAGAAAAACCAACATTAATGAAGAAAAATAAAATCTAAAAAGTGAAGAAAATGAAGGAGACACAAGAGGAGGAATGAAATAGAGAGTGCACTGACTAAGGCTATATCACCACTGACACAGCAGCTTTCTCTGTCGTTACTATAGAAACACAGGAGGGTATACCAATCAAAACAAAAAACAAAAACCATATTTTGTGGCGGCGGGATGCTTTCTGAGTCTCCCTCGGTTAAGTTATGGAATCTGAAGCTGTGTCATGGAGGTGTGGAGATGTCGGGAAATGTGCCGGGTATTTTTAGAAGCAAACACACATTCAGAAACGTGCAGACAAACGGATGCAAGTCGGCGCACAGGGAGGGCAAACACACAAGCAAACAAGCTAGAAGAATATTTCCTTCTTTTTCTTGGACGGCCGTTATTTAAAACAGTTTTAAACATTCGGACAGAAAATAGACATTTTTAGGATGAAGTGATCTGCAATCTACTTGTCACAACAATTATGAATCCAAACTTCCTTCATATCATAAATAAATAACTAGATATTCAAAAAATAAGTAGTAGAAAGAGACTGTCATGTTCAGCCATGTGAGTTCAAACCCCCGATTTCACCATCAGCGGGGTGTGGATGCTTTGTGTGGTTACTTTTTTTACTCTGCCCAGTAATAGAAACACCATCTCTTTCTCTTCATTTGGCATTTTTGTCGATACTGACTAAAATATTTAAGATCCACATACATTTAATTTGTATTCAAGTATATTATATGCTTAAAAACAAATTAGCCTGTAATGACTTATCGGTCTTTAAATTATTTTTAATGACTTGTCAGTCTTTAAATGATTTTTAATGACCAAGTAAGCCATATCATTTATTGTAACTGTAATGGCAATTAACTCGTCATTAGTTGTAATATTTCTCTTTAGTGCTTAAGCTTTGTTTTGTTTGTTTAATAAGTCTGTTACATCACTGCTAAAGGTTTAAGAATGTCAGTATTCAAACATGCACATATGAGCATGGATACAGAATTTTATTAAGAGTGGTTCCCATTTGCCCCAGTATATAAGAAGCATATAACATATGAGCTAAAAAAAAGAAGAAAAAAATCAATGGAAATAAAAGGAGAGAGAAAGATAAAAAAAGAAAAAAGGGCGCAGAAAGAAAAAGATGTGAGATTTTAAAGGGGCCCAAAACCACAAGAAAGTCAGGGCTGAATGCATGCTGGACATTCCCCGGGCCGGTGCTCATGTACTTGGAAAAAGCCGGCTTTTTCAAGACAGGAAAATGATTTCAGCTGTGTAAATTGACAGCGGCCTTGTAGCTGAAGATGAAAAGGGAGAAAGAGGGGAAGCCGGCAGCTCTGTTGTAAGTTCTGCTCGGTATGGAGACTGCTGGGGTCTTATCCCACCAGGAAACAGAATTTAACATCACATGAGCAAATGGAACTGTGTTAATTATTACCAAATACTCTTCGTTAAGGATATAAACACAGTTATATGACAGTTAAGCATGTTTCAGGCACTTTGAAGAAGTCTATCCACTCTCAATAATAAATACAGACTATATCCTGAACATTGTGTGTCTGAAATGGAAGTTATGGTGCTCTAAGTGTTAGTGAAACCACCTCATGGTATGCTCCATCAAGATGTTTACATGTGCTTGCTATTTTAGCCTTCAGTGTTCTGTCTTCTCACGTCTCGTCTCCTAGGGTGGCATTACAGTAAATCTTGGTTTGAGACATTGTGAGGCAATCATTTCATGAACAGTAGACAATAAAAGCATAGCTGCTTGGATCAGTCATTTAATTATAACAACGGATGTAATTAGCGGTGCACTTTAAACAGAATTCAGCAAATGGCTACTGGGACTGGGACATATTTCTTACTACAGCCACAGTTGGTTATAGACTGTAAACACACATTGGTTTGCATGATTATAGACTTTCTAGATGCAACCTGGAGGAGCAAACGCAGGAGAATTCAGCATAGATTAAGTGCAAAGCTGAGCTTGGAAAAGACATGTCGACAGTTTCTGATCTCAGGGTTATCAATCATGTGATTCAGAAGTGTGACCATCCTAAATTGGAAGGCAGATGTGAACAGGGAAGGTGGTGAGGATAATGCCTGGCTAGAAATGAAAGAATGAACATAGATAGTGGTTCAACATAATTCCTGGGTTTCACTGCAGAGAGGGAAGTGGCCGTTGGCTTCTGTGTGCAGAGGTTATGGTGGTGACTCAGTGAGAGTGTATTTGTACATATAGACATAGTGATATGACATTAGTCTGTATAAGTCTATTTTTCGGTGTCCATTACACAGAGAAATGGGTGGGAATGCATGATAAGAGTGCAGAGATGTGATTGTGTGACTGTATGTCTATGTTTGTGGAATCAAATCAGGGTGGAGCATCGTGCAAAGCAGCCTATGCCTGAACAGATGTGGGCACCACAGCCACAGAGCTACACGTCCTCTAACTACCAGAGGTTGAACACTGTTGGGCAGTATGGCTTGAAATTACACAGATAGTTTTTGGGGTGAAATTCTGAGAAAAACTCCACATTATTTTCCATGCCCACAAAATTGTCATTTATCATCTGACAAGATAACAACATGGCCGGCATGTCAGCTAAAGAAACCTGAAGACAGTTTCCATGGAGAAAGAGCTGCTACCATCAGCTGTACTGGCTTGTATGAAAACAAACAAGCACAGTGAGAAGCGAGCGAGGATCACAAAACAAACAAAAAAAGTCTGTTTCCTGAAAAACAGTAGCCATGGTTACTGATTAAAACCATCCTTATTCCAAAACATCAAAGAGTAAACTCCATTCTTTTGGAAATGGATTTGGTACCCTGAGAGACTGTCCAAAGTACCAGCCGGCCTTGACAAGCTCAGCCTCCCGGCTCTGTGACAATAACCCCACATATGACACTCACCAACTGAAGGCAGCAGTGAAGCCTTAAGTGGCCCCTCCTTTCCTTTTGTTATCCACTTTCATTTTTCCTTTTCTCCATTTCACATCAGCTCACATCTCACTTGCAGCTGCACAAAGCATTAGGCACCACTTTTATCTCCCTCATTACATGTGTTTGCCAGCTCCATATCTGCCCAAGTGCTCACTCTTTCACACACACGCATACGCTCTGTGGGGCTGTGGTTTTGAGGCAGCTATGACACAATCCAGATTCTTGCAGCCTATAGCAGTGAAATGTGTTTTGTGCTGAACTATTTTTCTCCATAGTCCAGATTTTCCTTGCCCTGCAGCTTTGATCCACATGGCACGGGAGGCTTGTGTCAACAGTCTTGTGTTTCAGCTGGAGGGCCTGCTGGACCCCCAAAGTGTCACTCATTGCTCTCTGTCACTGCCAGGGCAGTTTAACCACTATGAGGTGCTATTATCCATTGCGTCCCATGCTCCCAGGGGGACACATGGACATCAACATGAAGCAACACACAATAAGACACCGACTTTAACAGGTTTTTAAGACAATGACATGACTTCAGAAGCTTGTTAGCCACATTTGCTGAACGTTGACCACCAATGAGTATTTGATGAAGTTTAAGATTTCAAAGCAGAACGTAAAGCTATGTGAGTGTGATCAAATTTAACGACATGAACAGGGATTATATTCATCTGTAAACAGGTTGTTAGACTCCGTTATGAATCTTGTACACTAAACACATGCTAGACCAATCAGAGTTTTTCACACTACTTTGCTATTAAAAGAGTTTGTCTTACTGGTAGATATCTTTTCGGAGCACGGTCCGGGTGAGTGGATTATCGGCCTGAGGAGCCATGCTGAGGGAACCCAGCTTCAATACTAAGGTGTCTTCTTTCTTCTCACTGGGATCTACTGGGACACATACAAATATACAAACATGTCAAAGTAAATACAGACTAAATATCAACGATGTAACTGTGTATCGCTGGATTGGCTAAAACATTAAGTATAATACTTTTAGTTTATTCTACATCTTATTTAATTGCCTCCACCAAGGAAATGATGTGGTTGATGAGCAGGGTTACGTACACACTCTTTAACCCCTCTCACTCAATCACTGCCTTACAGTCTTAAGAGGGCTGTCTAATCACCATTAGTCATTAGAGTACAGACAAAAGACAAAACAAGACTCAGCACATTAATCAGAATCTAAAAATTCACTTATTCTGGCCAGTATCTTCCCAAACTAATGCGGTGGCTTTGCCCAGTCTGGTTAACTCTGACAGGGACTTTCATATGAGGCCTGCAGAATGCCAAACACACAGCCTGTCACACAATAAGAGGGGAACCAGTAAATCAGGCCAAAATGAGCTAACCCTTGTATCTAAGAAACCATAAACAAAAGTAAGCATATGACCACAATTTCAGGAAGTCTGGATCACAGAACCTAGTCCTTCGTCTTAAAGTTATGTTAGAGAAAGTTAGAGAGAGAAAGGGGAATAAACAAGAACTAAACAAATAACAGCCAGAATCAATCTAGCATTTTTGTGGATATGTGCAACTGTGCCATTGATTTCTGTCAAAAAAGGGTGGTTGTTGGGTAAAATGTGCCAGTGATGTTTGGCATGGTCAGCCACTGGTTCACTTTATTCCTAAATGTTTGAAATCAAATCAAACTTTATTCATAAAGCGCTTTTCATGCGATCAGCAACACAAAGGCCTTTACACAATAAAAACAACTAAAAACAAAACAAAAAAAGCCTTCACACAGTAAAGTATAAAACATATATCATTATAAAAACACACACCTTACTACAATCTCCCTCGCACACAATAGCAAGGCAAGTGGTTTAAGGGAAGGTCTCTTTAAGCGACCACAAGATAGACTGAATGACACTGAAGCCATACATCAGCTAGTCAAGGAGAAATTCCCAGAGTAGGTTATAGGTATGCAACACAAGCTTGTTAATGTTTAATCACTCTTACTAGTGTGGCAATAGTACTGGAGTAAATACCTAACTGTTCAAATAATGGATTTAAGCCACACACAAACATGGTTTCCATTTATTTTAAAGCAAATTTGTACCACACAAACATCTTTGAGCCACAAGATCAGTTCAAACTTTGACTTTACTAAAAACATCCAGGCAACATGCTGAACAATAGACTTTATAAGTTCAACAAGGCTGGGTATGAAAGGGTCGGATATAGATAAAGATCCTATTTCCACCAAATTACTAGTAAATTACCTTTAAATGGTCCATTTGTCATCTCTAATGAAACAATCTTGCAAGCCTGTTGCATGAGTTTTTTAATTCAAAACACAAAGATGAACAGAAACATTTTAGGAGTCGTATAACTTCCATGGCTGAGAAATCAGAGTACACTTTTTTAATTAAAATGATAGCATCATCGCAGTATCTTTATTTTTAATATATTTTGTCCAAATGATAAATGAAAGAAGGAGAGTGAGAGAAAAGAGAGTAGAAATGTTAACAATGACCTCTCATGCAGGAGTGGATGCTACCTCTGTACGGAGGTACGTGTGGATGTGGATCTTTGCATTAACTAACTGCATCAACGTTTTCAGCCATGATTCAATATTGCTGCGTTCCCCGTCCACAGGCGCAGAATTGTCACGCTTTTCTCACTTCTGTGACGCCAGTTCAGATGAAATGCGCCATAACCGTTCGGACCTATACAGTCAATGGTTCAGCCCAAGGTCGCTTCGACACAGATCGGATATGTATCCGTTTTAGGACCACATATGAAAGTAGCCTGGGTAGGATTAAAAAAAATCTAATTTGTGCCGTCATTTAAAAAATCTGATGTGAGTTGCTTATGGGCAAAAAATCAGAATTAAGCCGCACTGTGAACGTAGCTTAAGTTTTTTATGAAAGCATTGCTGTAAAACCAGAAAAATCACATAATCTATTACAATTTGAACTCTAAAGACATCTTCCATTTAGATCAGCTAATATAAAAAGTAGAACATGTAAACCTGTTCACCCTGCTGTCCAGTCTATCTGATGGTTTTCATGTGTGTTTATTGTCCAACCTGATGCAGCGTGTTTGTCTTGCGCTCCATGGCAGAAGACCCTGATCACGCTGGTGTTGATATAAATCAGAGGCAAGCACCGAGAGGTCAGTGTGTGGCTTCTCATTGGCTGACCGGCTGACTTCCCACGCTCTCTGTATCGTCTTGGTACTGTAGCCTGAAAAGACATCAGGAGCAAAGTATAAGACCAAACTAAGAAGAGTTGATAAAGCTTTGCCGTTTACATCTCTTTGTCTTTCCTTACCTGGAACACCCCAGCTACGGTGGCCAGTAAAGGACATGACAGAATCACATCGAAGGGCTGGGCAGTCAGCAGGATCTCTCTCAGGTACTGAGGCGAGCTGTCGGCCAGGGGATCAGCGGCGATACGCTGACTGGCCGTCGTAACGTTGCCGCGTGACGGCCGCTCTGGCCGGGTGGTGAGTTTGTGGCGGACGTTTTTGGTAACGGCCTGAGTGTAAGTGATTGACAGGAAGCCATGCTGCTGATGAGAGCCCTCCAGGACTTTAGCTGCCGTCTGACCAGCGATGAGACAGGAAATCAGATTTCATAACACAAACCAGTACAAGACAAATAACTCTTCAATGGTATTTTGGTCTGGTTTTTTGGATGAGTGTAAAGTCTTCATCTTTATTTAAAAAAAAAATTGATTTACACACATGGATTCAGCTCAGTTAAGAGAAGACGTGTGACAGATTCAGCAGGGCTCATGTAAACGTTTGCCATTTTGAATACCAAGTTTCTATTTTATTCTTAATTTCAAGAAAAAAACTTGACTTCACTCAAACAAAAACCAGCCAAGATGAAGCAACTAATAAAAACCCTTTAGAGAAAACTAATATTCTGCACAGTAATTTAGCAAGAGACAGCAAATCAGCCCTTCTTACATTAAACTTTACTCATTCTTTAGAAAAAATAGACAATTAGAAAAAAAAAGTATTTCTGGTTTGTCAAAAACAATTCTTAATCTCAGATCTAAAGACTGATTTGCACAGCAACAAGAGTGGAAAGTTAGACACCTAATAAGTCAAATAAAGAAATTATGAATTAAAAAAAAATGATTCATGATTAAAAGACAGGTGAATTAATTCAAGATATCAAAGTAAAGTCTGCAAAAAACATCCAGTAACAGTCAACTTTGTGGCCATAAAGAATTTATATTCTAATTTGTACATTTTATAGACCTTCAATAAAAACTATCTTGACACGTGGCACTTGTTTTGCTTTTATATTAATTGCGTTTACTTATTTATTTACACACTCATTTTCCCCCTATTCTTTTCATTTTTACCTTAACTAACGTCACTTCATTTCTATTCTTATTGTTCATGTTTGTTTTCTATATGTTTTTGCTGATTTTATGCTTCTCAGTCCCCAAATTTCCATCAGGATCAATGAGGTGTGTGTGTGTGTGTGTGTGTGTGTGTGTGTGTGTGTGTGTGTGTATCTATCATCTATTTATCCATCCATATACACTTAAAGCTCAGAGAAAATTCAGCAACAAGTGAAACCTGACTTTCAGAGATAAGTGTACCGGTAGCTAAATATAAATACGACTGAAAATCTATAAAGTTGTCAAGACCGAATCAATACTTCTCAAAAAGCTCACAGAGCTGTTAAGCCACTGGTGCTGGATGTTAAACAGGATCAACAAACAAAAAAAAAGAAGAAGAAGAGGAGCTGGATTCTTACAGGGGGGAAAAAGCCAGAGAAGTGGCTAAAAGAGTCTTGCTTGCTGACGGGTCGAACCAACACAGTGCGTCTGTTCAGCTTGTCAGTGCAAGACAGGACCACTCCTCCACAGCTGCCCGAGCTCTGAACACCCTCCTCCAGACTGGAGGTGAGAAGAGGGGAAGGAGATGGGAGAGATAACGGATGCAGAGAAGGACAGTGAGGGTCACAGGGAGGGGGGCAGGAAAAATAGAAGAAGGGAAGAAAAGCCAGACAAGCATGAAACGTTAGATGGTTTTATGTTAAAATTAGATGGAGAGTAAACTGATCAGAACCACAGGAAGCTGCACCAGCTTAAATCAGCTGAAATACTGAGGAATGGTCTTATACTATCCATCAAAAGAAGCACTTTTCTGAATAGAAACAGAGAAATCAAGAGGTATTTAAACCTTTGATGCACATTAAGATAATTATTATGCAAGAACAAATTACAAATGTTCGGTGCCAGTATAAGACCATTTCCAAATAAAGATTTCATCAACAAGATACTGGAGGCCCATGTCATAATCTCCTCCAACACAAAGAAGAATGGCTGTCACCAGATTTAATTTGCTTGAATATTTTATTCCTGGACAGACAGGCGAATGTAGAGGTGTAAACAAAATAAATGAAGCATAATTCTGTTTGAGTTTTAGGTGTACTTGTTTACACCATGCATTACAGCCAAACACAATGTTTTGTTTTGTATTTTTTTCTATATTTTCCTGTCTGTCCAGCATGAGCAGAGATGAGGAACCTTGATTAGGAGCAGTAGTGTGGCAAGGGACAGTAAATAGAAGGCTTAGGCTGCTATGGCTGCTCTGGGACACTCGTGAGCCTCACCACAGCTGTCTCCTTGCACTGCAGAATGAGTCCTTCATAGCTGCCAGAGTGCCAGCCCTGCCCGGGCCTGGAGAGACACGCAAGGCCAAGCTTAAAATGTTGCACAACAAGTACTGCTGTACCAGGGGGCTGAGCATATAACATATAACAATGCCTTTTAATAACCCCTCCACTTCTATTTTCATCATATTTGAATCAAATCTAGACATTTTGAGGTTATAAATTAAACCCAAAATGTGTATTATGGACATTTTCTAATCATGGTTGTCGTGCTTGATGATTATTTTTAAGACATTAGATTTTCATTCGTCATCGCAGCATCCACAAGACCTGCAAGGAAGAAACCAAAGAATTTAACTTAAAAACAAAGTTATTAGTGTCAATTTGCAGCACAACAGATAAACTAAATTCAGATGATATAAAAACGTTCCACACTGCAGAGATCAGATATCATCTGCATCCTCTCTGAACATTACTATCTTGTGTCTTTTTCTTTATCTATTTGTGCTTATGTGAATACCGATCTGTCCACCCTCCACCCACAGCTGTAAGAGCGACCAACTTGTAAGCTTCTTCTTCTCTTTTCTCTTTCTGTGCTCTCAACCAATCATCCTTCACTCCTAGCTGTTTGCAGAACAGCTGGAAGGCATCAGCTTCAATTTGGAGTAAAAAAGGGTGAAGTGTCACTACTCATCCTCAGGGGGCATCTCTGCGGAACACAATAGTTAAATCAACACCCCTGCTTAGGAAGACCGGACTAAAACATGGAGTAGAAGAGGCTTTCTTATCTTTTCTACTTCCAGCCAGACAGGAAACATCCAAGCAGAGTTTAATACTAAATCAGCCCTTACCTTTTTGCTTTCGTGTCACCCTTTAAATACCCCTCCCCTGCTCTAGGATTGACCTCCTCATGTAATGAGTGCTCTACGCCCACCTATTTTGTATTCCTCATGGGCTCCCTTTCTGCATTTTTCTTCCCTACCCCACCCTTTCTTCTCCTTAACTTATTCTGATACAATCAGGAATTCAATTATATATTTGCCTGTCCTATCTAATGTTCCATTCATTTTCCAGCGGTGACATAGCAAATACCAGATGATACATTTTCTTTGTGAAGCCTGATCTAATCAGACCCTCTGTACACAAATAACCTGGGCTGGGTGATGAAATACCGAGCAATTATCTGTTCAGAATGATTAATATGGACTCCACTCGAGGTGGGCTCTCTTGTATAAGTGAGCGATAAAGTTTCGAGTGAGCCAGGAGCCTCGAGATCCTCGGCTCTGTCCTAAACAGCCATGACTGCAACCTGGCTTGGATGATAACGTGCTTCTGCCAGAGAACTGCAGTCTGTTAAAAGTGTGTTGAGACCATGTTGATGCACATCACACTGAAATAACCTAGAAATGGGAAAATTGACTAATTATCTACTTAAGCAGGCACAGAGGTTTCATAAAGAGGTTTGTGGGTTGGCGTAGCCTCAGAAGCAATTGGGCACACACACCTGTGGAGATCAGAACAGAATGATATAATGACCCACAGCATCTGTACACTTTGTGACACTGTCCTGGCTCAGGTTGATATTGTTTACTACATGCAACACATGTGGCCTGACAGAATTATAAATTAACCAGCTACACCAAAACAGGGTGGTCTATGAAATGCCTGACAGAGTCAGGTTCAAAGCCAAGAGACTCACTTCAGTCCGTCTGACCTGTACTGACATGCCTAGGACCCAGTTAAGGTGATTTTAAAACCTGGCAAATCAGGATTAATAATTATTATCATGTTGGTGGTGACGGGGTTCGGTGCAGGTATGGGTACTGTGAAAGTCCAACTCCCCCCTGTTTGTCTGGCTTGATGCAGGCACATGAGCAAACAGAGCTGAAAAAGCCACACAAGCACACTGCTGGATGCAACATGCTGTTTCATTATCTCCTCAGACCTAGACAGGGGGAATTGCCTCCTGCTAAGTGTTCTCTTACCAACAGAGCAAGACCTCAGGCACATACACTTTGAAATGCTGACTCCAGTCCAGAGGTACGTGATCAAGGCAACAGAGAAAAACATGGATTTATATACTGAAATAAGGTCACTCCACTTAATAAAATGCTAATTTTTAGCCACATTTCCTGTTTCACCATGCTACAGTGGAACATCGCTCAGCGTTTTCCTCCTCTAACAACGTGTTAATGTTTCTGTGAATCTCAATCAGAAACCGCTGGCAGAGAGAAAATCACTGATGGAATGAGTGAACTCTTCGGCTCTGTGAGTTTGAGTTAGGCTAAACGTGCCTGTCTAGTCAGTCTGTCATAAGCGCCATAACAGCTGACTGGAAACGTGTGGACGCAGAGGTGATAATAAAAAAGAAAAACCTGTATAAGAAGGAGTGGGAACAGTCAAAGTGGAAGTATGTGTGTGCACAGAAGAAAGTGTGAGTAGGCCTTAGGACTAGGAGAGAGTGTGTGTGTGTGTGTGGATAAAGAGACTGAACATTATTATGACTCCTACCTGCATCGGTAGTGGTCGATGTTGAAGCTGCCAACTTTACATTTGATCTTTGTGTAAACATCTTGGACATCTACAGAGGCACTCAGGTCTTCTAGCTCACCGATGACACAGATCTCTGAAACAACACATAAATAAACTGGGATTTTTTATGGGTCAAGACAAACAATCCCATGGAAGCTCACATGGACATCACTTCTCTTTTACAGTATTGTGAATGTCAGAAGTGTCTGCTGTTTTTGTTTCAGCCTGCTGTATGGCCACAGTTGTACTTGGCAAATAGGCAACATAGCCGAACTTGGACCTCTGGAGAGGATGTTTCACTCGAGTGTGTGTAATTTCATTTCTGTAGGAAAGGATCTGCACTGTAGGCGACCCAGTCCATGTCTTGACTTTGGCTTCGATCCAGCTAGTGTGATTCCTGCAGATGCTTTTTTTTTTATTTATTTATTTTTTCATTTTCATATTTCTTTACTAAACTATTTATGTTTAAAGCCTTCATACACACATTTAATAGGAGTGCAAATCTGAACACACTCTCTAGGTATTATTGCATATTTAAATCTTTGTATTTACAATTACATAATACTAAACATCATTTAAATGCTGCTCTGTGTGTATTCCTCAGGTTTCATGTGACTCTGCATGTGCAGACAAATCCACCAACTGCCTGCAAAGCAAGTCCATTTCATAGAGGGGCTGATTTACTTTGTGCTGAACAGAGCCTGCGAGCTTAACTGTAGCGTCTCTCATTGTTTCCACTGAAAATCTCCCCCAGTCACAGGCTAGTTTGGGAAAATGGGCTTCATGCAAGTGAAACTATGGTTGCTGTCCTCCTGTTGCCTTGTGGTGACTCTGACAAATGTGGACGTTCTGGACAACTTATTAATAATAGAAAAAAATAAAGACCGTGGCATTATTGTGGATACTGTGTGGAAAAAACAAACTCTTAAACCCTTGACAGAGCACTGATACTGATGTATGAGTTTCCTAAACTCATACAGAGAACTGGAAACCTGCCTCTGTGGATGTGAATGTGTCTTATTTACTGTTGAAGAACATATTAGATCATCGAATATTATCTGCAGTTACATATGTGACTTACTAATCCTCAACAATACATATTTTTGTTTTCAATAAAAAGCTTAATAATGTGTTACATACAGAAAACCTAATGTTAAGTTCATGTCAAAACTCAGATTGCACATATTAAGCCCAAATCCTATCCAATATGTTTTTAAGTCAAACCATCTCTGTGAGGTCCTCCAGAACATTCCACTTCCACTATTTAAGACCTTAAGCTGGGTGATCTGGTTGGCAGATGCTAAATATTACAGCCACCAATTAAAGGTAAATCTAGCCTTTCATCGCCCAGTAAATCTAAAGGGGACAAGGGGGCGGATTGCTTAGGATTCATCACCCATTTATTTATTTGTCTTTTCCCTACATCCCAACTTTGCTCCAGCTGCATTCCCGTTCAGAGTGCTTCACATTTCACTGAGAAAAGAGGAAGAAAATAAGCAGTAAGGATGATATTGATGCTCAGGTACCTGTCTTTCTGGTAGTTGGGTCAGGAGCAAACAGTTCAACCGTGACCTTGGGCAGCATCCACTGCATCCAAAGGCTGACCTTCCCACTGGTTCCCTCGATGGTGCTGGTTTTCTGCTCCAGGGTCACAGTGTCGGCGAATGGACCATCATCTCCAGCAGGAACAGAGTCCCCCTAAGGACAGAAAACAAGTGTTCAATAGGGACGGTAAGATGGTAGAAAGCCGTAGACTTGGTTAAACTGAGAGGATAACATTTAGGAGAGAACAAAAGCACAAAACTGAATGTGAAGTTAAAAGGTTTGTGTTGCAGCTAATGTTCTATAAATATTAGGGCAAGTGTCCAACCATGTGTTTGGTGGATGTGTATGTTTGCAAGTGTTGTCGCTGTGCATGTAGCCATAACAAAGCAACCAACAACAACCGAGCCTTTTTTGTATGTGGATGACATCAGTGTCTGGTAAGCAGAACTCCTCACAGAACAGTGCAACGTGGGGGGGGGAGAGGAACACTGTGTGAAGCTGTCACTGGTGTTAACCCCAAACTGAGCCACCAGCACCCACATGGCCTCTTTTCACTCAAGTGCGGCAGGACACACACGTCTTGCATCCTGGGAGAGAATTGGAAGTTAAGACAGGAGGCGGGGGCAGAGGTTTGGGGGGGGGGGGGGGGTTGAAGAGATCAGAAAAACCCCCGTCTTAACTCCCGTCCCAAACTTTTATCTGGGGTGTCGTCTTTTTCTTTGAAAAAAGGGGGGGGGGGGGGG